>JANAVB010025399.1:2005072-2470072 GCA_029216955.1 Iris pallida | reverse complement strand
GAGATAAGAAGATTATCGGTAAGGTTGATAATCTTATTATAGTGATCCACGTATCCAACTTGTCAATTTCAGCGATATGAGATCACTGGAATTGACTGATCTTAGTTTCGTTGTACTAATCCCGAAATACGAGCATTATATGAATTAATTATTAACTAATTATAAAAAGGTTAAACTCAGAGAAATTATCAACAAACATTGTCGGACGATACAATGAACATCGCCAACATGTCCAGAATGGTCAAATTAGCTAGGATAGCCTACCCAACGGTCCAATTTGGACACAAGGGCAAAAAGGTAATTTCGGGTCAAAACGGTGTCCGTGTCGGAGCCGTTTTGCACCGAAAAACGTGCAAGAAAACAAGTCTATAAAATATAACAAATTATATGTCCACGCAACCAGAATTTCGATACGAACCCAACGGTATCTCCAGAATTGGATTCCGTTGACCCGATCTCAATTTGGCCCGTTGACCAGAACTTGGAATTCCAATTTGCACGAAAATGCGTGCCAGGGCCAAAGTTCTCAAAACTCAGCAAACTACCTGTCAACAAGTCCAAAATGATGATACGAACTCAACGGTATCTCCGGAATTGGATTCCGATGAGCCGATCTCAGAATGACCCGTTGACCCGGATATTGGTATCCGACTTGTACCGAAATGCGTGCCAGACCCAATGTCCACCAAAACCGAGCAAATTATATGTCAACGAGTCCAGAATGACGATACGAACTCATCGGTATATCCGGAATTGGATTCCGATGAGCCGGCGTCAAAAAGTCCCGTTGACCCAGAATGTGGGACCCACTTTGCACCGAAAAACGTGCCAGGGCCCACGTTGTCCAAATCTAACAAATTTTATATGAAAACATGCCAAAACGACGCCACAAGTCTAATGGTGGTGTCAGAAATGAAATCTGGAGTCCCGTGTTCAAAAATGGAATTTTACAAGTTGGAAGTTACGAATTCGGACGACCAACTTTGGCGTCGAATTCAACCAATCAAACAAGCTCACAATGAAACGAAACTGGAGTGGTAGCAAGAGGGTTATACCAGATTTACACCGGAACTGGTAGCACGCCAAACGGAGCTGCGGTGGAGGAGATACAAGCTGACAAAGTTGGCCCCACGAAACTGTCCAAATTTAATACAATTTAAACGGTCAACTTGGTGGCCGGTTTTGATGTATCAAACGATAAAATTAACGGACGAAAATTGACATGAGCAAACGTGGATATACCGAGATTGTGACGGAGCAAAGAAATTGTCGATCCAACGGTCGGATCTCTGGGAAAATGCGCACAAAGTTGCTGCGACGGAGCGCCAAAATGAACTCGATCCCGCGCGCGTCACGACGGGACGTCGTTCAAAACGCACGAATCGCCTCGACGGCGCGTCCCGGAGGACGTTGGCCGCCAGGGAAAGACGGCCTAGGGTTCGCCGGAGAGGGTGCTACCCACGGCGGGGGTCGGCCAAGCCGGTGGGCGACCGGCGGCGGCGGCGGTGTGCCGTTCGCGCGCGCCCATGCACGCTGCTTACTGCTGCTGCGCTAGCAGGCTCGCGCGGGGCTGCGCACGGCCAGCTCAGCCGACGACGGCTCGTTAGGAGCGGCCAACTCTGGCGCACGATGGCACGGAGGCCAGCTGCTGTGGCGACGTAGAGGTGGTGGCGGTCGGTTGTTCATGGAGGGAAGGAGGAGAATGGAGGAGGAGGAGGAATAGATGGTGGTGGTTGTCGCGGCCTGCCTGGCCAGGGTGGCCGGCGGCGAGGCCACGCCGGAGGGAAGGTCGGCCATGGGTGGAGAGGAAGGTCGGGTTGGTGCAATGGTGGTGGTGGTGGTGGCTGACTTGATGAGAAGAAGGAGGAGAAGGAAGGGAGATGTGGTGGTGGTGGCCAGGGGGGTTACCGACAGTGGCCGACGGCCAGGCTGGCCGGAGGTGGTCGGGCCAGGAGGTTGGGGTGGTCGGGCATGGCTTGGTGTAGGCTGCTGAAGTTGTTGTGGTTGTTTGTGTGTAGGAATAAAAGAAGAGAGAGAGATGATAATGTGTGTGTGTAATAAAGAGAGAAGAGAGAGAGGAGAGCTATTCCTAGGGATTAGGGCCGGCTACAAAATGAGAGGGCTGTGAGAATGAATAGGTAGGAATGGATGGAGGAGATTTATTTTGGGAAAAATCCAAGGCTACAAATTAAATAGGAAATATTGGGTTATTCTTATAGGATTTATTTCAAGGAAAAATTCCAATAAACAATTAAAAATGGGTAGAAGGGTACTCGATATTTTTGGGCAATAAAATATGAGGGTGTCATGATAGAGAAAATCATAGAGCTGGACTGGACTCGGTGGAGCCGGATTGGGTCAAAACTGGACATTGTGCAAAAATCGAATTAGAAAATAGGTGTTGATGATCATGTGTAAATAAGTAGCACATGGGGATTCCAATAAATGGGACACAAGTGGCGGACGGATAGTAGGCTCAATGTGGGCCATGTCCATAGTTGGGGCCGATAGGTTTTGGTCGACAGGGGACCCACAAATCAAGTTGGAAAATGAATATGACGCCGTGGAATGAAATAAAATTGGGTCACGCGTCGGAAAAGTTGTGCGAATCAAATGGAGCTCAAAATGACGTGTCTGAGTGGGACACAAAGGTCATGGGTGACGAGCGTCTCGAGTAGATCACCAATGAGGAGTTGGTTTCAAGAAACTGACTGGTCTTGCGCTCCCAATTTAAATGTCATGGTAACGCGCTGAAAATGATCAAGAAAAAGAGTGGGAAAATAAATAACAATCGAATGGTCTAAACCAACCCAAAGTTCAGCGAAGCAGAAAGAGCACAAGGGAACAAGTTTGGATGGGACACTATATACCATTATAAAGGTAATCGTGTCCACTCCAAAACTCGTGAAGAAGATTTCCAGAGTTGAACATCCCTGATACTCCAAATATCAATGGCACGGGAAAGTACACTTAGGAAAAAAAATAACAAAATAAAATATTTATCAAAACCATAAATCAGAAAATAAATAAAATAAAAAAAATCAACCCGAAATTCAGGGTGCTCACATCCTACCCACCTTATAAAAATTTTGTCCTCGAAATTAAAATGTCCCTACTCCCTCTAGGTCAAACCCCCACAATCAAAGTCCCAGAACTTAAACAAATCATACCATCAAATAAAAGAACGGCACACAGGGTCATGGCATACGGTGGTAGTGAAAGTCTCATCTAGGTATACTAGTCATGCTAACTGAATCGGTCATAGGGTATCAAACACACAAGCAAATCCAGGGTGCTAAATGAAAAAGATGCAGAAATATCAAATCATCAAAACTGTAAGACAGTCTACCATCCCATGTGAAAACTGGTACTCATCAAAAAAATAAAGAAAGGTAACCACCAATCATCTAAAAGGGTACAGAAAATCAAATTGAAAATTAAGGAATTAAAAATCACTTGCATTGAAATCCAATCACATTATATAATATAGAGAGCATTAGAGAGGGAAAACTAGCATCATGTGTATGGGGATATGTGAAATATATATGAAGAGTATAGGAGGATTTGGGTTCCAAAACAACAGTTATCAAGTTACACTAGTCATGGCATTTTGGTTAAACAATCTACAATATGCAACCTATTTAATCATAGCATGCATGGCTAACCACATATATATATATATATAAAAATATAGACTTAGTCATGTATCTATATACATTATAACATATATGCATAAACTCTATATATATCCTTATAGATATATAATCCTAACATAGAGGGGAAGGGTAAGGTTAAATGACAGTATATAATATGTTAGAGTGTGTGTGGGTGTGTCCTTGTACAGGGTTATAGCTTAGTATTGAAAGGTTAAATCCAGGTTTAGTTCAACATTTACATATAAAATCTGAAAACAAGCTAACATTTAAACCATGGAAATTATGAACATAATGCGGTCTCAGATTTTAGGGTTTGAAACATCACAACCAATCTCAATGGTCCTAACACATCCTAACATGATAGAAAAGAAATCCTAACATACTATCAATATATTTACCTACGCATACAGTTTAATATTACATGTTAAATCCGAAATTTAACTAAACATGGAAATCAATGTAAAAATGTTAACATGTAACTAGTTTTCAAAATTTCGGAGAACTTGAACATTAAAACCCAACTCAATGTTTATCACAAACTAGCATGTAAGAATATGAAACTTAAATTTATATCCTACTTCCCACAAGGTAGCTCAATATTACATTTAAGAAAATAAAACAGCAATTTGAACTAACATTTGGAAATTCAGCATTAAAGGTTAATATGTACACCGTCTTAAATTTGACAATTTTAAACACAAATTTTCAACCAAAATTTTTTGAATTGAAACCCTACGTATAACATACAGGTGTAGTTATGTAGACAAAACTAATAACATAAAATTTATATTTAAATTACGAATTTAAACATGGAAAAGCAGAGAACCAGAAATATTGGTTATGAAAATTTGGACATCAACAACATACCAATATGTATCTAGATATGTGGAAAAATCAAGTGTAGCATGTATACGTGTTAGGCAAAGTGTCTGCTATATATATTCATATACATATTCTCATGTCCCAATAAAAATTTATTTCTACATCAGGACCAACATTTAAATTCCTACCAAAATTATAGAGTAGGTGATTGACAAAATTAAGACAGTTCTATTATTATCTAACACAAGAAAAATAGCAAGAAAGAATAACGGAAAAATCTGTTTTGCTTATCTGTTTAAAGAAGGAACCGTTCTGAAATCCAGAGTTAAATTATCAAATCCAAGATAAAGTCTAGCAAATTCATCGATTCATTGTATTAAGAAGAACTCATAGCAAGAATTTACACAAGGTTTATAAAACAACTAAACATACTCTTAAGTTAAATAATAGGAAACTAGACAAAACAAACAAATAATAATTCTTTTCTCCTTTTTTTTGAAAGACTGAAACAAAGTAGAGAAAACATGTTTTAAATATTTTAAGTACAATCTGATAATCATATGCGTCTATCCAAAATCATGGTACTCTAAATCCTCGTCATACTAGTAAGCAAGGCTACGATACTCACAGAGCCCTTGACTTATGCACATATCTCTAGAATCATGGTATTTAACATTTTCGCGGTGCCGCATGCTTGGCTGCGAAAACCTTAAATTCCCACACCCGAGAAATACATCCAGAGTCAGACTATATGTCCTCACCATGCTGGCTAATGTGACTATAGAAGACTAGATTCCATAACATAGATGACCTAACCCATATAATTTCATCTTGCCAAAAATTAAATTAAATCAATAATGAATACTCAAAAATCAAATCAAATTTATTAACGAACATCAAAATTCAAAAATGACAAAATCCATCAAAATACAAACTCGGATGCAGCAGCTATCATCAAAATTCAAAATTCGACAATCTTCCATCAAAATAAATACAAACTCAAATTCAACAATAATCCATAAAAATCAAATTTAACAACAAAAGTAAAATAAATTAAATCAAGGAAAAAAGAGAGTTTTCAAATCGAAGTTAAATAAGATTCTCCAGGGTCGTCCCAGGAATCTCCTAAGGGTTCCTATCTGTGATTGAGTACCTTCAAAAATATATCCTAATACTACTGCAGGCTGTAGTGGTACTCAAGTTCGAATACCACTACACTTTAGTCTCGACCTGCATGGGCTACCACTAAAAACGTGTCACGACCCACACCCTAGAGTTAGGGCACGAGAACGTAACGACGCCCAGCCTACGCCGCAGTGTCGGCGGTAGAACGCTGTCCTAGGTCTCAATGCATCTAACAGTATAAGACTAAACAGTTTATACTCCCCGAATGGGGGTGACATAGCAGATACAACTCAATCACATCTAAGGTAGAGCATGATAAGGATAGATAAAACATGAAATCCAAAATAAATACAGGAGATAGAAGTCTAAGTGTCTAAGATACATGAACCCGGAAGTACATCTCAAAACTCAAATAAAGATACAGTAATCCACAAGTAAATACAACTCCAGACAAAAATTAAATAACTACCTAAACAACCTCTAATGTGTCTCCTCTAGGCTAGCAGGCACCTCCAGGCTATCTGTAAAATTTATCAACAGGTCCAGTCAGGACTGGAGCGAGCACAGTACATCTCAACAGATCATAGCAGGTTAGCAAACATATAACATGCAGTAAAGTAAGATACAGGTACTGAAGAAAAATAGTATGTAAACAGGAAGAGCTGTAATAGAAATATCTACTATACATAGAGAACTAGCAGTGACTAGTGAGTTAGAGTACAATATGAACATGTAAATGGCCTGGGATGATTCAATGAAGACACTACGGAATGATTCAATGAAGATACTACTGGTGTATTATTCACATGTCCAATTCTACTCCCCCGTACCCCCAATCAATACACAAGGATCCAGCCAGGTTATGTTATATGATTCCATGCAAGGCCCCCAAAGGGTGATACATGGATGTCCCATAAATGGGGAGTCTGGGGGTTACCCAACTGTGTAGGATTCAAGAGACTCTGTAATCATGAGGGTACATGTCACAAGTAATCAAGTAAACCAAGAGCATAGTGATACGCCATGTAAGTGAAACGTACAGAACACGTAGTACCCGATGCTCCCTAAGGATAACATCTCAAGAAAGGATCCATATAGTACCAATCCGTGTGACCGTCGTGACAGTACAAGTAAAGTAATCTACTGCAGGAAATAATTCTAAGCAAGATATGAAATGATCAGAGAATGTACTCGCCTCGATAACCTGAACAGCTGATAAGTATAGGAGGTCCCACTGAAGCCACAGAGTCCTATTTAAAGTAACACAGGTTACAAGGTGTTCAAGTTGAAATAAATAAAACTCTACCAGCCATCTATATTATTCTAGGTTCTTCTAAGTCAAAACAACTCTAGGTCGACTCCGGTCAATAATCTAGTCAAACTAGGTCAAGCGTTGACTTATAGTTGACTTTGGATCAACTGGTCAACTCTGGTCAAACAGGGTAAATCTAATCTAATATAAAGTGTACTTCGTTATTTGTACGTCGAAACTTACGGCACGCAAATCGAGATAAGAAGATTATCGGTAAGGTTGATAATCTTATTATAGTGATCCACGTATCCAACTTGTCAATTTCAGCGATATGAGATCACTGGAATTGACTGATCTTAGTTTCGTTGTACTAATCCCGAAATACGAGCATTATATGAATTAATTATTAACTAATTATAAAAAGGTTAAACTCAGAGAAATTATCAACAAACATTGTCGGACGATGAAATGAACATCGCCAATGTGTCCAGAATGGTCAAATTAGCTAGGATAGCCTACCCAACGGTCCAATTTGGACACAAGGGCAAAAAGGTAATTTCGGGTCAAAACGGTGTCCGTGTCGGAGCCGTTTTGCACCAAAAAATGTGCAAGAAAATAAGTCTATAAAATATAATAAATTATATGTCCATGCAACCAGAATGTCGATACGAACCCAACGGTATCTCCAGAATTGGATTCCGTTGACCCGATCTCAATTTGACCCGTTGACCAGAACTTGGAATTTCAATTTGCACGGAAATACGTGCCGGGGCCAAAGTTCTCAAAACTCAGCAAACTACCTATCAACGAGTCCAGAATGATGATACAAACTCAACGATATCTCCGGAATTGGATTCCGATGAGCCGATCTCAGAATGACCCGTTGACCCGGATATTGGTATCCGACTTGCACCGAAATGCGTGCCAGACCCAATGTCCACCAAAACCTAGCAAATTATATGTCAACGAGTCCAGAATGACGATACGAACTCATCGGTATATCTGGAATTGGATTTCGATGAGCCGGCGTCAAAAAGTCCCGTTGACCCAGAATGTGGGACCCACTTTGCACCGAAAAACGTACCAGGGCCCACGTTCTCCAAATCTAACAAATTTTATATGAAAACATGCCAGAATGACGCCACAAGTCTAATAGTGGTGTCAGAAATGAAATCTGGAGTCCCGTGTTCAAAAATGGAATTTTACAAGTTGGAAATTACGAATTCGGACGACCAACTTTGGCGTCGAATTCAACCAATCAAACAAGCTCACAATGAAACGAAACTGGAGTGGTAGCAAGAGGGTTATACCAGCTTTACACCAGAACTGGTAGCACGCCAAACGGAGCTGCGGTGGAGGAGATACAAGCTGACGAAGTTGGCCCCGCAAAAGTGTCCAAATTTAATACAATTTAAACGGTCAACTTGGTGGCCGGTTTTGATGTATCAAACGATAAAATTAATGGACAAAAATTGACATAAGCGAAGGTGGATATACCGAGATTGTGACGGAGCGAAGAAATTGCCGATCCAATGGTCGGATCTCTGGAAAAGCACGCGCGAAGTCGCTATGACGGAGCGCCAAAATGAACTCGATCCCGTGCGCGTCACGACGGGACGTCGTTCAAAACGCACGAATCGCCTCGACGGCGCGTCCCGGAGGATGTTGGCCGCCAGGGGAAGACGGCCTAGGGTTCGCCGGAGAGGGGGCTACCCACGGCGGGGGTCGGCCACGCCGGTGGGCGGCCGGCGGCGGCAGCGGTGTGCCGTTCGCGCGCGCCCATGCACGCTGCTCACTGCTGCTGCGCTGGCCGGCTCGCACGGGGCTGCGTACGGCCAGCTCGGCCGACGACGGCTCGTCAGGAGCGGCCAACTCTGGCGCACGACGGCGCGGAGGCCAGCTGCTGTGGCGACGTAGAGGTGGTGGCGGTCGGTTGTTCATGGAGGGAAGGAGGAGAATGGAGGAGGAGGAGGAATAGATGGTGGTGGTTGTCGCGGCCTGCCTGGCCAGGGTGGCCGACGGCGAGGCCACGTCGGAGGAAAGGTCGGCCATGGGTGGAGAGGAAGGTCGGGTTGGTGCAATGGTGGTGGTGGTGGCTGACTTGATGAGAAGAAGGAGGAGAAGGAAGGAAGATGTGGTGGTGGTGTCCAGGGGGGTTGCCGACGGTGGCCGACGGCCAGGCTGGCCGGAGGTGGTCGGGCTAGGAGGTTGGGGTGGTCGGGCATGGCTTGGTGTAGGCTGCTGAAGTTGTTGTGGTTGTTTGTGTGTAGGAATAAAAGAAGAGAGAGAGAGATGATAATGTGTGTGTGTGTAATAATGAGAGGAGAGAGAGAGAAGAGTTATTCCTAGGGATTAGGGCCGGCTACAAAATGAGAGGGCTGTGAGAATGAATAGGTAGGAATGGATGGAGGAGATTTATTTTGGGAAAAATCCAAGGCTACAAATTAAATAGGAAATATTGGGTTATTCTTATAGGATTTATTTCAAGGAAAAATTCCAATAAACAATTAAAAATGGGTAGAAGGGTACTCGATATTTTTTGGCAATAAAATATGAGGGTGTCATGATGGAGAAAATCATGGAGCTGGACTGGACTCGGTGGAGCCGGATTGGGTCAAAACTGGACATTGTACAAAAATCGAATTAGAAAATATGTGTTGATGATCATGTGTAAATAAGTAGCACATGGAGATTCCAATAAATGGGACACAAGTGACGGACGGATATTAGGCTCAATGTGGGCCATGTCCATAGTTGGGGCCGACAGGTTTTGGTCGACAGGGGACCCACAAATCAAGTTGGAAAATGAATGTGACGCCGTGGAATGAAATAAAATCGGGTCACGCGTCGGAAAAGTTGTGCGAATCAAATGGAGCTCAAAATGACGTGTCTGAGTGGGACACAAAGGTCATGGGTGACGAGCGTCTCGAGTAGATCACCAATGAGGAGTTGGTTTCAAGAAACTGACTGGTCTTGCGCTCCCAATTTAAATGTCATGGTAACGCGCTGAAAATGATCAAGAAAAAGAATAGAAAAATAAATAACAATCGAATGGTCTAAACCGACCCAAAGTTCAGCGAAGCAGAAAGAGCACAAGGGAACAAGTTTGGATGGAACACTATATACCGTCATGAAGGTAATCGTGTCCACTCCAAAACTCGTGAAGAAGATTTCCAGAGTTGAACATCCCTGATACTCCAAATATCAATGGCACAGGAAAGTACACTTAGGGAAAAAAATAACAGAATAAAATATTTATCAAAACCATAAATCAGAAAATAAATAAAATAAAAAAAAATCAACCCAAAATTCAGGGTGCTCACAGATGAGGTTCAGACTATCGCTTCGGACTATCCATCTCGATTCATCTGGCACCTGCGTGCAGACTGATAGTTGGTCAGTATATCAATATACTGGTGATTGTGAACAAAGGCTACATCGTCTAAAACGATCACTAATTCATTTAGTGAGTAAATATTTTTGTGATGTTGATTTTGCTATTTTTACCTATGTAGAACACTTACAAAAAAAGAGAAGAATCACTGTCTTTTCTTATTAGCGCAAGGCACCACAAATCGAGTACACCTGAGAGATTCTGTACTGAGAACACCCGAGTACAAAAAGAATTTTGAAAAATGGGACGATCGATATCGAGCGGCAGTTGCTCCTTTACTCCGTTGACACTCCAATTTACAAAAGTGGGAGAAAACCTAAAAAAATTGCTAACTCTCGGCTCACTGGCAAGAAAGGCAGAAATTTGGCTCTGAAATGCTCTATGTTCTCTCTCTTTGAAGAGACATATGTGTAGGACCGTTGAGCACCTCTAAAGGGGGGTGGATAGAGTGTGTGCGTGTGCAGCGAGAAATAATCACCAATTAAAAATATTAAGCAGTTATATATGGCATATAAAAGACGGTAAATAAAATGCGGTAAAGTAAGAGTCAAGAATTCAAACTCAGTGAACACCACGATGTATACTGGTTTTCCTCTGAGAGGACTAGTCCAGTCGCGAGTACTCTTGCTCGCTGTTAATCCACTATGACACATGCTTTAACTGAGCGCTTGCAACTCTTACAACACCGTGCTTAGTGACAAGTGCACGACTGACTTCACAACACCGTACTTGGTGACGAGCGCACGACCAGCTCCACAATAAAAAAAGTTGCTGAACTTGGAACAACCTCTTTACAACTCTTGGAATACCAAAAGACTCTAAATCAACTCTGATATTACTGGCTTTTTGCTAAGAGGTGTATAGGTATGATTTGAAAATCTTGGATCGTTTGAAAACACTCTAATAGTAGAGAAGAGAAGATGAAGAGTGAATGAATTATTTGAAATGAAAAGTTCTTCTCTATTTATAGGTGTTTTCTGGGACCGAACTCGGACAGAGTTCGGGCAGAGTTCGGATGCAGATATCTCGCAAAGAGACATTGCTCGCAGATTTGGAGGCAACAGAAGTTTGAATACAAACTGACCGAACTCGGACAGAGTTCGGTCCGAACTCGGGCCGAACTCGGTTATGTGTTCTGTCAGGAGATTTTCGAAATATTTTATCAGAAAATATTTTCAAAGAAATTTTGGAATATTTTGTAAAATGATATATGAGTGGTAATGGGTAGGCTTTTTAGAATGTGGACTGAGATAAACCTAAGCCAGTATTACCAAAACTAATTTTATAAAATAAATCCTAGACTCAATAAAATATAAAATACAGAATAAATATGAAAACCAATAGCCCTTTTGATGACATCTTTTTCCTGACATTGAAGACACATTTTTCCTTGACGACAATCGTCCAAAGATAAACATATCTGAAAATCTGAATACCTCTGACGGGGGGCGCTGCCCCTTCGACCCCTGTCCGCTGACCGGACAGCGGAACCCCCGATGTGAGGCTCCGGATAGGTCGTTGGGCGGTTCAGAGAAACCTTCTTGTATAACACCGTCTTTGGCCCATCAATAATTCTCCATTGCATGCGTCCTGCTTTGTCCAGGCTTGATCATGCTTACTGCATGTCTACAAATATATGTTAGACGAAACAAAACAATATGATGCAGTATGATACAAGCATAGCAATATTATATAGACCATTTAGGATAAGCTAAGTTTATAGGACAATGCTAAGTTTAATTAGCAACATAATAGTGATTATATAAATATTAGTGACGTCATTATGTTAAACTTAATTGATTAGCCATATTCAAAAACATGATATAATCTTTGGGCTAACAATCTTCCCCTTTTTGATTATGGCAAATCCTTTAAGTTTAATACATATACAATAGATGCATGTATCAATAATAAACACATAATATTAGAATATTGTGTGCTAACTTAAACTTATTTCTCCTCCTTTGACATGATCAAAAAACTAAGCTCCCCCGTAATAAGAGATAAACGAACTCAAGCATAAGTACAGCAGGAAGGCAAAAAAATAATCATGATCAAGGATTAGGAGAACAGTGAAACGATAAGTTTAGAAAATTGCATAACTAAAGTAGAAAAATTTGACAACAGAAATACAATATAGTTGGTTGAACGTAAACATTGAAATCAATCAATACATAGTTTACCAACTAGAAATCCAAAAATGAAATATGCTTTGAATGTCATTTGACCAAAAAATCTATCAATATAGTAGAAATCAATCATTGGTCATAAATAAATCACGAGGAATAGAAATTCGCAGATCTAGTATATACCATAAAAAAATCAAGAAAAATATAATGAGACTTTTAACAATGATCTCAAAAAAAAATACATGATTCATAATTTGCCCATAAAAATTAGTGAATCAATTCCATAAAGAGAATAATCATCGAAAAGGAATCAAAACAAGTATACTAGAATCTATACAAAATCTATACCAAAGTTCATGCATTTGAATTCAATTACCTTAGCATGAAATATATATCCATCAGATAAATATGAAGGTAATGAAGACAAAATACTTGAGAAGGAGAAACTCATTCGACTTGAATGCTCCCCCGCAAAGTATGATCAGTCTGAATATAGATAATCATGAACTTTGAGATATAATCCCAATAAAAAAAATGTTAAATCAGTTTAAACGCAAAAAAAATGTCAATAAATTAAATTAATTTTGGCAGGATAACTTTTAGAAACTCAAAAATAAGAGAATTAAAAATAAATATTAAAATCATATATTCTCTTATAAAACCAATACAAATCCAAATATCATGAATAACTCAGCAAGATATTTAACTAAAAGAATATATGTCCATGATGAACTAGTTATACCACATATTTAAGGGCATAAAGTAATTGAAACAATTAATTTGCTCCCCCTTAAAATATACGTATATAGTTCAAAAATAATTTATATGCATAAAATAGATAAAATAAATAATCACAAGATCTAATAGATATCCAAAATATGCATCTTTTGATCATATGCATATATAATTCCAAACTCAAAACAAAAATCATCTTTAGGCAAAACAAATATCCAATAAATAAATGCTTAAAGATGAAGAAAATATGTCTTCAATAAATAAAAAAATCAAGACATTAAAAGATTTTGAAAACTGTCTATAATAATAACATTTGATTACCAGACAGATTCAAAAAATAAAAAAAAAATTTCAAAATGTGGAAAACGATTTTAATAAAGGAATTCATAAATCATAAATAAATCCATTTGAACAAATAAACATAACGAGATAAATGTCTAAAAAAAAATGTATTCTAGATATATGGCATGTCAAGGGGACAATTGATTTGAAACAATTAACTGCTCCACCTTTACATGGCTATATCCAAAAAAATAATATTGACATGTTAAAAACAAATTCAAATAAATATTTCCAGAATTAGAAAATTAATCCAAAAATATTAGGTCTTACTATCAAAGTTTATTTCTTCCCTTTTTAAAGCCTTAGCACGGTGTCCACTTGACAACCGTAAGGTTTAAAGAAAAGAAACGCTTTGAGAGAGAGACATTTAATATGCATGACTTTTCTCCTGCAAAGAGTTACTGTTGTAAACAGTAAGTAACTTGAATAAGAAGATAATAATATAAAGCTTAAAATCATGAATATTACGAATATTACACAAGCTAAAGATGAAATAACAATACCATAATATTCAATGAGTAGTCACGAATACGAAAAACAATCATCTTTAGACAAAAGAAGAAATATTCATTAAATGAACATTTAAAAATAAGACAATCAAAAGATATTTCAAATTAGCATGATGAATAATCGTATAAGTCAAAAGATGACATAAATTGATCTATGCTATAGAATCTCACAATCGACAAGATAGATCAACATATGCTACCTTTTATGAAAATATAAAGAGAGAATATTATCCATCAAACCTAAAATCCTAAATCCATCAGATAATAATTGCAACTAGATCTCAAATAAATTTTTAGTTTATAAAGCGTTGATCAATCTTGGTTTAGCTGTAGGGGTACTGTCCCAGCTAACAGAGGTTCACCAGGGAACACTTAAGTACCGCTTCGCTTTGGCCGTAACTATGTTGACAGACAGACCCTTTGTAGGCTTGTATCCAAAACAAATCTCTTCTTTAATAACCGAGAATTTAAGAAGAATTAGTACAATATAAAAATAATATTATATTCTATGGACAAAAAAAAAATCTTAGACCAATGTAGCATACGGTATAAGATGTATCAATTACATTTATCCATATGTGCTACAAAATCATTGGATAATAATAAAATATAAAATATTTGTAAATCAAAAAGTAAGACCTAGATACGTTGATGTATTCTGGAATCTAGGGGACTGGGTTCAGTACCTTGGATCCAGAACTAGATGATAGTTGCAAGTACACCTTAATAAATCTTAAGTCTATAAAGTATTGATTACTTCAGGTTAGCTGTAGGGGCCGGTTCCCAGTTAGCGGTAGTCCGAAGACCGTGTCGCTTCTGGCTATTTACTGTATGACAGAAGGACCCTTTCGGCTTGTTCCCAAAAAGATCTCTACTCTTAAGAAGTTAGATTCAAAGGAATATGTGCAGTATCATCGAACAACATCGAAATCCAGAATCTCTAAATATAAAAGAATCAAATACCCAAAGAATGAACAAAGAACGATCATCAAGACTAAAAACTAGTTTTCAAAAAGTTTTCATAGTACACTATAGAGATAAATATGTAGTATAAGTGTGTACTAATAACATATCAAGATAAAACAAACGATCTTAAAAGAATACTCACAAATAATCATGAGCGAGACATTACTAAATATTTCTTCTCAAAATCCCAACTTAAAGATATAAACCAAATAAATATCAAAAATTAGGAGACTACTAATATATATATATATATATATATATATATATATATATATATATATATATATATATATATATATATATATATTTGCATACATGAAATAATTATATATATATATATATATTTGCATACATGAAATAATTTAAATACGAGTCATGTATCCAAAATGTCAACCAAAAAGCCAAGAAAAATATACATAATTAAAAGAGGCTTTGAGGAAGAAGATAATAAAGATAAGAACATAAATTTTTTCAAAAAAATAGCTTACATATGAGATAAGCACAAGTTTGAAACTACTTTTTAAAATAATATAATATAGAACTTGAACTTAACTCGTATACAATATAAGAAACATGTGAGCAATATATGATTGATAATGAATTATTCATGTATCATTAACAAGCAAAAAAAATCACAAGATCAAAAACATGCATAAATAAACTTTATCAGACAAAGATGTAATTGATTCATAAGAAATTAATCAAAATAAAATATGAGAATCAATAGTGAATATATTATGCAAGCACAAGGTTAACATAAAAGTATATGTATATACTTTTCAAGTAAATATGAGACTTGTGCTAAACATACATACTCACAAAATACCGATCAAAGTAAATGTGACATGTTAAAGACAAATCGATAAGAAGTGACCATTAAAAATATTTAAGGCAAAGAGTCAAAAGCATAAACCAACAACAAAAGCTTCTATGGACTAGAGTTGTACGCATCTTTATAGATGAATACTACGAATAAGGAGCATACCTAGATAAATATGTCACACTAATAAAAGAAAGACTATATAGTGTGAAATAATCGTTTAAGCTAATCAACTAGTCATGCTAGGATTATAACTCACATAAATGATAAACAATTAAAAGATATCAATGAGAGCTAATATCAATACATCAATAAGAACATGCTAGATATTAAAAACTATTTAGGAAGCATGTTACCGAAGTGGTTCTAGTGACCACACTTATGTTGGTGCAATTGCTTGGAAGATGACCTTTGTAGCTTTGCAATCACCAACATGCTCCATGGTTCTAAGGTTCAGCATAAGTACCTCCACCTGAAATATTAGGTGAAGACTTTGGTATCCAATACTTGGATCCATATTTGCTAGCTTTGGGAACCCATTTGCACAAGTTCATATCAACAAATTTTCTAATCTGACAATAATTAGAAACATGTCCATTCATACCATAATAATGACAGAAAGTATTAATATTAGTACTATGTGCAGCAGTATGAGAACGTGCGGTGTGATATGTCTTGCGTGATTGACTATAATAAAAAGCATGGTTATGTTTAACCTTAGCTTTGCATGCTTCCTTTGTAAAAGATCTGTCGTGTGTGATTTTATGATATGTCACGTATCTTGTGTTAGACTGAGTCATAGGTTGTACTACCTGCTTTCCCAGTCTAATCTCTAACTTTTTAGAGTTAGCACAGATCTCATCATATTTAGCAGAAAGAGCATCAATTCTACATAAAGCAATAGAATACTTCTTCTTTTCTGATTCTAATTCTTCCTTAAGTTTAGCATTTTCTTGAGTGCTTTTCTCAATGCATTCAAGTGCCTCATGCAATCTAAACTCAAGTGTGAAAATCTCAGTAGAATTATCAGAAGTAGAATTGTTTCTAGCATCATTCAATAAGCAAGTCAGCTTTTCATTTTCAAGCTTATAGCAGAGAATATCCTTTCTAGCTTGCTTATACTTATCTAATACTTTCTTGTGTTCTTTCACTAGATCACTGAAAGCATCAGATAGGTTATCATAAGAAAATTCACTCTCTGTAAAAATAGAGTTATCTTGTACCTCGTTGGATAATGCTATTGAGCATATATTTGTAGCTTGACGAGGTTTCTCTTCTTCTTCAGATCTGCTTGCCTCACTTTCGCACCATATGCTCATGGTAGCATACTTGTGAGATGATGATCTTTCTTCTTTTGATCGTTCGTAGTGACTCTCCTTTCTAGCAGTAGTATAATCTTCTTGGATGTGGCCTATCTTCTTGCGGTTGTCACATACAAGCTCTTCTTCATATATAGGGTTGTGTTGAACCTTAAATCTCGATGCCATCATGCACACATTTGCATCATTATAAAGACTATCCTCCTCTCTGGAGTCGCTAGTACTGCTTTCGTACCTGCACTCATAAGTAGCTTCAAGAAGTTTTTAAATTTTATGAGATGTTGTGCAAGTAGTAATGAGATTGAATACATTGAAGTCTACAGCACAATAGAAAGCATGCTTTGCTTTTGCATCAAGAAAAGTTGCTGAACTTGGTGACGAGCGCACGACCAGCTCCACAACAAGAAAAATTGATGAACTTGGAACGACCTCTTTACAACTCTTGGAATACCAAAAGACTCTAAATCAACTCTGATATTACTGGCTTTTGGCTAAGAGGTGTATAGGTATGATTTGAAAATCTTGGATCGTTTGAAAACACTCGAATAGTAGAGAAGAGAAGATGAAGAGTGAATAAATTATTTGAAATGAAAAGTTCTTCTCTATTTATAGGTGTTTTCTGGGACCAAACTCGGACAGAGTTCGGGCAGAGTTCGGATGCAGATATCTCGCAAAGAGGCGTTGTTCGCAGATTTGGAGGCAACAGAAGTTTGAATACAAACTGACCGAACTCGGACAGAGTTCGGTCCGAACTCGGGCCGAACTCGGTTATGAGTTCTGTCAGGAGATTTTCGAAATATTTTATCAGAAAATGTTTTCAAAGAAATTTTGGAATATTTTGTAAAATGATATATGAGTGGTAATGGGTATGCTTTTTAGAATGTGGACTGAGATAACCCTAAGCCAGTATTACCAAAACTGATTTTACAAAATAAATCCTAGACTTAATAAAATGTAAAATACAGAATAAATATGAAAACTAATAGCCCTTTTGATGACGTCTTTTTCCTGACATTGAAGATGCATTTTTCCTTGACGACAATCGTCCAAAGATAAACAGATCTGAAAATCTGAATACCTCTGACGGGGGGCGCTGCCCCCTCGACCCCTGTCCGCTGACCGGGTAGCGGAACCCCCGATGCGAGGCCCCGGATAGGTCGTTGGGCGGTTCAGAGAAATCTTCTTGTATAACGCCGTCTTTGGCCCATCAATAATTCTCCATTACATGTGTCCTGCTTTGTCAAGGCTTGATCATGCTTACTGTATGTCTACAAATATATGTTAGACGAAACAAAACAATATGATGCAGTATGATACAAGCATAGCAATATAATATAGACCATTTAGGATAAGCTAAGTTTATAGGACAATGCTAAGTTTAATTAGCAACATAATAGTGATTACATGAATATTAGTGACGTCATTATGTTAAACTTAATTGATTAGCCATATTCAAAAACATGATATAATCATTGGGCTAACAATATGTCCTCTATTTATAGTCGTTTTGTACTGAAACGACTGTTATGCGCACACAGGTGGAGAATGCACTGATCTCACTTTGGCGAATAGTATCCCTTCGGGCGCATAGGACGTAGACACATAAAAATTGGACGATCGTGGGTAGATCGTGGGGTTGACGTGGCCGCATGCTTCGGTGCACGACTACTCGTGGGGACTGACGTGGTCGCATGCCTCAGCCCATGACTGGTCGTGGATGTTGACCGAGTCGTAGAGTTGTTCTGTCTTGGGTGCATAGTACAGGAAAACAACTATGCGCCCACCTGTGGAGAAATCATGTGGGCGCACAACACTTTGTTACATGTGGGCGCATAACACTTGACATGTGGGCGCATAGCCACTTCCTTATGTGGGCGCATGGCTTCAGGCGCATAGTATCGATATTTTTATGCTTCTACAAGACCCCCTTCAAAGATTTTGATACTCGAACGAGTTCAAAATACTTTGAAAGAAGCATGGGAGACTGTCTTCTATGGCTCTGTAGGCACATAATAGACCATCTCTTTGGGCGCATAGATTTTGCCAGGCTGTCAAAGATGGCTGTTGAGATCTTCCTTAAAAATCTGAACCGACAGATTCATTAGAATGGAATTTGAAGAGGCCCATTCCTTATGCGATGTCTACGCATAGTCCATATCAGCAGAATAGAGGGCACATAGTATACAAAGAACGAGTCTTTGCTTGGGCACATAGACCATGTGGGCACATAACTTCTCGTTCGTGCCTATAAATGGGCCTTAAGGAGAGAGAAAATTAATTCTCCTCTCTTTTTCTCAAAATCTCTCAAGAGACTTGTAAAACCCCTAAATTTCTACTATTTTTATTTTTTTGTACTGATTTAAATATTTTTGTATTGTTCGTCGCGTAGTCGTATTGTACGTCGTGCATGGAATTTTATTTTTCGTTTTGCTCGACGAGTGCGAATATGTGCGAGCGTACATATTTTTAGAAAAATATTTTTATTTATATAATAATTATTTTAACTATCGTACCAAAGTTTCCAAGTGGTATTTTATTTATTTATAAAAAGTCTTTTGTTTATGGCAGTTATTTAGAATAAATAATATTTTTAGTGCATGCACATATTTCATAAAAATTTTGCTAGTTTATTGTAAATAAAAAATATAATTTTCGAAATAATATTTTATTATTCAAAAAGAATATTTATAAATATTTATTATTTTCGAAATTATTATTATTAATATTATTGAAAAAATATATTTCAAAATTATTGTAGAGATTTAATTCTTGATTTGAATCTATGATTTATTTAAATAAGTATCTATATTTGAAAATTGGTTTATCTTAGTTGTTTTTAAAATAAAGGATAGGATTTGATTAGATTTGATTGGGTTTGGATTTGGATTTTGATTTTGATTTGATTGCTTTTAAATTTAATTTGGAACTATCTATTATTGGGTTTAAACTTTTCCTAATCCTATCTAATTGGGAATTCCCACATCCTATATAAATAGGCAGGTACTCCTCCAACTTTTTATTCTTCCACAAAATTCCACCATCCACAAGTGCAGTGCCTCGTGTCCGTGTTTGTGTCCGTGTCCGCTTCCCATTCTTATTCCATGATAATTTTACATATACATTTATCCTTTTTCGTGTCGGACAACCCCGACACAATCCACGCAACCCAAAACCCTAAACCTAGCTGCCGAGCCGTTCCCCGACCATCCACCAACTAGCCCTGTCCCCGTACGTCGCCACAACCCGACCATTAAAACACCATTATCCTCGCCACCATACAGCATGTTCTTCCACAGCCCCGACACCGAGCGACCACCCGGACCACCATCACCGGCGCCACTGCGCCCGGTGCCACTTCATCCCAAAACTCAGCACTACCACCAGGCAGAGCCACCCCTACCATTGCCAAAATCTTAGGCGCCCGGCAACACCACCATCACCACTCAGACCTCCACCGCCGCCACGGCACGCCCACAGCCACCGCGGCCAAACAACACCAGCCACAACCCCAAAATAATCGAAGAAATAAAAACAAACACACCACAACCCTTACCTCGACGGCGAGCTTCCTTCGTCGCCCGCAAGCCAGTCGCCGTATCCCACCGGCGCTGACGAGACCTCGGCGCCTCACCCTCCGCCGCGTGCCAGCCGGCAAAGCCCCGCTCGACCATCACTGTTCCCCAGCACCTGCCATCGAACCCTCTTTCTCCTCAAACTCACCCACCGCTGACCGCCCGACTGAACCCCCGCCGCCTGATCGAATCTCCGTGCACCCATCTCCTCCGCTGGACCCCGACCGACAAACCCTCGCTGAGCCGCGTCTTCACCATCCCGCGCCGTCCGCCTCCAAACCTCGACGAAACCCTAGCAACCGCCCCGCAGCGCCGCCCCTTGCCGCCGGTGCAGTCCCGAGCCCCGAGCCCCCGACTCCCGCTCCTCTTCCGCCTTCGGCAACGCCGCAGCTTCGCCGCCCCGGCTTTCCACTCTGCCTCCTCTCACCCCCTTTTCGTTTTGTTCTGTTGAGCTCAAGCCGTGCTCTTTGGGAACAGAGTTTTTATTATTATTATTTTTTTTGCTTTTTTTTCTAATGTTGATTTTTTTTTTACTTTTGGAAAGGATGGATGTTCTCCTCGAAAGAGGAGAACCTACAGTGAGTTTTCTTTTAATTTTTTTCCCTTCCGAGAGAGCACATAACCTGTGTTGAGATTTTTTCATTGTTTTAAATACTTTTATCATTATTATTATTATTATTATATTTAGTTATTATTTCTGTTTCAGTATTATTATTAATTATCATTATTATCATTGTTATTATTATTATAATTAAAATTACCAGTATTGTTATTATTATTATTATTTTTATTATTATTTCTACAATGCTAGGTTTTACGATTATTTTGGCTATTATTATTAATAAGTGGTTTTGGTATTTTTCATGGTTATCAAATGTTTTTTTTCAAAGTTATCTTATAAAAAGGTATAAATATTGTATTTAACTTAGTATATTTAAAATATCGTTTTTAAATTCATAAACAAATTTGTAGATTATTGATATTTATTTAGAAATATTTTGTCGTATAAAGATATAGACTTCTACCTAAAATTGTATTTTGACAACTTAGAGTTTTTCTTCAAAAACGACTTCCAAATTTTTTATTTAAAGCATATTTTGACTAATAACATTTTAAGTATTATAAAGTATTTCTAAAAACATAAATTTATTACTTATCAAAATTTTCCTTATTCTTCCGTCCGTAACTCAACCCCACTCTCATATTCCCTCGCCAAATCAAGTCTACCTTATGTCCACCCCAACCAATTTGACCCTTCTGAACCCAATGGAATTGTCCGTGCCATCAACAGAGGTCCCCATGTATAGTTGTTGCACCGAAGTAGCATATCGTGCCACCGTGATCATCGCAGCACACCGGACGCAATATCAGGCAAGACACCTTGCCATTAGATGTTTAATTATTTTAGCTCATATTTCATGCATTACTTATTTTCTTTATGCAAATAAACTGTGATACATGGCATAACTGTTCATTTATATTTCCTGTTGTGTATTATTTTTCTTACAAATTAAACCTAGATTTAAGGGACCACCTTGTGTGTCGCATTCATTGGCCTTGACACGTTGTAAATATGAAGTTGTATGTCGTATATAGAATACGGAAGTACGTGATTGGATGGCCACCAGTACGTACAAGCCGTGCGATAGAAATAACCGCTAATGGAGGTTGCATGCTAGTTTGACTTAGCGGTTATAGTGGTTTGTGTTGTGGATGCAACACAGTAGGCATTGGGTGGGGAGGATAATTCCTTAGCGTATGGGCTTCGATGCACTTCCCTTGTGACCTGGACTCTCCGCTGGAGATACGGGATTGATGACCCATGCTCTTCCTGCTGGGGCCTCTGGTGCCCAAGGGGGGACTATGCCGATCCTATTCAGCCAGGGTCCATGCGCGGGAAGGATTGTTCTTAACTACATTTCACTTAAAAAGGTAGGCTACCCTATCCGTTAGGTACGAGTACTTTTGGTTTAGGTACTTGTATCTGACCGTAGCTTGGAACAATAACTTGTCGCGGATTAGTTCGTCACATCTTGTCCTTATTTGGTTGTAGGTGTGACTTACTACTTCGATGAGAAGGTATTGAACCATGTTGGGGTCCGGATACCATATTGGATTCATAGCATGGGAAGGTACGTTATCGTGAATTAGTTTACCATCTCCTGTCCTTGTTTGGTTGGGGGGATGGTACGCTCGTTCAGTAGGTGCGTTTTGGACCATGTTATAAATTCGATTTACTTATTTATTGAGCAATATTTATTCAGTTTATATGGCATGCTATTATGTGTCTTGTTACGTCCCTCTGAGGACCTGGTTGTCTTGCCAGGTGTGTGCTATTGTATTTCGCAGGTGTTCTAGCACTAGCCGTGATCTTCGCTATTTCTTCGAGGATGATTGTATTTGGATCGTCTTCGCTTCGCTCGCCACTCATTTTATTTCCATGTATTTTATTTTCTTATTTTGTTGGTAGTGGATTTGTCTCCGCCCAACATATTGTATCAAGACAAATTCATTCTCATTATATGATCTTTTATTCATTTATTCTGTGTGGATGAGATTAGTATTGGTTCTACTGCATTTTACAGCTTATGTATTTATACGAGGCTTCCATATATTGGAGTATACTTCATATGAATACAGCTGGCATGTCTACGTCCCTAGTCCTACGTATTTTGGGACTGGGGCGTTACAAGACTTTTCATTTCTTCTCTGCAAGAACATGTCTCCCAAAGCTGTCTAGAAGTCCACGAAGGGCAAGGAGGCTGTACCGGGCGGTTCTCCTCATTCGACAACGTCTCCGCTAGTACAAGACCCCATTCTGGGTGAGGCTATGCTTTAAAACAAAGTCTCGAGCATTAATTTGTGATGCTCGACCTTCTCTCTGCTTGGACGCATAACCATTGATATACGCCCAAAGCAATATACCTCTGTTTAGCATTTTTATGCGCCCAGAGAAATATGCGCCCACACACTTGTTGAGTGTCATGCGCCCACATAGAAAACTTCTGTTTTTGAAAATTCTTGTGCGTCTACAGGCTGTTTGGGCGCATAAAAACTGGGCGCATAGAAATTTTTCAACACTTAGCTCTTTTTCTGTATATTCTAAGTCTGACTTTTTCTTCTGTTTTTGCAGTTGACATGGTCATTCCAAAACTCTGTGGAACTTCTCTCAGCTCTGCTCGCCAAGCTCTTCGTTCAAGCCTCGTCACTACCATGATTAGGAATGTTCAGGTTAAGATCAGCCAGAACCAACCTTCAGTGCTAATGATCTCTATGCTTGAATAGGATAAGATATTCCTGAAACAGATGATAAATGATGAAAAAAACTTGCTTGGAGGGGCACGGAGCTTTAAGAGACCATACTTCTTATTTGGCGATAGCCTAGGGTTTGAGGACGGCGAGACGATACGCCTGAAAGACCCTCTGGTGGTCAAGTTGAACAATCTAAGGATATGGTTGTTGTCCATGGATCGCCAATATCCTTTGTCGGCGTTAACCGATCTAGCTGTACGAAGACAGATGAAATGGGACCTAACCCCTGAACTTCATGGGGTTGTCTTCGAAAAGATACAATTTAACTCCGGTGATCGAAAGAAAGACACTTTTAAGTGTGTCAAGGGCTCCACATCCTATTCCACAAGGGGGCTGCACCCTGGTGCAGTAATAAATGATATTCTGACCGACCTTCATCCTTATGCTGTCGACACCCTTTTTAATCTGATGATGTCAAAGAATAGGTCGTATCCTGTAGGGAAGAAGCGGATGGAAGGTTGGAGGTACCCCATTCCATTTTGGAGTGACCTTACTGAATGGGTGCTTTCAACCTATAAAGCCGCCCTGAAGGCTGTCGGCCTTTTTTATGCCATTAGAGCCACTCAATAAGACATAAAGACAAATTGGCCTATGTTTGTCTCTTTGGCGGAGTTATACAATTATCACACTTGTACCATCTTTACTCCAGGCCGGGAGATGGGTCTAGCTCTTAATGAGATACAGGAGATATCGAAGCTTCCCTGGGGAACAGAGTCGTACGAAGAATATGTCCCTTGTGATGAAGAACTCTTGGACCTGGAGAGAGAAAACTCTGAGATGACGGACGTGTATAAGGATTTATTCTGTCACTTTCTCATCTTTCACAAGATCACAAAGAAGGACAGGACAGAGGGGGCCAATCCCCATACAAAATCTTGGACGTGATATATTTTTGTTAAAGGAGAAGGAGAAGGTCCGCCCTCCTTTTCAATTTACAAGCCCCTGATGAAGTCCAAGATAGAGGAATTGATGACCGGTCACGGGGCAGCAGATAATGATGATAGTGACGATCTCGAAGGGAATTCCCCGATTTATCACTTCTTCTGACAAGCTGAGTTTAAGTTGTCGGAGAAAGCTATACTGGCGGCTTTTCTGATGATCTGGATCCACGACTGTGTAGTCCCTGGTGGTTCTGGGTCTATCGAAAGGATGAGCCGGAGTATGATACTTCTTGCTGTAAAGCTGGCATTTGGATACCGGCTTGCCCTGCTTCCTGCAATGGTCTGTGCCATCCAACGAGGTCTGCGAGATTTTATTGGAAATACGATGACTCCCGAAGGTAGAACAGACTTCGCTAGGACCGAACTCCCCTTTCATTACTTGATGGGATGGCTGGTGCTGCACTGACCCAAATTGATGAATGTCGGGCTGGTGCGGACTCTTTGGCAGGAGACACCTTTTTCGAAGATTCCGTGACGCAAACTGGGCGTCACTGGAATGCCTGCTTGTAGAAAGGCTTTGAGCTTCCTTCAAAACGACCAGTTCTTCATAATATCCCCTCCATCTGGTAGTGGCAGCACAGGGGACAAATTAGTAGATGGAGGAGCACACACTACTAGCTTAACCACTGGGGCATTCCATTAGCTCCAGTCTATCAGGCCCTCTCATCTGGTGCTCAGGAATATGAACCACACCTACCTGGAGCTTTATCTACCAAGCCCTTTCGTACGACAATTTAGATATAGTCAACTTCTTCTGGGAAATCCTATCCCTCATCTGGAGTCGATAGAAAGATTGATTGATGGGGAACGTGCATGGGTTTATTATAATGTCGTATGCACAGGAGCAATTTTTACTTTGCTTGAAGATAAGCCTGAGACCCATCTGCTCTATACCGCTGCAAAGTTTTATACTCAGATCAATACCCTTGATCCTCGGTATGATCATGAGCAAAGTTTGGTATTAGGGACTAGGCTTGACCCCACTTCTGCAAATGTGGAACGAGCCCAAAATACACCGAAGGGCAGCAGAAAGGAGAGTGTCGCTCCATCCATTGAGCCGGTCGCAGCACCACAACAGAGAGATGCCCTTGAGGAGCCGACTGCTACAGTACCTCAGAAAAAGGATATCGAAGATGACTCTGCTCTCCGTGATCCTCCTAAAAAGAGAGAATCTTCAACCGAACTGGCCCAACAGTCAACTTTTAAGAGAAAGAAGAAGACTGTTTCCACAAGAAGGACCAAGAAAGCCAAGGATGTGTGTACCGGCTCTCCTCCTCTAAGAAGATCTTCTCGGCAGACTGGAAGAGGTGGAACAGCGTCGCGGGCCATTACTATCCAGGAGGTGGATACCTTTCTAGACTCCATAGCCGTTTTGGTCAAACCAATACTCGTGCAGTCTTCGAACAATGCTTTCTCACCCTTGGTTTATCCTTTGCACAGGACCTCAAAGTTGCGACCGAGACAGGTGCTTCTTCGTCTGAAGAGGTGGACATGACAACGGTGTCCCCCACTCGTCCTTAACTGACGGACGAAGGTTGGTCTTCCCTAGTCAAAGGGGATGAGAAGAGGGATGATCAGGACGAAGGCCCGGACTATGATAGCGAACAGAAAGCCAGTCCCTCCTATGATATCTCTTTAGAGGATATGTCTGAGATTGGAGCTTTAATAAAGGAGTTGGACGAGAATCAAGTCCAATCAGCTCACCCTCCCGCGGATATGTTAGCTTTTCACTTTACTTCGGTTGAGATTTTTCGACTTCAATTTTGCATACTCCTCGCAAGGCTTACTGCCATCGTATATTCCCTTGTAGATAAGGAGAGGGAACAATGTACAGAGGTTTTCCAAGATACTTGGGTAGGATAAGAAGTTGTCCATGGTTTCGTTGGGATTGCTGGTGCGGAGGAATTTGTCAGCAAGCCGGCATTGGCTACGAAAGAAGAAGTTGAACAGCGCACTAAGGCGGTTGTTACTGAATCTGCTCCAGGTCCAACTGGGGCCATGGAAGATATACAGCTTGATGTTGGGGATGCTTGGGGACTTGATATTGCCACTATTGAGCAACCTGGGCCTGCTCTTAGGTCCCTTATAACCAGGGCCGCTAATCTAGTTCAAGTTGGCGCTGAGCAAGCAGAAGGTACGAAATGACAACTCTTTCGTACTTTTTTTGTTGTTGATATATATATATATTGCTTTATTGTCAGGTTTGACTTCTTGTCAAGTATCTCTTCCTGGAGCGTAAGATCTCCATCAAGCTACCTCCCCCAACGACTTCCTCTGAGGATGACGAGATGGCCCAGGAAGTCATAAAAGCTTTCTACTCCATTCTGAAAGTAAAGCTTCCTGGAGTCTTAAACCAGAATGTCGCATTTGGACTTGTAAAGGCTATTGTTGGATGCGAAGTGATGGTCCTTGAAAGTATTGTTGGATATAAAGAGCGGGCCAATGCTCAGGAAAGTTCTAAATGACTTGGAGGACCGAGTGGCCAAATTTCGGGAAGCCAAGCAACGAAGCCCAACATCGTTGTTTCTTGAAGAAGATGTGGCTTTGGTTGCGACTCTTGCAGAAGAGGAAGCTACTTTCCAAGCAAGAAGGGATGCCCTTGCTAAAGAGATCAGTGAGTTAGCTGATCAATACGAACAGTTCAACGCTGCGAGTGAGGCTCGTCTTGTTTCGAAGAACAAGCTGGCCGCCCAGATCACTGAAAAGTATTGTCATATTACACAGATCCATAATAAGATTTCCCAACTGGAGGCCAACTTAAGAACAATTGTGTCTGAGCAAGAATACCATAGGGTGCAAGCTGCTGTGACTACCACAACTTCAGACAAATTGAAAGAACAGCTGGTGAAGTTAGAGGGAAAGCACGCAAAATTGATCCCCTTCAAGGATGAAGCTGCTCAGCAGGAAGAAGCGCGTCGTCGTGCCACTGTTAAGTCTCAAACTGAGATTACGGCTTTAAGGGATAGCATCAATCGGTTGTGTATCCCTTAGGTCTTCCTTTGTAATTGACTCATTTAGCCATAAAAACTCTTGTATCTTTTTCTGTTTCTGCTTTTTGAGCGAAGTTTCTTAATAAAGAATCTTTTGGCTTTCGAAACTCGTGAATGTAGTTTATGAAATATCAGAACTAGAGGTAATATGGACGTAATAGAAATATTTCTGGTGGATATTTTGCTGGAAAATTTGATGTAGACTTATTATCCATTTTATATTCAAGATTCTTGAACATAGATAATAAGTTGAAAGAAACTATTAATAGAGGTAGTATGGACACAATAGCAGAGGATGTTTTATATCTGACCAGATGTAATATGGATGTGGACGGATATATAACATTAAGTATGAGTCAGTAAATAATTTAGAGGTAATATGGACGTAATTATCTTTGACGAGTGTTTTGCTCAGAGGTTATATGGACGTGGCAAAATATTTCATAATTATCCCACTGGAGAATAATTATCAGAAAACAGTTCAGAGGTAATTTGGACATGACCGTATTCATAAGATCGAGTTTGGACAAAGTTCAAACGAAGATAATTCCACTGAGGAATCTTTTTAGAGGACCTATTATCTATGGCGTATTCAAGACTCTTGAAATATGGATAATAGTTAGATGATTTTCCAAATCATATAAACATTGTACTGTATATTTTTATGATTAAAACAGAGTATATGTAAACTCTTTAAATGAAGGTTACACATGATACTTCTTCAGGAACTTGTCGTTGATCGGTATCATGAGCAAGTCACCATTAGGCTTGGTTAGTCGATATGCACCGTTAGAATACACCGATTCTATAACGAAAGGACCTTCCCATTTAGGCTTGTATTTTTTTTGTCTTGTGCGTCATGATCATTGGCCTTTTCACTGCTAAGACCAGATCACCAACTTGAAAGAATCTTTTCTTCACCTTCTTATTAAAGGCTCTAGAAATACGTGCTTGGTATAGCTCAATATGCTGTTAAGCTAATAAGTATTTTTTATCTAGCACTTCCAACTCTTGTAGTCGCAGATGGTAACTTTCTTCGACACTCAACTCACTGGCTAAGGCTACTCGAAGAGAGGGAATCTGGATTTCTAGGAGAAGAACTGCTTCACTTCCATAAACCAGAAAGAATGGCGTACTGCCTATTAGAGTCTGAACCGTTGTGCGGTAGGCCCAGAGACATTCGTCGAGTTTTTTATTCCAATCGTGCTTGTTTGAAGACACGAACTTCTTGAGAAGTTTGATGATAGTCTTATTGAAAGCTTCTGCTAATCTATTAGATGCTGGATTGTAAGCGGTAGAGGCTACAATCTGAATTTGATTCTTAACGTAGAATCGATAGAATGCATGGCTCACAAATTATGGACCATTATCATGGATGATCCTGCGAGGTAGGCCGAAGCGGTAGATGACGTGATGTTTGACGAAACTGATTACATTTGATATTTTTACTTTGATGAGGGGTATAGCTTCCGCCCATTTGGAGAAGTACTTGATTATAGCCAGGATAAATCGATGACCTTTGGAGGATGGCGGACTGATTGGACCGATGACATCCATATCCAGGCTTCAAAAGGCCAAGATGTCATCGTCGGGTGTAAAAACTCTGAAGGTTGATGAATAAAATTAGCGTAGAATTGACAAGCCCTACACTTCTTTGCATATTCAACAGCATCTGATCATCGTGGGCCAATAATAACCCATTCGTCGGAGGCGATCCTGTAATTTGGGGCCTGGTTGGTGTGTACCACAAATTCTATCGTAAGCCTCACGTAGTGCATGTTTGGCTTCTGTGTCTGATAAACATCGTAACAGTAATCCATTGTAAGAACGTCGGTACAGCATTTTGGTAGCTACATCATAGTAAAATCTGAGAGATCGACGTTGGATAGACACTGCTTCCTTCGGGTCATCCGGGAGGATTCCGTAGACAGCGTAGTCTATGAAAAGAAATCTCCAGTCTTTGATGTCGACGTTCGTCTCTGCTGCGTAGCTGTGACGAATATACAAGGCATCTTTTGCACAGAACAACTCTCGACTAGACACTGTGATTGAATGTGAGTATTGATAGGAACAGTCAAGGAAGCAGCCAGATCTGCTAAAGCATCTGCTTCTATATTCTATAATCGAGGTACGTGCTCGATGAAGAATCCAACGAAGGTAGAAGCCAACTCAATCGTTGCTTTGTGATATGGGATGAGATCTTCATGACGAACTTCATAATCCCCTCGAACCTGACTAACTATTAGCTTAGAATCACCATAAGCTTCAAGATAGTCAACTTCCAGTTGCTTTGCCAGTTGAAGGCCGACCAGTAGGGCATTATATTCGATCATATTATTAGTGTAAGGTTCCACGAGAGAATATGCATGGTGTATAACCAGATGATCGGGTGAAACAAGCACGATCCTTATTCTAGCTACGATATTTCCTTTAGGTCATGTTCTTGACGCACCGTCAAAGAACATTCGCTAAATGGGGATTTTCTCAGTTACATTGTTAGACTCAACCACTTCAGCTGGGATTTCATCATAGAGTTTGGAAGATTCTGGCACCGGATGAGCTGCTAAGAAGTCAGCTAATGCTTGGCCTTTTACTGCCTTCTGAGGAACGAACAACATATCGTATGGAGTCAACAGCATTGTCCATGTAGCTAAACAGGAATTAAGAGAACCCAGTTTAGTCATGAGTATCTTGAGAGGATTGACTCTAGATATGATATGGATAGTCTGTCCAGACACATAGTGACGTATCTTCTGGATAGCAAATACCAGTACGAGACATTCCTTTTCAACAGGTGTGTATCTGTGTTTGACACCAACCATCGTGTGGCTGAGGTAATAGATTGCTTATTCATGACCGCCTTCATTCTTCTAAGCTAATAGGGCACCAAGAGAATGATCCATAGCGCGAACATATAACAAGAAAGGCTTTCCGACTATCGGAGCCACCAACACTGGGGGGCTTGTGAGATACTTTTTGATATCGTCAAATGTGCACTGACATTGATCAGTCCAGACGAAAGATACTCCTTTTTTATGAGCTGAGCAAACAGTTGACACCTTCCAGAAAGATTTGAAATAAATCGTCTGATGTAGGCTAACATTCCTTGAAGTTTGTGTAGCTCTTTGAGATTTCTTGGAGGACGCATATTGAGGATAGCTTTAACTTTCTCTGGGTTAAGATGTATACCCTTTGAAGTGATAACAAAACCAAGGAACTTGCCGCTGGAGACTCCCAGAAAAGACTTGGTTGGATTCACCTTGAGTTGGTGTGTACGCATCAGTTCGAACACCATTCTCAAATCTTGGAGGTGGTTGCCCTTGAGATGACTTTTAACTGCAATATCATCTATATAGCATTCCACTATTTTGTGCAAATGATCGCAAAAAATTATGTTCATAGCTCGCTGGTATGTCGTACCCATATTTTTTAATCCAAAGGGCATCACCGTATTGCAGTATACCCCCAACGGTGTTCGAAAAGATATGTGTTTCTCATTATCAGGGAACATCTTGATCTGGTTGTAGCCTAAGAACCCATCCATGAAGGACATTCGCTCAAAGCCACAAGTATTGTCGATCATTACGTCGGTGATCGGTAAAAGGAACTCATCTTTTGGGCATGCAGAGTTCAAATCACGGTAATTGATACAGACTGGAACTTTATCGTTATTTTTCATGACCGGAACAATGTTAGCGACCCAGTCAGGGTGTTGTTCTTCATGGATGAAACTACTTGAAATAAGCTTTTTGACTTCACTTTCGATGGCCTCCATGATATCTGGTCGGAACCACCGTTGCTGCTGCTTCACTGGCTTAGCTTTAGACGAGATATTTAGGCGGTGCATAGCAACTTTAGGGTTTAAACCTGGCATGTCTTCATAGCTCCATACAAAGACGTCAATATATTCTCGTATCAGTTGTATAAGAGATTGTCGTTCTTCACCAGACAGACCTTTGCTGATAAAGTTTGGTTTATGAGATGATTCATCTCCTAAATTAACTTGGACGACTTTGTCTTCAGTAGATGTTGTTCGAAACGTAAATCCTACCTGGTGTCTATCTTTTGAGCCTATTGTTCGAGCTCAATTGGTTGGACATCTTCTGCAATTTGGTCAACTAATACCATGTTGATGGATAGAGTTGCTTTGAACATGTCTCCAATGTTGGAGTCTGAATCCCGGAGGCAGGAATCAAAAGAATGAGAACAACGATCACCTTCAACTTCTGATCCTTCAGGAGTTGTTGGCGGAGTAACATAACCCAAACCGACGCTATTTCGTTGATAATAGTTCTAGGGTTTGCCGGAAGGAGCAAAGTGACGTATTGGCAATCGTCGTCCTTTACCGTGGTTTAGTCCCTGGTTGCTTTTTATATCATATCCCATGTTCTGGATGATATTCTTAGCCTGCCAACTATATCGGTAAAGCTACATTTTACCTGAATCATAGTCAGCTTCGGTGTTGTAATTGGGAGTAGTAAAGTCCAGAACGAACTTTCTTTCGCCAATTGTTCGATCGAAGATGATTAGTTCTTCACCCTTCTTTCTTGCTGGAACGATGAAGTAATGGATATCCTCTGGCCAGACTGTTTCCCGCAGACGGGGTGTCATGACCGGCATGCAGAGATGTGGTCTTATGCCATGCTCTAAGGCATACAAATTATCTACGTACTGGTTTACAGACTGGTAGACATCAGAGTAATTCAAAGATAAACCTTTACTCAGAAAGTATGCAAGTTTTTCTTCAGGGATAACACCATCCGCTAAAGTTATATTATTTTGAGTATTGATATACTCATTAAGGGCGTCATTATCCGGGACAGGAGTCACAGACTTGGTCAAGTTCACTACTCATCAGGATTGGGAGGATGGGCTTCAACAGGTTTCACCTGAGTTGTTTTGCGAAGAGTGATGGTCAATAGTACGGCAGTATCAGGATGCTACTTTTTGACCCAGATTGTGAGAGGCTTTGAAGTACTTTTTGGAGTAGTATGTCCCTTAACTCGGATAACCAGGGGACCGTCACTCGCAGATGAATTAACTTCAGCTTCATCATCAGCTTCGTTGCCGTCATCCTTGGGAGGTTGAGATTGATAGAGTACCGAACCTCCATAGTAGGCTTCAATACCCATGAAAGGATCGACATCGGCAAACTCTATCTTCACTATGCCATCACTGTTGACGTACTTAAAGCACTGGTGAAGGGTAGAAGGAACAATCATGTTCTCGTGTATCCACGGACGTCCTAACAAGACGTTGTAGGACACATTGGCATCGATTACATAGCAAGCAACCTCTGTCTGGAGATCACCAATCTGGCACTTGAGACGGATCTTGTCCAGAGGATGACTTCTTTCATCATTAAAAGCCATGATAGTTGTATTGGTTGCAGACAGCTTGTGCAAAGGATCCCTAAAATTTGGAGTAAACTTCTAGGGATGATGCTGAGGGAGGAACCTGGATTGATATGCATCTGATCCACCTTAATCGCCATGATATACCCTGTATAGTACAGAGGCCTATCATGACGATTATTTTTTAGTAGCATGTCCTCTTGTAAAAAGGTGATGTTGGGAACCACTTCCATAGTGTTATGGCAATGAAGATAAGAGATCGGATCTTCAGCGGAAGCTTTGACTTCAGTGAGATAAGAGTCGGCATGTAGTAATGCCTCACTTAAAGCTTTACGTGTCTCTCTGGAGAGCCACAGTAGATCGAACAATGATAATTTGGCAGGTGTATTGGCTAGTTGTACCAGTATGTCAAAGTTGCAACGCCGATCCATGCCTTCGGGAGCTGGTGACTTTAGAGATTTATCAAATCGTGTCTCCTTCTCCTTAGCTTTGTCGGCAGTTGAGGACTTAGACAGACCAACTTCTGAACTTGTGGGGGCAACAGGAGCTTGAGAAGGCATTACATCTTCTTATGCGGGATCATAAGTCCGTAGGTAAGTCTTACCGGATCGTGTCTCACCAGATAGGACTTCATAAATAAGAGAAGACACCATATAGCATGGCTTGTATTTTTTGCCTCTCTTTGCTTTGGAAGACACTACCCCCTGCTTCATTTCTTGTACAAGGTTGGGATGGACCCACATAATCTTACCACGTTTCATCGTGAGTGGCACCAGAGTTGATGTTGAGCTGCGAGCTATCGGCAGGTTGACGACTTCTATTATTGCCTTGGGAATTGGAACTACACCGTCTAGAACTTCTGTGGAAGAAAAGTCACAAAATTGAAGAGATATCATGTTAGAAGACACGGCCTTGTCTTTAGCTTCGAGGTTGATAACTTGGCTGTTGATGAGCTGTTGTATCTTCCTCTTCAAGATGATACAATCCTTGGTAGAATGGTGCACGTACTGATGATAGAGACAGTACTTAGGGTCACTAAGTCGGCTTGCCTCCTCAGGACATCGTGGTGGAGGCAATACTAGCTTATTACCCTTCATCAACATATTGAAAATGGTAATAACATCATCCTCGTCAAAGGAGAAAGTCTCCTTGGGTCTATCAGGAGCATGCTAAGAATTGGGAGCTCCTTTGGAAGTATCAACCTTCAAGACTTCTTTTCCTTTACCACCACGGATAGGGATAGTTTGGGGGTGCTTGCCTTTGTCTTCAGGTTTGGGTGTCTTCAACCCTAGTAGTTCCAGATTAGGAAAGTCATTTTCAGCAGCATCAGCGGCCCCGATAAAAGCAGGCCATGTATCATACTTATGTATATCCAGACAAAACTTTACTGTAGGAAGGAAGTTATGCCGACAAGTATCCACAAGCTCCGAGTCTGGTATACCGAAGGGCATCTTCAAGGCTAGTCTCATGAAGCATTCGATAAAAGCAATAACAACCTCACTCTTCCTCTGCTTGGTCTCGATGAGGGTGGACATACTAACATGCATGACACTCTCATAAAACCTATTGAGGAATAGCCTCTCCAAGTCTTTGAAGGAGTTAATGCAACCGTCAGGCAGACTGCAGAACCATTCAAAAGCTACTCCCTGCAAGGTGCTGATAAATAGCTTTGACAAGAATGCATCATCTCTTGGTAAGTGCAGCGTCTGCGTGTTGAAGTATGTCATGTGTTGGCGAGGAAAAGTCATCTCGTCAAACGAATTTAGCGTCAATGGCTTGTAGTTAGAAGGACAAGTGGCATTCTCCCAATCAGCAGGATGTAATTGATTCTCTTGTTGCTCGTCTTGATACCATCTTACACAAAGTAGAACACTTACAAAAAAAGAGAAGAACCACTGTCTTTTCTTATTAGCGCAAGGCACCATAAATCGAGTACACCTGAGAGATCCTACACTGAGAATCCCCGAGTATAAAAAGAATTCTGGGAAATAGGACGATGGAGATCGAGCCGCAGTTTCTCCTTTACTCCGTTGACACTCCGATTTACAAAAGTGGGAGAAAACCAAAAAAAAATTGCTAACTCTCGACTCAGTGGCAAGAAAGACAAAATTTTGGCTCTGAAATGCTCTATGTTCTCTCTCTTTGAAGAGACATATGTCCTCTATTTATAGTCGTTTTGTACTGAAACGACTGTTATGCGCACACAGGTGGAGAATGCACTGATCTCACTATGGGCGCATAGTGTCCCTTTGGGCGCATAGGACGTAGGCGCAAAAAAACTGGACGATCGTGGGTAGATCATGACGTGGCCGCATGCTTCGGTGTACGACTGCTCGTGGGGACTGACGTGACTGCATACCTCGGCCCATGACTGGTCGTGGATGTTGACCGAGTCGAAGGATTGTTCTGTCTTGGGCGCAAAGTGCAGGAAAGCAACTATGCGCCCACCTGTGGAGAAATCATGTGGGCGCATAACACTTTGTTACATGTGGGCGCATAGCCACTTCCTTATGTGGGCGTATGGCTTTAGGCGCATAGTATGGATATTTTTATGCATCTACAGCCTATGTTCATTTCATTCATATCAGAGTCAGATTATTTCTTTTTGAAAACACCTTTAAAAGGCTACTATTCATTTTTATTCGTTTTAAGCATACAAGGGACTATTCATTTCTTTTGAAGTGCGTAGGGTGTTTCATTAGTCATACTATATTCTCAGGGACAATAGCATTAGCATTCTTTTCTCTTATTCAAGACATTCTCAGAGTCAGATTACAAGCACAATATCAGATGTTTTCTTCTCATGGGACATAATATATTCCTTGCAACAGATTGTTGTTTGATATAAATCACATTCTAAGTGTCATTCTTCTTGTTCGGTTATCGAGATATTAGCAATTCATTGGCACAGACCATTCTTTATAAGCATATTAATATTCATAAACTTAAGCAACACATGCATCACTTTTTCAGTGATTCTTACCAAAGTCGACGGTCCATCCCTGCATAAGACAAGGATTAACATAACATGATATAACCAACATTGTTCCCTGTTCATCTCTGTATTGTTAGCTTTTAACAAAATCACTAACGACACATGCAAACTCGATTGGCAGCTGTAACTCTCGGGTTCAGCTCTGCACCAATTAATACTTATCTATATGATGGTCCATGGGTATTCCCATGATTAGCCGCTGTGATTGTCACGACCCGCACCCTGAAAAGGGGCACGAGCACGTGGTTACGTCCAGCCTACGCCGCAGTATCGGCGGTAGAACGCTGTATATAGGGTCTGTAAATACTACGACTAAAACAGATAAATGTACATATACAGTATATACACTCCGAATAGAGGTGACATAGCAATATAGTCTCAATCACATATCTCAAACTAAGGTATATAGTATGGAAAGGAAAATACGATGGATAAAATAGGAAATGAGTCCAAGATCCACAAGTCAGAGCTATACACAAACATCCATGGTCTCAGAAAATATATAATAGATACTACAACTAAAAAGTACTAGCTGGCTCGCAGGCCAGACAAACCTAACTAAACTAAGCTACTCAGGGTGAGCAAAGTCTAGTGGCTCTACCAATAAGCCACGGTCTAAGTCTACTCCGTCAGACTCTACCCCATAGTAGGTAGGACAATCAGCCTCTGAATCCTCTGTAAAATTTGTCAACGATATCCTGTCAGGAAAATGAGCAAGTACAAACACCAACAACAGTTCCATATGAATTGATAAATTCTATAAGAGACAGTGTAATAAAATATAAGACAAAATCAACTGTAAATATATATAATGGTGTGAGTACTGAAAAGGACGACGATATGAATGTATATAGGGCGACTTGGGAACAATTCGGAAAGCCGAGTTACAACCCCTAAACCAAACAAGGACTGGGGCTGTAACCCTTCTCCCGAACAGAACTTAGTCACCACAGATAATAAATATAAAAGGTGCCTTGAATTATTAGTGCGTCATGTGATCGGCTTGGGAAAAATATGTTCAGGCTTTCCATCTGACCGGCTACAACCAAATAACAAGTGTGAAGCAACAAGTGTGAAGATAAGGCCGGTCACCATGGAAAGTTGTGAACAAGTAGCTATGGACAAGTGTCGAGTACAAGTGTGAAGCAACAAGTAGGGATTTTGATCACACAACCACTAATAACTCCCCATCCCCGAATAGTATAAAAGATCCGATCATAACACGTCATAACACGAGATTTAAGAGCAGGTGATCAGCCCACTCCTAAGTCCATGTCTATACAAGTACAAGTAACAAATCGAGTCATGTACCAATATACCAAGTAATCCGAAAATAACATCTCATGACAAGATCCGCCATATACTAGTTCGTGAAATATCGTGTCTGGAAATCAAGTAAGACACTACAACTGAATCGGATATAGCAGATATCAAGACAATGAAAACTATCAGTGAATGTACTCGCCTGTGGTCCTGAGCTGATAGGGTGAACAAACGCTCAGAGTGATCACAGACCTAAAATAAGATACTATGAGTAAGACATGGCTAAATACTGAAAAAGGAAATCAATTCAAGCCATGAATGCAAGTCTAAGTCAAAACTAGGTCAATCTAGGTCTGACTGATTCTTACTAGGTCATACTGGCTCATACTGGGTCATACTAGGTCACTGGGAGTCAATCCAAGTCAAACTAGGTCAATTTGGTTCAAGGGTTGACTTACAGTTGACTTTTGATCAAAAAGTCAACTCTGGTCAACACTGAGTCAACCCTGGGTCAACCCTAGGTCAGACAAGTCTAATGTTGACTAATAGTTGATTTTCAGTCAACTGGTCAACTCTAGTTTGGTTTCGGTCAAAGCGGGTCGCTTAAAGGCTAAGTTTGACCCTCGCTTAAAGTCTATCCACCTTAAAAGAATCATCCAAAAACTTAAAACAAAGTAACCATAGAAAATTCATGCAATTTGATAATCGTATGCGTCTGTCCAATAATCATGATACTCAGGACCTCCATCATGCCAGTGAGCAAGGCTACGATAATCACAGAGTCCTCAACTACGGTACATACCTCTAGAATTATGGTATTTAAAATTTTTGCATTGCCGCTAGCTTGGCAGCAAAAACCTTAAATTCCTACACCCGAGAGATACGTCCATAGTCTCACTATATGTCATCACTCTGCCTGCTAGCATGACCCTACTAAAATCTCATAATCGAGGCGACCTAGCCCATACGACTCATCTCAGAAAATATCACATCACAAGAACAAAATTTTATCCAACGAGCAAAGAACAGATAGAATCGAAGTTCAAGTCAGTTTATGAGGAAGCAATACGGAAATAAGATCGAACTATCTGCTCTGCTATCGCCTGAGTGGGCTCAACTGTCATGGCGAACGCTCGCCCCTGCTGGTCTTCTCTAGCCTGCCGCACTCTATCCTGGCCTGCTTGTCTGGCTGCACGGGCAGCACTGTCCCTCATCTGGTGATCTGGAGCTCCACAGAACAGATAAACTCCCAGCCTCAATCTACAGACCTCTCCGGTGCGCCCTATCTTCTTGCAGAAGGCACACTGGGTGGCCTGCCTCTGGCCCTGTCCCTGGTGCTGCTGGGCACGCGCCGGTGCCTGCTGGAGCTGCAACTGAGGCTGCTGCTGCTGAAACTGTCTCTGCTGGAAGTGTGGGCGCTTCGCTGGCTCTGCGCTCGAACTAGCTCCCAGAACGTCACTGCTCCTCTTCGGCCTGAGGCCGAAGTCCTCCTCTGCAATCTGAGCCTCTATAAGGATCTGCTCGAAGGTCGCGTCTCGTCGCCCAGATGTATGAGTGCGCACTGCATTAGTGAGACCCCTCCTGAACTTTTGGGCCTTGTACCCCTCATCTTGAACCAAACTGGGTGCAAACCTGCTCAAGCGGAAGAACTCTGCTGCGTACTCGTCTATCGACGAGTTTCCCTGCACCAAACTGGCAAACTGCCCCTCCAAAGCTGATACGGCTACGTCCGGGTAGAACTTCTCCTTAAAGAGTTTTCTGAAGTCCTCCTAAGACAATCCCCTCACTGACGCATGCGGATCCGTGCGGTACCAAGTCAGCACTATATCGAAGAACTGGCTCGCTGCAGACGTCACCCACAGACCTCTCGGGACCTCTGCCAACTCCAGACTCCGTTGGACATCCTCTAGCCAGTCGTCCGCGTATAGGATACCCTCGGTACCCTTGAACTCCCGCGGGTTCATCTTCCTGAAGTGGAGGTGTATATCGGGCCTCCCCTGACCCTGCTGCTGATCTGGTGCTCCCTGAACTGTAGCCTGTGCACCTCTCTCCACTGCTGCCATCGCTAGCTGATGCGAGTTCTCCATGGTCTGTCGCAGCACCTCTGCCTGACGGTGCTGTGCCTCTGCCTGTGCTCTCTGTGTCTGTAGCATCTGCTGCAGGAGGGCCATCATCCCCTGGGTATCTGTCGGTAGCAGAGGCGGCTGTGAAAGGATATCGGGGATGACTATGGACGGTCTCGCTACTGGAGGTAGAAGACCTCCTGAAACCGTCGCTGCTGCTCCCGCCTGAAGGGCAGGGACTGAGGTGGCAGCTCCCTGAACTGCAGCTCCCTCTGCTGAAGGTGGAAGACCTCCGAGAACTGCCGCTGCTACCGTAGCCGGAGGTGGAAGACCTCCCGGATCTGACCTCTCTGGAACTGTACTGGGCCCTGCTGCCTGAGAACGAGTCACCATCATCCTGAAGATGAATTGAACCCAAGAGATCAATATGGCACAAGATAAGATATTATCAAAAGAGAATAATTGAATCCAAACGCAAGAAGAGTTGTCATGGTAATCAAAGATCAAAATTTTTCCAAAAATGTGATTGAGTAACTCCTATCATACCCTAGATCCTACGTCCTAGTCGTAGGCTCGTAATTAGCACTCTAAGTCGAGCACCATTACGAGATTGCACTAATTGCGACACTAACCTGCATGGGCCACCACAAAAATGTGTCACAACCCGCACCCTGAAAAGGGGCACGTGGTTACGTCCAGCCTACGCCGCAGTATCGGCGGTAGAACGCTGTATATAGGGTCTGTAAATACTACGACTAAAACAGATAAATGTACCTATACAGTATATACACTCCGAATGGAGGTGACATAGCAATACAGTCTCAATCACATATCTCAAACTAAGGTAGATCGTATGGAAAGGAAAATACGATGGATAAAATAGGAAATGAGTCCAAGATCCACAAGTCAGAGCTATACACAAACATCCATGGTCTCAGAAAATATATAATAGATACTACAACTAAAAAGTACTACCTAGCTCGCAGGCCAGACAAACCTAACTAAACTAAGCTACTCAGGATGAGTAAAGTCTAGTGGCTCTACCAAAAAGCCACGGTCTAAGTTTACTCCGTCAGACTCTACCCCATAGTAGGTCGGACAATCAGCCTCTGAATCATCTGTAAAATTTGTCGACGATATCCTGTCAAAAAAATGAGCAAGTACAAACACCAACAGCAGTTCTATATGAATTGATAAATTCTATAAGAGACAGTGTAATGAAATACAAGACAAAAATCAACTGAAAATATATATAATGGTGTGAGTACTGAAAAGGACGATGATATGAATGTATATAGGGCGACTTGGAAACTATTCGGAAAGTCGAGTTACAACCCGTAAACCAAACAAGGATTGGGGCTGTAACCCTTCTTTCGAACAGAACTTAGTCACCACAGATAATAAATATAAAAGGTGCCTTGAATTATTAGTGCGTCATGTGATCGGCTTGGGAAAAACATGTTCAGGCTTTCCATCTGACCGGCTACAACCAAATAACAAGTGTGAAGCAACAAGTGTGAAGTTAAGGTCGGTCACCATAGAAAGTTGTGAACAAGTAGCTATGGACAAGTGTCGAGTACAAGTGTGAAGCAACAAATAGAGATTTTGATCAGACAACCACTAATAACTCCCCATCCCCGAATAGTATAAAAGATCCGGTCATAACACGTCATGACACGAGATTTAAGAGCAGGTGATCAGCCCACTCCCAAGTCCATGTCTATACAAGTACAACAAATCGAGTCATGTACCAATATACCACGTAATCCGGGAATAACATATCATGACAGGATCCGCCATATACTAGTCCGTGAAATATCGTGTCTGGAAATCAAGTAAGACACTACGACTGAATCGGATATAGCAGATATCAAGACAATGAAAACTATTAGTGAATGTACTCGCCTGTGGTCCTGAGCTGATAGGGTGAACAGACGCTCAGAATGATCACAGACCTAAAATAAGATACTATGAGTCAGATATGGCTAAATACTGAAAAAGGAAATCAATTCAAGCCATGAATGCAAGTCTAAGTCAAACCTAGGTCAATCTAGGTCAGACTGAGTCTTACTAGGTCATACTGGCTCATACTGGGTCATACTATGTCACTGGGAGTCAATCCAAGTCAAACTAGGTCAATTTGGTTTAAGGGTTGACTTACAGTTGACTTTTGGTCAAAAAGTCAACTCTGGTCAATACTGAGTCAACCCTAAGTCAATCCTAGGTCAAACAAGTCTAATATTGACTAACAGTTGATTTTTAGTCAACTGGTCAACTTTGGTTTGGTTTCGGTCAAATCGGGTCGCTTAAAGGCTAAGTTTGACCCTCGGTTGACTTTTGTTGACTTTTGGTCAAAAAGGTCAACCAACATCAAAACTAGTCTGTGAGCACCATATTTGATCATTACCAACCAAGAGAATCGGGTTCCAACTCTATCTTAGACTCCTAACACTAATACCCTATTTCCTAGGTAAACTAACATTACACTACCAAGGTAAATCCCGATACCTTGTCCAATCCCAAGGAAACCCCGCAAATACCCATGGTACTAACCTAGACTCCTTGGGGTAGCTAGATATCAACCTATCTAGGGTTTACCTACCAAGAATAATGGGTATCCTAGGTATCTAGGCTATGTTAGGATACGGGGTATTGATTTACCCTATTACCTATCATATCTCATAAATTTACCCTTAACACTATCATACTCTCATACCACTCACTCACACACAACACTCACATGATATTTCTCACACTCATAGGCTTCTCCTATAGGTTTCCTATTTGTTTAGACAATATGCTATCATGTAGGTTACTAACTACACTCCTATGCTCTCACACAAACACACACAACTCACCAATACCCACACACACACAAAGGTAATTTGTGGACTGATATTAGAGGTTTGTTGGACTGATTTTGTGGTAGAATGTGGACAGATATTTGTGTCCAAATGGCAGCCCAAAGGGGTGGAAATGGACAGCCATCTAGTGGTGTATAGGTGGACAAATGATGGGGTTAAAGGGGATGTGCAAGGGGAAAAAAGTGGACTGTTATGGGGCTCAAATAGGGACAGCCATGGGGGTGTTGGTGGGCTATTTGGGACTGTTTAGACAGCAGTTTGGAAGGTTTAGTTGGCTATTTTGATGTGGTATGGACAGCCAAATGTAGGGGCTTTAAGGGACTGTTCTTAGGCTGAAATGAAGGGTTGTTGGTTGGGTGTTATGATGGAAAAAGTGGGGTGATATAAGGGGTTGCTAGTGACAGCAGGATGTGTGTAAATGTGGGATGTTTTGAGGCTAAGGACAGCCATGTAATGGCTCTAAGGGACAGCCACGATTGGTTTCCTCCCCTCTCTATTTCTCCTCTCTCTCACCCACAAACACACACACAAAATACACATACTCTCTCACACTCATATCATCAAACACCTATCCCTCCTTACCAACACAACATACACACACACACCATGGCCGACCACTACATGGCCTCTCTCCCATCTAACATCAAGCCACACACCACATAAATATATCTATATATATAACCATATATATATATATATATATATAGAAAGATATATATATATATATATAACCATATATATATTCATATAGATTAAGATAAAAGGATACATTATGATACATGGGAAAAACACATTCTAAATACATTGAAAAATCTAGAATAAATATTAGAAACACCAAAATAAATGCACAAACAATATTCATGTGTCCAAATAGGGGGTTTCTCCACTTGGACACGATCCTACTCCTAGGACACCTCTACAAGTGTCCAAATGGACACGAAATGGACACCAATGGGCACCAAACAAAGGGGTCATTCCTATATGTCAAAATGGATCCAATGCATGAAAAGAATGAGAAGGAGAAGGGATTTATACCTCCCGGTGATTCGATTCGATCCCGAAACGCCACCGACACGTAGAAGTTCCAAACGGGCACGGACAAGCTCTGAATCCTCCCAAACTTGAGGAGCTCCTCCCTTGGATAGAATGGAGAAGGAAGGATGAAGGTTTGGTGAAGAAATGGAGGGATTTGGAGTTGATTTGGTTAGGGTTAGCTCTCAAAACAATTTGGGGAAGAACAAGAGAGAGTGGAAGAGTGGATAATGATTGAAATGATGGGGCTATCCTCTGAGTCATGGCCGGCCAACACAAGGCTATTTTGTCCTATATGGAAAAGTCAAAAAGGCCCTTCTTTAGTCTATTTGCTAAAACAATGGTAAGGGTTAAGTCGAGGGTAGTTTGGTCATTCCTAAAACCACTAATCCAATTTAATTCTAACCAAAATAATTAGTCTAGTCACTAACTAAAATACTAACAAGTGGGCCATGGCCAACTAGTGTGTGGGCCCGCTAAGGTCAACATTACCCCGGGTCCCCGAAACAAGTCAAAACAAGTCGGAATGAGTTGAAATTCGAACCCGACTCAAACCACCCCAAAATAATACAATAATTAAATAAATAATTTCAAAAATATTCAAAAGTAAAAAATGACAAAAATACTTCTATTTCTGGAAACTGGAGGTGACAAATCTATCCATCTTAAAAAATTTCGTCCTCGAAATTAAAACCAAACAATAGTAAAATTTTAAATTCACAAGTCATGGCTAAAAATTTAAAATAATTAAAATCTCAAAAATTGAAGCAAGAATTAAATGACTAAATTTATAAAATTTAAAGTTACTCTCAAATATAAGTCTATCCACCTTAAAAGAATCATCCAAAAACTTAAAACAAAGTAAACATAGAATATTCATGCAATTTGATAATCGTATGCGTCTGTCCAATAATCATGATACTCAGAACCTCCGTCATGCCAGTGAACAAGGCTACGATAATCACAGAGTCCTCAACTACGGTACATACCTCTAGAATTATGGTATTTAAAATTTTTGCATTGCCGCTAGCTTGGCAGCAAAAACCTTAAATTTCCACACCCAAGAGATACGTCCATAGTCTGACTATATGTCCTCACTCTGCCTGCTAGCATGACCCTAGAGGATTCTAAAATCTTATAATCGAGGCGACCTAGCCCATACGACTCATCTCAAAAAATATCACATCACAAGAACAAAATTTTATCCAACGAGCAAAGAACAGATAAAATCGAAGTTCAAGACAGTTTATGAGGAAGCAATGCAAAAATGAGATCGAAAGATTGGAACATGCTATCTGCTCTGCTACTTCCTGAGTGGGCTCAACTGTCATGGCGAACGCTCGCCCCTGCTAGTCTCCTGTAGCCTGTCGCACTCTATCCTGGCCTGCCTGTCTAGCTGCACGGGCAGCACAGTCCCTCATCTGGTAATCTGGAGCTCCACAGAACAGACAAATTCCCAGCCTCAATCTACAGACCTCCCTGGTGTGCCCTATCTTCTTGCAGAAGGCACACTGGGTGGCCTGCCTCTGGCCCTATCCCTGGTGCTGCTGGGCACGCGCCGGTGCCTGCTGGAGCTGCAACTGAGGCTGCTGCTTCTGAAACTGTCTCTGCTGAAGTGTGGGCGCTTCGCTGGCTCTGCGCTCGAACTAGCTCCCAGAACATCACTGCTCCTCTTCGGCCTGAGGTCGAAGTCCTCCTCTGCAATCTGAGCCTCCATAAGGATCTGCTCGAAGGTCGCATCTCGTCGCCCAGATGTACTAGTGCACACTGCATGAATGAGACCCCTTCTGAACTTCCGGGCCTTGCACCCCTCATCCTGAACCAAACTGGGTACAAACCTGCTCAAGCGGAAAAACTCTGCTGCGTACTCGTCTACCGACGAGTTCCCCTGTACCAAACTGGCAAACTTCCCCTCCAAAGCTGATACGGCTACGTCCGGGTAGAAATTCTCCTTAAAGAGTTTCCTGAAGTCCTCCCAAGACAATCCCCTTACTGACGCACGCGGATCCGTGCGGTACCAAGTCAGCACTATATCGAAGAACTGGCTCGCTGCAGACGTCACCCGCAGACCTCTCAGGACCTCTGCCAACTCCAGACTCCGCTGGACATCCTCTAGCTAGTCGTCCGCGTATAGGATACCCTCGGTACCCTTGAACTCCCACGGGTTTATCTTCCTGAAGTGGAAGTGTGTACCGGGCCTCCTCTGACCCTGCTGCTGATCTGGTGCTCCATGAACTGTAGCCTGTGCACCTCTCTCTATTGCTGCCATCGCTAGCTGATGCAAGTTCTCTATGGTCTATCACAGTACCTCTACCTGACGGTGCTGTGCCTCTGCCTATGCTCTCTGTGTCTGCAGCATCTGCTGCAGGAAGGCCATCATCCCCTGGGTATCTGTCGGTAGCGGAGGCGGCTGTGAAAGGATATCGGAGATGACTATGGACGGTCTCGCTGCTGGAGGTGGAAGACCTCTTGAAACCGTCGCTGCTGCTCCCGCCTGAAGGGCAGGGACTGAGGTGGCAGCTCCCTGAACTGCAGCTCCCTCTGCTGAAGGTGGAAGACCTCCGGGAACTGCCGCTGCTACCGTAGCCGAAGGTGGAAGACCTACCGGATCTGACCTCTCTGGAACTGTACTGGGCCCTACTGCCTGAGAACGAGTCACCGTCATCCTGAAGATGAATTGAACCCAAGAGATCAATATGGCACAAGATAAGATATTATCAAAGGAGGACAATTGAATCCAAATGCAAGAAGAGCTGTCATGGTAATCAAAGATCAGAATTTTTCCTAAAATGTGATTGAGTAACTCCTATCATACCCTAGATCCTACGTCCTAGTCGCAGGCGCATAATTAGCACTCTAAGTCGAGCACCATTACGAGATCGTACTAATTGTGACACTGACCTGCATAGGCCACCACAAAAACGTGTCACAACCCGCACCCTGAAAAGGGGCACGAGCACGTTGTTACGTCCAGCTTACGCCGCAGTATCGGCGGTAGAACGCTGTATATAGGGTCTGTAAATACTACGACTAAAACAGATAAATGTACCTGTACAGTATATACACTCCGAATGGAGGTGACATAGCAATACAGTCTCAATCACATATTTCAAACTAAGGTAGATAGTATGGAAAGGAAAATACGATGGATAAAACAGGAAATGAGTCTAAGATCCACACGTCGGAGCTATACACAAACATCCATGGTCTCAGAAAATATACAATAGATACTACAACTAAAAAGTACTAGCTGGCTCACAGGCCAGACAAACCTAACTAAACTAAGCTACTCAGGGTGAGCAAAGTCTAGTGGCTCTACCAATAAGCCACGGTCTAAGTCTACTCCGTCAGACTCTACCCCATAGTAGGTCGGACAATCAGCCTCTGAATCATCTGTAAAATTTGTCAACGATATCCTGTCAGGAAAATAAGCAAGTACAAACACCAACAGCAGTTCCATATGAATTAATAAATTCTATAAGAGACAGTGTAATGAAATACAAGACAAAATCAACTAGAAATATATATAATGGTGTGAGTACTGAAAAGGACGACGATATGAATATATATAGGATGACTTGGGAACTATTCGGAAAGCCGAGTTACAACCCCTAAACCAAACAAGGACTAGGGCTGTAACCCTTCTCCCGAACAGAACTTAGTCACCACAGATAATAAATATAAAAGGTGCCTTGAATTATTAGTGCGTCATATGATCGGCTTGGGAAAAACATGTTCAGGCTTTCCATCTGACCGGCTACAACCAAATAACAAGTGTGAAGCAACAAGTGTGAAAATAAGGCCGGTCACCATGAAAAGTTGTGAACAAGTAGCTATGGACAAATGTCGAGTACAAGTGTGAAGCAACAAGTGGGGATTTTGATCACACAACCACTAATAACTCCCCATCCCCGAATAGTATAAATGATCCGATCATAACACGTCATGACACGAGATTTAAGAGCAGGTGATCAGCCCACTCCCAAGTCCATTTCTATACAAGTATAAGTAACAAATTGAGTCATGTACCAATATACCAAGTAATCTGGGAACAACATCTCATGACAGGATCCGCCATATACTAGTCCGTGAAATATCGTGTCTAAAAATCAAGTAAGACACTATGACTGAATCGGATATAGCAGATATCAAGACAATGAAAACTATCAGTGAATATACTCGCCTGTGGTCCTGAGGTGATAGGTCGAACAGACGTTCAGAGTGATCACAGACCTAAAATAAGATACTATGAGTCAGACATGGCTAAATACTGAAAAAGGAAATCAATTCAAGCCATGAATGCAAGTCTAAGTCAAAATTAGGTCAATCTAGGTCTGACTTAGTCTTATTAGGTCATACTGGGTCATACTAGGTCACTGGAAGTCAATTCAAGTCAAACTAGGTCAATTTGGTTCAAGGGTTGACTTACAGTTGACTTTTGGTCAAAAAGTCAACTCTGGTCAACACTGAGTCAACCCTGGGTCAACCCTAGGTCAAACAAGTCTAATGTTGACTAATAGTTGATTTTTAGTCAACTGGTCAACTCTGGTTTGGTTTCGGTCAAATCGGGTCGCTTAAAGGCTAAGTTTGACCCTCGCTTAAAGTCTATCCACCTTAAAAGAATCATCCAAAAACTTAAAACAAAGTAAACATAGAAAATTCATGCAATTTGATAATCGTATGCGTCTGTCCAATAATCATGATACTCAGAACCTCCGTCATGCCAGTGAGCAAGGCTACGATAATCACAGAGTCCTCAACTACGGTACATACCTCTAGAATTATGGTATTTAAAATTTTCGCATTGCCGCTAGCTTGGCAGCAAAAACCTTAAATTCCCACACCCGAGAGATACGTCCATAGTCTGACTATATGTCCTCACTCTGCCTGCTAGCATAACCCTAGAGGATTCTAAAATATTATAATCGAGGCGACCTAGCCCATACGACTCATCTCAGAAAATATCACATCACAAGAACAAAATTTTATCCAACGAGCAAAGAACAGATAGAATCGAAGTTCAAGACAGTTTATGAGGAAGCAATACGAAAATGAGATCAAAAGATTGGAACCTGCTATCTGCTCTGCTACTGCCTGAGTGGGCTCAACTATCATGGCGAACGCTTGCCCCTGCTGGTCTCCTCTAGCCTGTCGCACTCTATTCTGGCCTGCATGTCTGGCTGCACGGGCAGCACAGTCCCTCATCTGGTGATCTGGAGCTCCACAGAATAGACAAACTCCCAGCCTCAATCTACAGACCTCCCCGATGTGCCCTATCTTCTTGCAGAAGGCACACTGGGGGCCTACCTCTGGCCCTGTCCCTGGTGCTGCTGGACACGCGCCGGTGCCAGCTGGAGCTGCAACTGAGGCTACTGCTGCTGAAACTGTCTCTGCTGGAAGTGTGGGCGCTTCGCTGGCTCTGTGCTCGAACTAGCTTCCAGAATGTCACTGCTCCTTTTCGGCCTGAGGTCGAAGTCCTCCTCTGCAATCTGAGCCTCCATAAGGATCTGCTCGATGGTCGCATCTCGTCGCCCAGATGTACGAGTGCGCACTGCATGAATGAGACCCCTCCTGAACTTCCGGGCCTTGCACCCCTCATCCTGAACCAAGCTGGGTGCAAACCTGCTCAAGCGTAAAAACTCTGTTGCGTACTCGTCTACCGACGAGTTCTCCTGCACCAAACTGGCAAACTGCCCCTCCAAAGCTGATACGGCTATGTCCGGGTAGAACTTCTCCGTAAAAAGTTTCCTGAGTCCTCCCAAGACAATCCCCTCACTGACGCACGCGGATCCGTGCGGTACCAAGTCAGCGCTATATCGAAGAGCTGGCTCGCTGCAGACGTCACCCAAAGACCTCTTGGGACCTCTGCCAGCTCCAGACTCCGTTGGACATCCTCTAGCCAGTCATCCGCGTATAGGATACCCTCGGTACCCTTAAACTCCTGCGGGTTCATCTTCCTGAAGTGGAGGTGTGTACCGGGCCTCCCCTGACCCTGCTGCTGATCTGGTGCTCCCTGAATTGTAGCCTGTGCACCTCTCTCCACTGCTGCCATCGCTAGCTGATGCGAGTTCTCCATGGTCTGTCGCAGCACCTCTGTCTGACGGTGTTGTGCCTCTGGCTGTGCTCTCTGTGTCTGCAGCATCTGCTGCAGGAGGGCCATCATCTCCTGGGTATCTGTCGGTAGCGGAGGCGGCTGTGAAAGGATATCGGGGATGACTATGGACGGTCTCGCTGCTGGAGGTGGAAGACCTCCTGAAACCGTCGCTGCTGCTCCCCGCCTGAAGGGCAGGGACTGAGGTGGCAGCTCCCTGAACTGCAGCTCCCTCTGCTGAAGGTGGAAGACCTCCGGGAACTGCCGCTGCTACCGTAGCCGGAGGTGGAAGACCTCTCGGATCTGACCTCTCTGGACCTATACTGGGCCTGCTGCCTGAGAACAAGTCACCGTCATCCTGAAGATGAATTGTACCCAAGAGATCAATATGGCACAAGATAAGATATTATCAAAGGAGGACAATTGAATCCAAATGCAAGAAGAGTTGTCATGGTAATCAAAGATCAGAATTTTTCCTAAAATATGATTGAGTAACTCCTATCATATCCTAGATCCTACGTCCTAGTCGCAGGCTCGTAATTAGCACTCTAAGTCGAGCACCATTACGAGATCGTACTAATTACGACACTGACCTGCATAGGCCACCACAAAAATGAGTCACGACCCGCACCCTGAAAACGGGTACGAGCACGTGGTTACGTCCAGCCTACGACGCAGTATCGACGGTAGAACGCTGTATATAGGGTCTGTAAATACTACGACTAAAATAGATAAATGTACCTGTACAGTATATACACTCCGAATGGAGGTGACATAGCAATACAGTCTCAATCACATATCTCAAACTAAGGTAGATAGTATAGAAAGGAAAATACGATGGATAAAACAGAAAATGAGTCCAAGATCCACACGTCAGAGCTATACACAAACATCCATGGTCTCAGAAAATATATAATAGATACTACAACTAAAAAGTACTAGCTGGCTCGCAGGCCAGACAACCTAACTAAACTAAGCTACTCAGGGTGAGCAAAGTCTAGTGGCTCTACCAATAAGCTACGGTCTAAGTCTACTCCGTCAGACTCTACCCCATAGTAGGTCGGATAATCAGCCTCTGAATCATCTGTAAAATTTGTCAACGATATCCTGTCAGAAAAATGAGCAAGTACAAACACCAATAGCAGTTCCATATGAATTGATAAATTCTATAAGAGACAGTGTAATGAAATACAAGACAAAATTAACTGGAAATATATATATTGGTGTGAGTACTAAAAAGGACGACGATATGAATGTATATAGGGCGACTTGGGAACTATTCGAAAAGCCGAGTTACAACCCCTAAACCAAATAAGGACTGGGGCTGTAACCCTTCTTCCGAACAGAACTTAGTCACCACAGATAATAAATATAAAAGGTGCCTTGAATTATTAGTGTGTCATGTGATCGGCTTGGGAAAAACATGTTCAGGCTTTCCATCTGACCGGCTACAACCAAATAACAAGTGTGAAGCAACAAGTGTGAAGATAAGGCAGGTCACCATGGAAAGTTGTGAACAAGTAGCTATGGACAAGTGTCGAGTACAAGTGTGAAGCAACAAGTGAGGATTTTGATCACACAACCACTAATAACTCCCCATCCCCGAATAGTATAAAAGATCCGGTCATAACACGTCATGATACGAGATTTAAGAGCAGGTGATCAGCCCACTTCCAAGTCCATGTCTATACAAGTACAAGTAACAAATCGAGTCATGTACCAATATACCAAGTAATCCGGAAACAACATCTCATGACAGGATCCGCCATATACTAGTCCGTGAAATATCGTGTCTGGAAATTAAGTAAGACACTACGACTGAATCGGATATAGCAAATATCAAGATAATGAAAACTATCAGTAAATGTACTCGCCTGTGGTCCTGAGCTGATAGGTCGAACGGACGCTCAGAGTGATCACAGGCCTAAAATAAGATACTATGAGTCAGACATGGCTAAATACTGAAAAAGGAAATCAATTCAAGCCATGAATGCATGTCTAAGTCAAAACTAGGTCAATCTAGGTCAGACTGAGTCTTACTAGGTCATACTGGCTCATATTGGGTCATACTAGGTCACTGGGAGTCAATCCAAGTCAAACTAGGTCAATTTGGTTCAAGGGTTGACTTACAGTTGACTTTTGGTCAAAAAGTCAACTCTGGTCAACTCTGGTCAACTCTGGATCAACCCTAGGTCAAACAAGTCTAATGTTGACTAACAGTTGATTTTCAGTCAACTGGTCAACTCCGGTTTGGTTTCGGTCAAATCGGGTCGCTTAAAGGCTAAGTTTGACCCTCGGTTGACTTTTGTTGACTTTTGGTCAAAAAGATCAACCGACATCAAAACTAGTCTGTGAGCACTATATTTGATCATTACCAACCAAGGAAATCGTGTTCCAACTCTATCTTAGACTCCTAACACTAATATCCTATTTCCTAGGTAAACTAACATTACACTACCAAGGTAAATTCCGATACCTTGCCCAATCCCAAGTAAACCCCGCAAATACCCATGGTTCTAACCTAAACTCCTTGGGGTAGCTAGATATCAATCTATCTAGGGTTTACCTACCAAGAATAATGGGTATCCTAGGTATCTAGGCTATGTTAGGATACGGGGTATTGATTTACCCTATTACCTATCCTATCTCATGAATTTACCCTTAACACTATCACACTCCCATACCACTCACTTACACACAACACTCACATGATATTTCTCACACTCATAGGCTTCTCCTATAGGTTTCCTATTTGTTTAGACAATATGCTATCATGTAGGTTACTAACTACACTCCTATGCTCTCACACAAACACACACAACTCACCAATACCACACACACACAAAGGTAATTTGTGGACTGATATTAGAGGTTTGTTGGACTGATTTTGTGGTGGAAACGTGGACAGATATTTGTGTCCAAATGGCAGCCCAAAGAGGTGGAAATGGACAGCCATCTAGTGGTGTATAGGTGGACAAATGATTGGGTTAAAGGAGATGTGCAAGTGGGGAAAAAGTGGACTGTTATAGGGCTCAAATAGGGACAGCCATGGGAGTTTTGGTGGGCTGTTTGGGACTGTTTAGGACATCAGTTTGGAAGGTTTAGTTGGCTGTTTTGATGTGGTATGGACAGCCAAGTGTAGGGGCTTTTAGCGACTGTTCTTAGGCTGAAATAAAGGGTTGTTGGTTCGGTGTTATGATGGCAAAAGTGGGGTGATATAAGGGGTTGCTAGTGACAGCAGGATGTGTGTAAATGTGGGCTGTTTTGAGGCTAAGGACAGCCATGTAATGGCTCTAAGGGACAGCCATGATTGGTTTCCTCCCCTCTCTATATCTCCTCTCTCTCACCCACAAACACACACACAAAATACACATACTCTCTCACACTCATATCATCAAACACCTATCCCTCCTTACCAACACAACATACACACACACACCATGGCCGACCACTACATGGCCTCTCTCCCATCTAACATCAAGCCACACACCACATAAATATATCTATATATATATATAACCATATATATATATATATATAACCATATATATATATATATATATATATTTTTTTTTTATATATATATATATATATATATATATATATATATATATATATATATATATATATATATATATATATATATATATATATATATATTTTATATATATATATATATATATATATATATATATATATATATATAACCATATATATATATATATATATATATATATATATATATATATATATATATATATATATATATATATATATATATATATATATATATATATATAACCATATATATATATATATATATATATATATATATATATATATATATATATATATATATATATATATATATATATATATATTTTATATATATATATATATATAACCATATATAAAAAAAAAAAAAAATATATATATATATATATATATATATATATATATATATATATATATATATATATATATATATATATATATATATATATATATATATATATTTTATATATATATATATATATATATATATATATATATATATATATATAAAGATATATATATATATATATATATATATAAAGATATATATATATATAACCATATATATATTCATATAGATTAAGATAAAAGGATACATTATGATACATGGGAAAAACACATTCTAAATACATTGAAAAATCTGGAATAAATATTAGAAACACCAAAATAAATGCACAAACAATATTCATGTGTCCAAATAGGGGGTTTTCCCACTTTGACACGATCCTACTCCTAGGATACCTCTACAAGTGTCCAAATGGACACGAAATGGACACCAATGGGCACCAAACCAAGGGGGTCATTCCTATATGTCAAAATGGATCCAATGCATGAAAAGAATGAGAAGGAGAAGGGATTTATACCTCCCGGTGATTCTATTCGATCCCGAAACGCCATCGACACGTAGAAGCTCCAAACGGACACGGACAAGCTCCGAGTCCTCCCAAACTTGAGGAGTTCCTCCCTTGGATAGAATGGAGAAGGAAGGATGAAGGTTTGGTGAAGAAATGGAGGGATTTGGAGTTGATTTGGTTAGGGTTAGCTCTCAAAACAATTTGGGGAAGAACAAGAGAGAGAGTGGAAGAGTGGATAATGATTGAAATGATGGGGCTATCCTCCTAGTCATGGCCGGCCAATACAAGGCTGTTTTGTCCTATATGGAAAAGTCAAAAAGGCCCCTATCTAGTCTATTTGCTAAAACAATGGTAAGGGTTAAGTCGGGGGTAGTTTGGTCATTCCTAAAACCACTAATCCAATTTAATTCTAACCAAAAATAATTAGTCTAGTCACTAACTAAAATACTAACATGTGGGCCATGGCTAACTAGTGTGTGGGCCCGCTAAGATCAACACTACCCCGGGTCCCCGAAACAAGTCAAAACAAGTCGGAATGAGTTGAAATTCGAACCCGACTCAAACCACCCCAAAATAATACAATAATTAAATAAATAATTTTAAAAATATTCAAAAGTAAAAAATGACAAAAATGCCCCTATTTCTGGAAACTGGGGGTGACAGTGATTCTTTGGTTCACCTCGTCGCTAAGAACAACACCCCCCTGATCGCAATGTCTCTTTTACCTCAGGATGTCCTAATCTCTCCTAGGCCGAGTGGTTCGAGGCACCCCATGAATCCACTCGAGAGACGATACTTGTACACAAGTTGTCTATGACCAATGTATATGTTCTAGCATTTCTATCAGATGAAACAGATTTAGATCAGATCTTCCATATATACGACACGTTCATTTCGTGCCTTAGCAGATATACGACACATTCATTTCGTGCCTTAACAGATGTATGACACATTCATTTCGTGCCTTTCTTCTTTTCGGTTCATATAGCCAACAACTCTCTCTTTTCTTATTAAACATGGTAAAGTGTTATATCAAAACAAAATCTATCTTTAGAATGTCAACATCTCATTTGATTTATCATGGCAACAGTTTATTTCTTATTATCAGGCAACAATCTTATTATTAGCATGCATATTATCATTTCTTGTTCTTAGCATAGCAACATGTGAATTCTCTTATAAGCATACTCAATAATTACTATCTTGTTATTAGCAATAGCATTCATTCGAATTTTAGATTCTTATTAGACGTAAGCGAATCAGAAAATGAGTCTTCGTCCACTCACTCAGATTAATCATCTTCTATTGCAGAGCTAGCAAATCTGATTTCTCTGTCTATCTAGTGCCTTCGCGGAGCGGGCACTACATAATTATCCACGGAGAAAAAGTTTCATACTCGAAACTTAAGGACAAACTTATGATCCGTAGCAGCGATAGTCCTCATCCTTCACCATCATCAATTCATAAAAATCTTAGTCCAAATCATGTCAAAACTCATGTTCAATAAACATCTCAATCTCAATCAATCAAATCGATAAAACATATGTCGACATCTTAAAAATATTTACGGACTTATTGTATGGAACATTCATCTCATCGATGATATCAAGTATGCAAGGAAGTTTCGATCAGGAGAACATTTTTGAATTTAATCGAATCAACAATTGGCCAGAGGATCGTGTTGCTCTGATACCATTCTGTCACACCCCGATCCCGCAGAGCCCTTTCGTCCTCGCTTTGGACTCTGTGGAACCATTCGTCCTCGCTTGGACGTGATACCGTGCAAGCCTAAGTAGCGCTTGCACAAGGCCATGACCTGTAACAAGACAAGATAGATAAATATCGACAACAGCACAGCGGAACTTTAATAGCAGAAAACTGAAGCAGCAGCGGACAGATTGCAGAATATAATTGAACATAATTGTAACAGAAATAATTCTCTTTATTGATATCTTTTGAACAGATTACAAACCTCTCATTTCTCTTTGATACAATGTCATACTTGGCTTACATTCTCTCAGAAACTTTAAAGATTACAATGATCCCGTTCCATACATTATATTCCTTTATATACAAAACCATCTCTTTGTAACTGTTGACCATCTCTTGGCATCTTTTCTGATTTTTGGCTCCTGAGGATGAGGTTCAGACTATCGCTTCGTACTATCCATCTCGATTCATCTAGCTCCTGCGTGCAGACTGATGGTGGGTCAGTATATCAACATACTGGTGATTGAGAACAAAGGCTACATCGTCTGAAACGATCACTAATTCATTTATTGAGAAAAAATTTCTGTGATGTTGATCTTGCTACTTTTACCTATGTTCATTCCATGCATATCAGAGTCAAATTACATCTTTTAAAAACACCTTTGAAAAGCTACAGTTCATCTCATTCATTTCAAGTATACAAGGGACTATTCATTTCTTTTGAAGTGTGCAGGGTGTTTTATGAGTCATACTATATTCTCAGGGACAATAGCATTAGCATTCTTTTCTCTTATTCAAGACATTCTCAGAGTCAGATTACAAGCACAATATTAGATGTTTTCTTCTCATGGAACATAATATATTCCTTGTAACAGATTGCTCTTTGATACAAATCACATTCCAAGTGTCATACTTCTTGTTCTATTATCGGGATATTAGCAATTCATTGGCACAAACTATTCTTTATAAGCATATTAACATTCATAAACTTAAGCAACACATGTATCACTTTTTCAGTAATTCTTACCATAGCCAACGGTCCATCCCTGCATAAGACAAGGATTAATATAACATAATATAACCAACGTTGTTTCCTATTCACCTCTGCATTGTTAGCTCTTAACAAAATCACTAACGACACATGCAGACTCGATTGGCAGCTGTAACTCTTCGGTTCAGCTCTGCATCAATCAACACTTATCTATATGATGGTCCATGGGTATTTCCATGATTAGCCATTGTGACTCTTTTGTTCAGCTCGTCACTAAGGACTCGATACCCCCCTAATCGCGAGATCTCTTTTACCTCAGGGTGTCCTAATCTCTCCTAGGCCGAGTGGTTCGAGACGCCCCAAGAATCCATTCGAGAGACGATACTTGTGCACAAGTTGTCCGAGACCAATGCATATGCTCTAGCATTTCCATCAGTTGAAATAGATTTTGATCAAAGCTTCCAAATATACGACATGTTCATTTCGTGCCTTAACAGATGTACGACACGTTCATTTTGTACCCTTTTTTTTCGAATCACATAGCCAACAACTCTCTATTTTCTTATTAAACATGGCAAAGAGTCATATCGAAACAAAATCTATCTTTGGAATGGCAACATCTCATTTGATTTATAATGACAACAGTTTATTTCATATTATCAGGGAACAATATTATTATTAGCATGTAGATTATCATTTCTTGTTCTTAGCATAGCAACATTGAATTCTCTTATAAGCATACTCAATGATTACCATCTTGTTATTAGCAATAGCATTTATTTAAAATGCAGATTCTTATTAGGCGTAAGCGAATTAGAAAATGAGTCTTCGTCCACTCACCCGGATTAATCTTCTATTGCAGAGCCAGTAAATCCGATTTCTCTCTCTATCTAGTGCCTTCGCGGAGCAGGGCACTACATTTCTTATATTCCACAGTAAACTGGTAACGACATAGCTTTGATACCCATTTGAATTGTGCCTCTATATATACTCTCTAGTCTAGCACGTATTTGAGTGGTTTATGACCCGTTTTGATCAAGATCGTCTTCCCCACAAATATTGGTTCTACTATTTAACTGCCAATAGAATGACCAAGGTTTCTTTTTCATATATTGAAAGAATTATGGCTTTTCCTTTAAGTTTTTGACTCAAGAAAGCTATGGGTCTTCCTTTTTGCATCAACACAATTTTAATGCCTTCCCCAGAGGCATCGCATTCTAGCACAAACTCCTTATTAAAGTTTGGCATTATTAAGACAGGTGATTGTGTCAAGACTTCTTTCAATTTTTCAAATGAACTTTAAGCTTTCTGCTCCCAATAGAAAGAATTCTTCTTGAGTAGATTGGTTAAAGGGCCAGCTATTATCCCATATCCTTGAATAAACCTCTTGTAGTACCAAGTGACACCAAGGAAACCCCCTTAACTCTTTAAGTTTTTTACGCACAGGCCAGTCTAGGACAGCCTTGATCTTCGCTTGATCTCCTTCTACCCCTATTTCTGATATGATATGCCCCAAATATCACAACACCAAATCGGATGATTTGCGATAGTTAGGATTGTCCAACAACGACGGATTAAAATTGTCTTTGCATTCTCGACAGATTAAAACCGTTATTTAACATCAAAATTTCCTTGAAAATTTTGGTCCCTCCTTCATTAAATTTTTTAGCTCCCCAGATTTTTACAAAAACCCGCACCCCCTCCCCGAGCCGAAGCCTTATCTAAAAAATTCTCTCCTCTCAAAATTTTAGCTCCCCTAATTTTCATCTCTTTTCTCAAAAATTTTAGCTCCCCTACGGCCGTCGTTCGTCCCTTATTTGCACCCTCCCCCACCTCGTTCCCTTCCGCAACTTCACGGGGACGAAGGATAGGAAGGTTCGAAGAAGAAGAAATAGAAGATCAAAGACCAACCCTAACCTTAATTCTGTTTCTGACGACGACGATGAGGGGGACGACGAGTTCTCAATGATGATGGGTTTCTTCTTCGAGTCCTTTCTTTCTAGGTTAGGGTTTCTGATTTGTGGAATTTTATTCATTTATATTGTACCAATTTTTTTCTTCCTCTAGTATAATTTTAGATGATGGCTCATTATATTTTGTATATTGTTAAAAAATTTCCATTAGTTTGATCATTTTTTATTTAATTCCACTGCAGTGAAAAGAAATTACTGATAAGTTGATATTGATATTGTGAACCTTGTGATAAACCTATTTACAAGTATATGCAAATATTGCTTGAATTGTTGAATTAGCACTAGTAACTCTCTTACTTGGAATTCAACTTTTGTGAGGAATAGGCTACATCTTTTTGTTCTTGTACTAAATTATTTTTGCTTTGTCATCAGTAGATTACTTGAGGCCCAAATTCTGATAGTATCAGTACTATATACAGTTATCTATAATGCTTCTTTTGTTAGATTCCACAAGTGATGTTAATCATTCCTACTCTTTTATCTATTGTTAGACCTAGTGCTTGTTTGTCATATTTGAAAGTTGATGCATCTTGTTGCCAAGGTTTGCCTTCCTGTGCTTACATTCGATATTTAACCATTTGGAAGATGAAAATTTGTAGCTCCGTTGCTAGAATAGCTTGTATGTCTCGATCTTTTAGATTCTTCTTTGTCGTGATATCATTCATAACGTTTCTGGATCCGTCACGGGATGGATGGCTACAAATCATGAGATCATCAATGTTTCATACCCAATCCAATTATGTTTGTATCATCTTCTACTGTTGCTCCCTCTTGTCTTGTCCTGATCTTGTTATTTCTGTGTCATCCAGGTTGGCCGTAAATGTTATAGCTTACAGCGAAGAAGCTGTGTTAGATAAGGCATAGTGATGGTGTGGTGGCTGACAACAATGGTAGGAACATCTATATATCCCCTACTCCCCAGTCCCCACACACTTGAAACACTAGTAATACATGATATAACCCATCAATCCAGGGAAACAACATCCACATATTGCCATCGGAACACAGGGTGACTGGATGCGCATATCCAAGATCCTCCAATCATTGTAGACTTATTGCAATGTCTTTGTGATTATCTCTCTCTCTCTCTCACTTTATTTTGATGATCTCCAGATGTAGAGGTGAATTATTCTCATTTCTATTAAGCAATAGATTTACCTCTTCCTGGATAACTGAATATTAGGGTCTTTTGGTAGTATATCTCGCTGAGGTTTTCAAGTCATGTATTTGTTACTTTGTTTTGTAAGACGAGTCATAGGTTTTTGGCCCCTTAATGTGCAGAATCCCTCTTTTTTGTTGTAGGTTCTTGTTTCCTCATCGACAAGCCCTTATCGGATGAATATTTTGCCTTTTGTGAACCATTAGCAACTGTGCAACTGATTATTCATTCTTTGCTCTCTTTTTTACATGAATCTTTGCTAGTAGAATTTCCATATTTCAGATGACCAAGTACCAGTCATGCTCTATTATACAGATAGAACAGAGTGGGAAATCAAAAATTGTATTGCTCGATAAGGCTGCCATAATGAGGCGCGCTCTGGAATACCTGCTAGAAATCTTTGGCTTTTGGATCCTTTTTTTAACCCTCTGTAATATTAGGTCAAGAGAAGACTTTTGTCATCAGCCTTGAGAACATCAGGTGTATATATATATATATATATATATATGTATATATATATATATATATATATATATGTATATATATATATATATATATATATATATCGTAACTAATAGCGTGTTTGTGCTGTGTGCAGACAAATACTCAATCCTTACAAGCACCATCATCTCAGCATTCTGCTTGTGTGTCAGCTACTGTTTCTTCTTCTCCAGGTTTCCTGTGCTCTTCCTGCAGTATAAAAGCTGCAGGTAACACATGGATACATGGTAGTTCAAGTGTTTGTGGTCTATATATGATAATTGTACTTGGGATACATCTCTTCCTATTATTGTACTTGGGTTGGTCACTTGAAGTCATTATACCAAATTTTTGGGGTTGGTCACATGAATTATTTTCATATATTCAGCTCTTTCAAGGGGCATCTCCTCTATAATGCTAGCGTTTATGAATGTGGTACAATAATGAAGAAAAACAATAACAAAGACATAAGATTTAATGTGGTTGAAAATGTCTTTTTCTACGTCCACGGCCGCACACAATTTATTTTATTATTTAAAAAGAATTACGATTACAAGAGATTGAAGCCATATTATAACAAAAGATTATGACGACCACCGACTTCATTATATTTATTAAATTACTCCCACTAATTGATGTGCAAACCAAACTCATCATACTCATGTACGTACAACTATAGAAGACAATTTCTCGGGTTCTATACAAAACTTTCTTGGGTGCCACTGCCCCCCGTACCCCGCCTTACGGGCAAGGGGACATTGCGCCCCCCTCCTCCCCCACAAATCACCCTCCCCCATCCTCCTCCCCCCGCCCCCTCCCCCCACCCCCCCCCCCCCCCCCCACACACACAGACACCACAACTCATAGTCGAGTCAGATCGGCAAATTTGGGGCTCGATGTACACTAGGAATATGATCAAAGCTCCACACACTCTAACACTAGCATCTACTAAATCCTTCTCTTATCACCTCATTTTGCTTCACCCTGCCCAAAATCTAGCAACTTTTGTTTTCTTTTTTTTCTTTTTTTTCTTTCTTTTTTTTAACCAGCACGTGCGGGCTCAGTTAAATCGTGTCTCCCCGCACACGATTTTTAGCCGGTTGTCATGTCGCTTCGGACTCTTCGTGCGGATCTTGTTCGCACTGACTTTTTCATCATCGTCCCATACGTACACCTCGCGCACTCCGTGCGCTCCAGAGCCTCACGGGATTGCCGACGTCTTTCGACGCCGGCAACTCAACGCCTCGCTTCGCCCACGACACCGAAGGCGCCCCCAACGTCTTCACGACGCCTACGATAGCCGATGCCGTCCAGCCACCCGTTCTATACTCACGAGGCCCTTACGACATCTTTCTGACGCCCATTGGGTGCCGCACGACGGGCTACGTGGTCGGCCGTCGTTTATACCCGTAGTAGAATGGTGCCGGTCTTCGACCGCCCGTGCGGCGCCCTAGTCGTTGAGTTTTTATGCACGGGATGCCTCATTCTATCCCACGCAAACTCAGATCGTGGCCATTTTTTGTCGGTCCTCCGACGTTGTGGATATCCCGCATCGTAATCTAGCAACTCATTCAATTGTAATCCTATTGCTCCCTATGTGCGGTAATTACTTCAAACAATTTTTAACTCTTATTGTCCCCAACTGAAGCTCACCCATTTTGAACTTTTAGTGTAGTATTGCTCATTCATGTCAACATTCCTTTCTGGCATGTTTTCTTTTCAGCTTCTGGATATATAATCAAACCAGAAAGGGGAGAAGGATTCGTATGATTGCTTTGATTTTAATTACAACTCAGTAGAAACGCATCAGGTGTAAAATGCCCTATACTTTGGCTATTTTTGTCATATATCTACAAGTTTGATTTAATTTAAATAGCTTATGCAACCAAGGCTATTATTGTCATTCTGGTATTTTGACTGTATATTGGAGTAGGCTCCATTACTCAGATGAGGTTATATTCTGTTCAAAGAGCAATATCTTACGTACCTGTCTGGAGTCCTACCCTTCGTATTAGTATGGCACACTGACATGTGGGCCAGGGTATGGTGGATCCAGGATGGTCTATTTCCCTGGGCAACATGTCAGTAAGAAGATATGCAAAAGGGTAAAATTTCCAGGCTGGTATGAAATGAATTTTAAAGGTTTAAATTGTTTCAAGTTTCTATAGTGATTCGGATACAGGTTCAGTTTGGGCATCCTTTCTTCACGGGTGGGGCAACTTGCTTTGCATGTACTGGTAAGTTCCTTTGTGTTTGAAGCTATTTCTGCCGAAAACATAATTTTGTAGCGATTGTTATTCCCGGGGCTTGATCAAAGATGGAAAAACTGATGCAATCGAGATCTGAGATGTCACACAAAAACTTTGCAGTGATCAAACTCAAGATCTACGATGGTACAATAAATCAAATAGCCCAATTACAATCTGAAGGAGGGAAATAGAGAAACGAAGATCTCTCGTTCTTCCTTGCAAACGTGTTACAATTGTGACAGAACGAGTTACAAAAATCTAGAGAGAGATGAGAAGAAGAACAATGCTGGGGTGTCAAAATACCGTTGCTCAAAGCAAGATTCGCCCCACACGATCTGCTTCCAGGAACCAGCGAGTTGAAAAACTTGTGGAACGCTCGAAGTCACCTCTGTTCTGACTCCTCGGATGGACTTGCACTGGCGGCAGCAACTCTCTCTCTCTCTCTCTCTCTTTCTCCTTTTCTGACTTGTATTTTTCGTAGTAGTCACAAAGGAGGCCAGAAGAGAGTATATATAGAGAGAGGAACGAAATTAATTCTAATCCCACAAAGATAGGAACTGAATTAATTCAAATCCCACAAAGATAGGAACAAAATTAATTCAAATCCCACAAAGATAGGATCTGAATTAATCGCATTGATTCATCCTTTCCACAACTGATTTGTAATCTGCACAGTCAGCGTAGCCCTCTATGCGGCATCAGCAGCAGCAGCCTGGCCGCATGGACCGCTTAGGCCGCATGGACAACATGAGCCGCATGAGCCGCATGGCCGCATGGACCGCATGGACAGCATGGCCGCATGGCCGCATGAACCGCATGGACCGCATGGGCCGCATAGACCGCATGGAGCGCATGAGCCGCATGGCCGCATGAGCCGCCGCATGGGCCGCATGGACCGCATGAGCCGCTTGGCCGCATGAGACCGCATACGCATGAGACCGCATAGCCGCATATGAGCCGCATGACTGCTGACGTGCTAAGTGCAAAGTGCGCCAACAAAATGCTCCATGCGGTATCAGCAGCAGCAACCTGGCCGCATGGACCGCTTGGACCGCATGGACCACATGAGCCGCATGGCCGCATGGACCGCATGGCCGCATGACTGCTGACGTGCTAAGTGCAAAGTGCGCCAACAAAATGCCACATTACGCCTCATGATCCCATGAGCCCATGAGCCCGAGTCCGAGTCCGAGTCCGAGTTCGAGTCCGAGTCCGAGTCGCTAAGCCCCGTTGGGGCTTAGCTCCAAATGGAATTAATCCAAGAGAATGACAAAAGCATTAATGCTTAATCCTTGGAGCCTTATTCTTACCTCCTAGTAAAATCACCCACATGGTTCCCTCCTTAGGGTCACCACCCCATGTGCATCTCTCAACAACACAACCAAGTATATATGTTGAGATAACTCATGGTGCATTTTCGATGTGGGACTATAATTTTACAAGGCATGTTGAGAGCAAGCTCTCTCCATGTAAAGAAAGCACCAACAGCGATTCCAGTTCCTGAACTTTTGCTTATTTGGCAGCTTCAATAGTATCAGCAAGGAATTTTTCTTCGCAGCAACACTCGGCTTTCTTACATGGCTAGGTTTCTTCCTTTACCCTTTTAACTTTTCTTGCATTTTCGCTGTGGACATAAGCTTTAATTCCATCTTCTTAATTGTTCAGAAGAATATGCATGACTAGTGATTGCATTATCTTCTTGGTCAGCAATTATCTACATATTTTGTTTACCATGTGAGATATAGGTATACATAGGAACAAGAAATTCTATAAAATAAGATTTGCCAAAAGCAACAAGTTCTTTTTTTTCCAACTGAAGTGCTTGAAAAGAATGTTCTGAGAGAGCCATTGTTGGTCAACAATCCTGGTGTCTGCTTTTATAAAGGCAATGCTAGTATGTTACCCTATAGAAAATAGTTCAAGATGTTATAATATAATGTATGCTCGAGGAAACCACATATCCAGTGGCAGTTCACTGGCTTTCATGTCATAGCTTTCCGAAGAAATTGTATTCGAGTTGATATTATGACAGATGGGCATTGTAATGCCTCCCGATGATCTCATTTTTTTTGTTTGATTGTCCTTTCTTTTACCAGGAATGACTCTGTGGAGAGATGCCGTAGCATACGGTAACAATTCACCTATGAAGTCTTTAAAGGAATTTGGTATTTGGACCTTGAAAGGTATGCTTCTGAGGGCACTTCAGCAAAGACATTCAAACAGGTCATGGATGCCCTCTTTTGACATAGTGTCATACTCTCTGGTCCCGAGCTCAAGGATATCAGAAACATGTTATTGGAATTACTACCAGGTAAACATCATTGGACCACAGAGGGCACGCGATCAAATTTCTTCTAGTTAACTTTATATACTTTATGTAGTTACGTATATCCTATAATAATATGTTTTTTCCTTGTCGGTGTTGTAAGAGCGACTGATAACACTAGTATGTACCAAATTTACTTAATTGCAGTTAACGTATCAATTTTTGTTCATGATGTCTACTATACTTTGGATCATTTATCTCATGCCCAAAGCTGATATTACATTGGATATGATGTCATTTCCAATTTTATCAATATTTTAGTGCTATTAATTTCCTCATGCCCATCTCTATTATACTGGAAAATTGGAACTAGAACAATGGTGCATTTCACTTTGAAAGTACAGAGAGGAATAATGAACAATTGGAGACATTTAATTAAAGAAAGGAAAACATAATATCGACTACGCCTGCTCTTATAATTTACAAAAGGAAACTGCAAGTATTTAAAATAAAATCGGGATATGGGGTTCAGTGGAGGGAGATAAGTATGAAACCAGTTGGGCAAAGATTTCTATGATATTTATATCACGTAATTTAGTCCACTTAATTTAATCCGTGGCAAAATTAGGATCAGTCTAACTGTTTCACTCTAGTGCTTGGACAAGAAAGATTTGAAAACAAGTGTTTCAAGCATTGCACACAGTACATGTAATTTTGGTCATCTCAGGTTTCTCAACAAATTGTACACATTTCATGTTTGCTTAATAGGACTACAAACCTAGGAGTGTCTGCACTGTATAGCATCATGACTACATGCTGACACACATTAGGTGTGCACAGAGAGCGGCTAAACGTGTAGTGTAGGATGTGCATACGGTGGGATAAATGAGTCAAATTTATTCATGTTTTGCAAGTTCTACTTGTACATTATGTGTGCTAATAATAAAGAGCTCAATTGACATATTATCTTTGAGTGATCCTACAGGTTATGTGTGAAGATACGTTATCTGCTTTTCTTAGATTTAGGAGAGAGAAATATTACTATAGAATTAACTATTATTTATTGCATTGAAGCGAGGGACGTTCCATGGTGTTTTATGTTTTCTACTGATATTAGTTGGTCTAGGAAGCAGGAACACTACAAAAATGTGGGCCGTGTCATCTAAGACACGTATTGGATAGAATCTAGACACTCCAAAATACACTTGGTCAGACCAAAATAAGTATTATGTGGTATCCGTGTCTTTGCAACATAAGTGTCCGTAGATAAGAGTAGAGGCTATCTTCTAATAAATTCCTCAAGAGTAAAATGAATAGTAATAGGCCAAGAAAAATAGTTTATTGTAGTTCAAGTATTTGTGGTCTATATATGATAATTGTACTTGGGATACATTTCTTCCTATTATTGTCCTAGTTTTGTGCCTTTAAGTTAGCGGCTATAATGTGTCTTCTTTTAGGTATGCTTCGATAACCTTCTTACAGCACAGGTTTTGGAGCTGCCTTAAACATTGAAACGCTTGTTGCGGCAGCTGAAAGCAGAGATACTCCCATCGAGGTGATTTTTTTGTTTAGATTCTTTGTTGTATTTTGTTTAGATGACTTAAAGCACCATCCAACGGTGCAAATAGGGGGGATGCATGGGGATGCAAAAAGTGTGGGGATCTTGATCCTTCATCTATATGAGGAAGGATAGGCATCCCCACAATTTTTGTATCCCCATGCATCCCCATGTTCACATCCATTGGATGTGCTTTAAGTCATCTAATCTTAACCATTGGTAAATCAACGGTTAAGATTAGATGACTTAAAGCACCATCCAACGGTGCAAATAGGGGGGATGCATGGGGATGCAAAAAGTATGGGGATCTTGATCCTTCCTCATATATATATATATATATATATATATATATATATATATATATATATATATATCAATTTCATGTGGTTAATTCAGGCTCCTAGCCCAGAGGTTCAAGACAAGATATTGTTCATGATCAATAATATATCAACTTCAAATATGGAAGCTAAAGCAAAAGAGTTTATCAAAGTTATCAAAGAGCAGTACTATCCTTGGTTTGCACAATATATGGTGATGATAAGGTACAAATGTAAAAACATTAGTGTCAATGTTCTCCAGTTTGGATACCAATTCTGTAGTTTCAAAGTAATTTCATGTGATTAGTAAGACCTTCTTTGCAGGGCAAGCATTGAACCAAATTTCCATGACTTGTATTTGAAGTTCCTAGACAAGGTCAATTCTAAGGCACTTAATAAGGAAATTATCAAAAGCATGTATGATAATTGCAAGGTTTTTACATCAATCTTCTTTCTTTTCTCTCATTCTTTTTTTTTCAGTACTACATTTATCGAAAATAATGAACGCTCCTTGTTCATTTAGGTATTGTTGAGATCAGACCTCATAAAATCTAGTTCAGAGGAGCGGTCTTAATTAAAAAAAATCTTGGTAGCTGGCTTGGAAAACTTACAATCGGTAGAAACCAAGTACTCCGGGCCAAAGAAATAGACCCGAAGTCCCTAATAATAATATAGGTAATATACTATCTCACAATCTATGTTGATCTTCCTATTAGCATAATTTTCTTTTTCTTGCTATCAACAGAAAAAAAAGAAGAAGAAAAAAAAGTAACATGTCACTATCTATGTTGATCTTCCTATTAGCGCCATTTTATTTTTCTTTCCATTGGTGGAGATCAGGCCTCTTAGCACCCCATAATCCACCTGATCATGAATTCTCCCTCCCAATATACTGTTAGTCCCTTGGCGAACAATCGATGGAAAAACACGAGTTCAAAAACAATTGTAAAGACAATGTTTCCAGCAACAACACCCTAAAGAAGGTGATGTTGTATTACGAGAATCTAAAGAGATTTCGTAATATTTCTCGAAGGCAACAGAACCGTATAACTTCTAAAGAGAAGCGACGGTATTCTCGAAGGCAACAGAACCGTATAACTTCTAAAGAGAAGCGACGGTATTCTCGAAGGCAACAGAGGAAGAAGAAAGCCTGCTGGGGTGAAAGATCACCGGCGCTCAAAGCTATATCCGCCTTACGGACAAGCCTCCAGGAACCAGCAAGTTCAAAGAGAACTTTAGAACGCTGGCCAAAAATGTCGACGACTCCTCGGAATAGCAGCAGCACTTCTCTCTCTCTGGAAATTCTCTGATTATTTTCTGTCACCTTAGAGAGAGGAGATGCTTCTGATATTATAGGCACGAGATGGGCTTTTCAAATTCTAAACGCACGCCCTGGTTTAATGCCAGATCCAGATTTTCTGGATCTGAGCCATTTTCGGATCTGAGCCCACAAGACCCGCGGACGTTACATAATTTGAACGGCCCACTCGACCCGCTCGACCCGCTCGACCCGCTCGACCCGTACGACCCGTACGACCCGTACGTCCCGTACGCTCAGTACGCTCAGTACGCCCCGTACGCCACGCAGGCCGCACAGAGGCTCGCGCACGAGCGCAACTAAAGCGCACAATACGCCTAGCGACGAGCTGTCGTGCTAAGTGCAAAGTGCCATCAAAAAGCCACATTAAGCCTCAAAAGCCCATTAGCCCAAGCCCAAGCCCAAGTCCGAGCCCGAGTCCGAGTCCGAGTCCGAGTTCGAGTCCAAGTCCGAGTCCGAGTCGCTAAGCCCCTTCGGGGCTTAGCTCCAATCTATTTTCATTTTGGCCAAAAGTTGGTTTCTTATTCTCACCTCTATGTAAAATCCCCCCACATGGCACCCTCCATTGGGCCTCAACCCATGTGCATCTCTCTATTCCTTCATAAGTAATATATAGAGATACATATTGGTGTGATTTTTCGATGTGGGACTATCTTTTAACAATAGAATGTTGTGAACACACACAACACAGAATAAAACACCAACAATCTCCCACATATCTCTATATATATGAGTTAAGCGTTCCACATAATAACTGTCCATTATGCATTAGGATAGATGTCGCTGACGACTTGAATCTTCCCGCATGGGTTGAACAACAGTATGATACAAGAATGGACTACGCCTTGAATTCTGTACCACACTGTAATTTTTTCCACTCATATAACATAGTTATCTGTGCTTCTGGCTGCACATTAAAGGCCTTGTGCCAGCCTGGATTTCAATGTATGTATTTTGGGCGTCTACACATTTACCCTCAAGAGACGGCCTGATATCTCTTTGTCCATACACTATAGGTGAGTTCTTTATTAAAGAGACATGGCATGAAGCGTCCAACGCTTCCTTTATGGTGCTACGCCGCTATGACATGGCCTTAAGCCGAGGACCTTACCCCGAATCACCGGGAACCTCATCGTAGTGTCATACTACCCGTAGCATGAGGTCTAGCCCTTTTGTAGTGCCAAACTACCCAGCATGAAGCCTTACGCTTCTGTGCGGTGTTATGCCGCTACGACATGGCTTGCAAGGCCGAGGCTTTATCCCTAGCCGGGTTTACCTCATTGTGGTGTCGTGCCACCCGTAACATGAGGAACACCTCCTCTTTGTAGTGCTGACTACATCCCTCTTTAATTCAATATACAGCATTAGGCCAACTGCCTAGTTGCGGTGCAACGCCGCTGTGACTTGGCTAACATAGCCGAGGATTTACCTCTTTCGAGAACCTCATGGTGGAGTCACCGCCACACATAGCATGGAGTCACACTCCTTGTAGAGCTGTGCTACCATGCTTCCTGTAAAGCATAACAGACCTTCACTCAGTCTGAGAACTCATTAAGGCATTATGCCATCCTTCCCACAGGATCAATTTTCCGTAGAAAATTTATAGTAGACAACAGTGGTTCTGGGTCCGAAACCCTTCCATGCTCCGCAGAACAAGTACCCACTGTTAACTAATATTTTTCCAGTCAATAGTCCTCCCTTGAATCAAAAAATTAGATATCTGGTAGATTTTTCTTTGAACCAATAACATAAAATTTATTGATAGGATTATAATGACACAATATTAGAATGCCTTCAAACCCATCTTCCTTGCTGTGTCCTCGACCAGCTGTCGTTTGAGGCCTTTCGTGAACGGATCCGCCAGGTTCTTCTGACTCCGAACATCGATCACTGCAATGATGCCTCGTTTGATGAGATCCTTCACTGCTCTGTTCTTTAACCGCACAGTCCTCTTCTTCCCGTTAAAGAGTTCATTTGATGCTACTGCTGTTGCCGCCTGGTTGTCACAGTATATCGGGATTGCCGGTATCTGAGCTCCAACCACTGGAAGATCATACATGAGCTCCCGAAGCCACTCTGCTTCATCTGCAGCAGCATCCAATGCAAAGAATTCAGATTCCATGGAGGAGCGAGTAACATTGTCTGCTTCTTCGATTTCCACGATATAGCAGCTCCGTCCAAGGCGAATATGAATCCACCTGTAGAATACTCGCTCTCCACCTCTGAACACCAGCTAGCATCACTGAAGCCTTCCACTACTGACGGATCTCCGCTGTAGTATAGTACAAATGTCTGAGTCTTTTTTAGATATCTCATAACACGCTTCACAGCGTTCCAGTATTCAACGCCTGGGTTGCTAGTGAACCGACTCAGCATTCCCACCGCAAAAGCTATGTCAGGCCTTGTGGCAGTAGTAGCGTACATCAAGCTTCCGATGACGCTGGCGTACTCCAATTGCTTGACGCTTTCTCTCGAATTTAGCTCCAGCTTCTGATCACTCCGGTACGGTATATCAATTATAGGAAGATCTTGATACCCGTATCGAGTGAGCATTTTCTCAATATAATGAGATTGTGACAGTGCTATTCCCGTGCCTGTCCGGATGATCTTGAGCCCCAAGATAACATCGGCATCCCCTAAGTCCTTTATACTAAACTTGGTCGAGAGAAATTTCTTTGTCTCTGTGACACAGCTTGTAGCCATTTGACCTTATCACTTTGTCAAACTTCTCATGCCACATTTTGGGAGCTTGTTTCAAACCATACAGAGACTTCATCAACTTGCAGACTTTATCTTCCAGACCTCTGACGACAAAACCTTCTGGTTGTTGCATATAGATCTCTTCTGTCAGCTCGCCATTAAGGAATGCCGTTTTCACATCCATCTGATGTATCACTAGTTTGTGTATTGCTGCTAGAGCAATTAACAATCTGATGGTTGTCATCCGAGCTACTGGAGCATAAGTATCAAAATAGTCGATCCCCTGTTTCTGAGCAAACCCTTTGGCCACTAGCCTGGCCTTGAATTTGTCGATGGTTCCATCTGCTTTCATCTTCTTCTTGAAGATCCATTTGCATCCGATGGGTCTTGCTCCTTCTGGCAGGTCAACTAACACCCATGTATTATTGGAGGTGATTGAGTCAATCTCATTGTCTATCGCCTCCTTCCAGAATACAACATCTCTGGTCTTCATCGCTTCATCATAGGTAAGCGGATCTGCTTCCACATGATAAGTGACGAAGTCATCTCCGAAGTCTTTCGGCCTCCTTACTCGCTTAGTTGACGGCTCAGCGAGTTCTGGTTCAACTGGTATCTCTTCGACAATAGCTTCTTCTTGGACTACTGGTTCTTTAAGGACTTCTGTCTGCTTTGCACTCTCATCATTCTCCGGAAGATCCGCGAGAACAATATTTTTGTGCCTTGCAAACTTGTCTTCAAAATATTCAGCATCGCGAGATTCAATGATATGATTTGATTCTATATCAAGGAATCTCCGAGCATCACTCTTCTCGACATAACCCAAGAAGATAGCCTTAGTGGCCCTAGTCCCCAGCTTCTGAATCTTCAAATCTGGGAGCTTCACATAAGCCAGACACCCCCACACTCGAATGACATTCAAGTTAGGTCTGACTTTGAACCAGAGTTCATGAGGTGTTATGTCCGAAGTTGCATACGGTACTCTATTGAGAATGAAAGTAGCCGTTAATGCAGCTTCTCCCCAGAAGCTCTTTGGAAGACCCGCAGTCAACAGCATAGAGTTCATCATCTCTGTCAACGTTCTGTTCTTCCTTTCTGCTACTCCGTTGGATTGAGGAGAGTACGGAGCCGTCGTCTCATTTATGATTCCATGTTCTTTACAGAATGATGAGAAATCATGAGACCGATACTCCCCGCCTCGATCACTCCTTAGCCTTTTGAGTTGTTGTCCAGTTTGCCGTTCAGCCTCGTGTAGGAACGTTGAGCACCTCTAGAGGGGGGGTGAATAGAGTGCGTGTGTGCAGCGGAAATAAAATTACCAATTAATAATTTAAACTATGGCAATGATGTAAGAGCATTAAGTAAAGAAAGGAGAATCAAACTCAGTAACACAGCGATGTATACTGGTATCCCTCTGAGAGGACTAATCCAGTCTCGAGTACTCTTGCTCGATGTTAATCCACTAAAGGCACAAGCTTTAACTGAGTGCTTGCAACTCTTACACCACCGTGCTTGTTGACGAGTGCACGACCAACTCCAACACACACCGTGCTTGGTGACGAGCGCACGACCAGCTCCACAACGAGAATTTGTTGTTGAAACTTGACGACCTCTTTACAACTCTGAATAACCAAAAGACTTCTAAATCAATCTGATAGTACTGGCTTTTGGCTAAGAGAAGTATAGGTGAGATTTGAAACTTTTAGATCACTAGAAAACACTTGAATGAATAGAGAAGAGAATGAAGAATTAATTGATTGATTTGAAGTGAAAAGTTCTTCTCTATTTATAGGTGTTTTCATCAACCGAACTCGGGCAGAACTCGGACAGAGTTCGGATGCAAATATCTCACAAAATAGACGTTGCTCGCAGATTTGGAGGCAACTGAAGTTTGAATACAAACTGATCGAACTCGGTCAGAGTTCGGACCGAACTCGGGCCGAACTCGGCTTGGAGTTCTGTCAGGAGATATTTTAAAATTCTTTTGTAAAACAGTTTTCAAACATATTTTTGGTTATTTGTAAAATCATTTGAAAAGGAATATTTTCGAAATATATTTTTGAAATATTTGTAATCGAGAATATGAAAGGATAAAGTAGGTTTTGAGAAAGGAGGATAATTTTAACCCTAAGCCAGTATTACCATAATTAATTTTACAAAGTAATTCCTAGACTCAATAAAATGTAAAATACAGAATAAAAGTAAAAACTAGTCTTCAGAAGTTTTGATGACTTTGACGCTTGGATTTATGCAGTACATCGTCCGTTGAATAAGATTTCATGCATCCTGAAATAGTTAGCAGCATTTTCTATATTTTGTGTATGAACTAAAGTATAAGTTGATTATCGAAATCGGGTGTGACCATGGAATGGGCCAACAATCTCCCCCATTTTGATAATTGACAAACTTGAGTCTATACCAAAATATATTTATATCAAAATAGAACAAAATATCAAAATACCTGAAAAATTTTGTTGGATTTTGAATTTATGTTGTATATGCGCTTTGCGATTTGGGTATACTCTTTTTCTCCCCTTTTGTCATGTAGTAAAATGAACAGGCTCCCCCGTAAAAGATGAAGCCAACAATAGAGTAGACAAGACAAAGTGAAGTAGAAGAAGTAATCATAGCATAGACAACTGGAATGAAATGAACTATCACATAAGAAACTGAAATATCATAAAAAGATTTCCACTAGAAAGCCAAATAGTACAACTGATAAATGTCTAACTAACACAGTTTAGACATGAAAATGAAAAGTACTACATAAACTGCATCAAACTAAGCAAAACTAAATCCACTATCCCATGGCTGAATCCACATCACATCGCTGCGTCGTCCGTACCGGGAGGATCATGAGGGAAATAAGCAGTGGTCGGGTCGAAGTACTGAAAAGTAGTCTCATCAGTAAAACGGGGACCAGGGAAAGCAGGGTGTGAAAGGATAGTGAGTGGATGAACGGGATCATGAACCAGGCTGTAGTGGAGATCGGCAATACTGTTTCTCAGCACCTGGGCCTGAGAAATATGCCGGAACTCGGAGTCCTGATAACGTTGCGTGGATACAGCAACGAAATCATCAAACCGCTGGTAGAATGCCTGATCAAGTCCTGGGGTAGGGGCCGGAGCAGGATGAGCATCAGCTGGAGGGGCCTCAGCATCAGCAGCTGGGACAGCAGGAGCAGCACCAGGAGATTGAGGAAACCGACGAGAGCGGGTCAACTCAACAGGTGGAGAAGAAATGGCACACGTTTCAAGATCAATCTCAAAACGTCGAAATATACTAGCAAGGTGCATAGGAAAGACTAGGTTCCTACCTGCATTCTTGCAGTTGAGCATCCAAGACATCATGGTTTTTGGAACGGAGAAAGGAATTCCAAAATGAATGTGATAAAGAGCAGAAAGTTCCAAAAATGTAACTTCATCGGTAGAGCCTTTCTTCGGAAGAAGGGCCGAGAAAATCATACGATGAAGCTCGTAAAAAGTTTGGTTTAGATGTCTAGAAAAGATTCTCCGGGGAGGAGAAGTAGGATGACAAATCAATTCCCTAAAAGAAGCTAAAGTGACATCGGCAGGGAACTGAATATGGTGGATGTCAACAAGTGCATCACCAAGATCAGGAACGTGAAAATATTCACTGATATCGGTGGCGCTAAATTCTAGTTCCTGCCCAGCAATGCAGGAATAGAAGTTCCCGTTTTGTTTTACTTGCAAATTGCAGTAAAACATACGGACTGCATTGTCGTAAATGCTATCTTGGACCTCGAAAAAGTCGCAAAATCTAAGTTGATCAAAAACAGGAGCATATTCAAAGAAGGTTGTAAAATTGACGAAGGCTCCAGCACAAATACGACGTAAAGAAAAAGAATCAAACCAGAGATCGGAGAAGTCTTTGTCGGGAAACAAAGTGCCATCAAATTTCTCGGGATCTCTAGGTTTGGCTGGACTGAAGAGACTTGCCGGAGTGTAGTCGGATGAGGAGGAAGCACCTTGAGAAGAAGTTCCTCGTTGACGTTTCGGAGCCATGAGGAGATGGAGGAAGAAGATCGCCTACTTGAACTCGTCGATTCCTTGCAAAGAAGGAGGAGGAAAGACTTCTAGAAGGAGATGGTAGTATTCCACGTTTTGGTGTGGAGAAATAGTGGAAGGAAGGATGAAATATATAGGTGCTAGGGCCGGCTGTTCGGTTCTGGAACCATCACAGCGCCGACCGAACTCGGTCCGAATTCGGTCCGAACTCGGTCAGAGTTCGGGCCGAGTTCGGCCATTTGCATTCCCGAGACAGTTAAAGCAGTCAGGTAAATAAAGATTGTAATTAATGATGTTTGACTGGTTTATTAACTAACTGCTGTTATTTTCGGGTTAACTGTAGGGGTTGTCCCAGCTAACGGTGGTTCACCGGGGAACTCTTAAGTACCGCTTCGCTTCGACCGTAGCCGTGGTGACAGACATACCCTTTGTAAGTTTGTCCCCAAAAATAATTTTCATTAGATAATAAATTATCAAGTCATAAATACAGTTTTTAATTACCATATGTTTTAAGAATCCGAGAATTCAAGAATGCCGAGCTCACGCCTCAAGATGTTAAAACGGTCTTCAGCCAATGGTTTAGTGAAAATATCTGCTAGTTGATGTTCAGTATCAATAAATTCTAAGCAAATATCCCCGTGTTGTTGATGATCACGTAGAAAATGATGTCTAACTTCTATGTGCTTTGTGCGTGAATGACAGATAGGGTTCTTAGTCAAATTAATTGTACTAGTGTTACCACAATATATAGGAACATTTGTATAGTGCAGATTGTAGTCCTCTAAGGTTTGCTTCATCCACAAAATTTGAGCACAACAACGTCCTGCGGCGATATACTCAGCCTCAGTTGTTGATAATGCTACTGAATTTTATTTCTTGCTAAACCAAGAGACTAAGGCCTTTCCCAAGAAATGACATGTACCACTGGTACTCTTACGGTCCACTTTGCATCCAGCAAAATCCGCATCCGAGTAACCTATAAGGTCAAAGGATTTGGTTTTGGGATACCATAAGCCAACTGTAGAAGTTCCTTTAAGGTATCGGAAGATACGCTTAACGGCACTAAGATGTGATTCCTTAGGGTTTGCTTGATATCGTGCACATATGCAAACACTAAACATAATATCAGGGCGACTAGCAGTTAAGTATAATAAACTACCAATCATACCTCGATACTTACGCTGATCAACAGGTTTGCCACTTTCATCAGCATCAAGCTTTGTAGATGTAGCCATAGGAGTCCCAATTGGCTTCACATTCTCGAAGTCGTACTTCTTCAGTATGTCCTTTGTGTACTTGGCTTGGTTGATGAATGTTCCGTTCGAGTGTTGTTTGATTTGCAATCCTAGAAAGAAGTTCAGCTCTCCCATCATGCTCATTTCAAATTCACTCTGCATACACTTGGCAAATTCTTGACAGAGTTGTTCATTAGTAGAACCAAAGATGATGTCATCTACATAAATTTGCACTAGAAGTATATCATTATTCATAGATTTAATAAAAAGAGTAGTATCAATCTTGCCCTTTGAAAAACCATTTTCAAGTAAGAAGGCGCTTAGGCGTTCATACCAAGCACGAGGTGCTTGTTTGAGTCCATAAAGTGCTTTCTTAAGCTTGAAGACGTGATCAGGTTTTTGAAAATTTTCAAAACCAGGGGGTTGTTTCACAAAAACTTCTTCTTTCAAAAAACCATTTAGAAATGCGCTTTTCACGTCCATTTGAAAAAGTTTGAAATCATTAAAACAAGCAAAAGCGCAAAACATGCGGATGGCTTCTAGTCTAGCAACAGGAGCATAGGTCTCATCATAATCAATTCCTTCTTCTTGATTATAACCTTGTGCAACTAGACGTGTTTTGTTGCGTAGAACTTGACCATCTTCACTAAGTTTATTTCGGAACACCCATTTGGTACCAATTATCGATTGACCAATAGGTTTAGGAACGAGTTCCCAAACTTGGTTTCTCTCAAATTGATTAAGTTCCTCTTGCATGGCAGAAATCCAAAATTCATCAGAAAAAGCCTCATCAACATTCTTAGGTTCTATTTGAGAAATAAATGCTACATTAGCTGCTACTTCAGAATCTCTAAGAGATGAACGAGTACTTACACCTTTGGATACATCACCTATTATGAGAGTTTCTGGATGATCTGGTTTGAATCTCAATGATTCGAATCTTTGGGCCATACCTTTCACAAGACTCTTCTCAGTTCCTGCATCTTCGGAACTTTTATCAGTTCTTGCCTCTTTGGTAGGATCTTTCTCAGAACTCTTCTTTGTCTTTGTAGGTGCATCTTCATCATCACTGTCGCTAGATCTATGACTATTCAACTCATCAAAGGTAACATTAATACTTTCTTCAACAATTAAAGATCTTTTATTAAAAATTCTATATCCTTTACTCTTAGCAGCATATCCGAGAAATATCCCGTCATCTGCTTTGGAGTCGAACTTACCCAAGTTATCCTTGGTGTTCAGGATGAAACAGCGACAACCAAAAACTTTAAAAATAAGAAATGTTTGGAGTTCTTCCAAACCAAAGCTCATATGGTGTTTTCTTCGAGATAGGTCGAATTAACACCCTGTTTAAAATATGACAGGCTGTACTAACAGCTTCTGTCCAAAAATATTTAGGAAGATTATGCTGATTAAGCATGACTCTAGCCATTTCGCTTAGAGTACGGTTCTTCCGCTCCACAACACCATTCTGTTGGGGAGTTCTAGGACAAGAAAATTCATGGTAATATCCACTATCATCACAAAACTTTTTGAAATCAGAATTTTCGAATTCGCCACCATGATCACTTCGGATACGAGTAATCATGAAGCCTTTTTCGTTTTGTACCTTTTTACAAAATATCTGAAATTCAAAAATAGCATCACTTTTGTTTGATAAAAAGTAAACCCATGTAAAACGAGAGAAATCATCAACAATGACAAAAGCATAGAGTTTACCGCCAAGACTAGCGACTCTACTAGGACCAAATAAATCCATATGAATCAACTGCAAAGGTCTCGAAGTACTTACAGCGTTGATGGATTTAAAAGAAGACCTATGTGCTTTGTTCTTTTCACAGTCAGCACATACCATGTCTCTCTTGAATGGAATTTCTGGGAGTCCTTTTACCAACTTCTTTGTGTTCAGACGTGAGATAGTATCCATGTTTGCATGTCCTAGTCTCATGTGCCATAGCCAGCTTTTATCTTGATTGGCTACTAGGCATCTTCCTGCATTATTAGTATTCTCCAAAAAGAAAATATAAATATTGTCTTCTCTAATCCCTTTATATATGGGATCACCAGATGACATATCATATATGGTACATTTATCTTTCACAAAATTGATACCATAACCATTATCTGCCAAATGACTTATGCTCAATAGGTTATGTTTCAATTCAGTTACTAGACAAACATCCTTTATTATTGGGAATGGAGAAATACCTACAGTACCATTACCTATAATATCACCTCTCAAGTTATTTCCGAAGGAGACGTATCCTTCTTTCTTCATCGATAGCGTAGCGAATAAAGATGCATCACCAGTCATGTGTCGCGAACATCCGCTATCGAGGATCCATTTGCTTCTAGCATGAGAGGGTTGAGGGTCCACCTACAAAACAAGTAGATGAATCCTTTGGTACCCATTTTCTGAAGGGTCCACTCAGATTAGCTTTAGGTTTCCAAACTAGAGTATGGTTATCAACAAGCTTTCTTGCCATACAGTATTGTGATATATGACCGTGTGTACCACAATATGTGCAAGTCAGTTTACTGGAATAAACTGTGTTTGCTGGCTTGTTCTGTTTGGAAAACCTATAAGTGAAAGCATAATAGTGTTCGTGTTTCCTCTGTGCTTTCTTGTGTTTAGTCCTTTTTGGTGTATGCTTTGTATTAGGACTAATCTTGGGCTGTGTCACAGGTATTGCCTGTTTGCCCAACTTGATTTCTAACTTTTTAGAAATCGCTACAGACTCTTCGTATCTTGCAGTCATATCAAAGAGTCTTTGTTCAGTTACTAGGTGCAACTTCTTCTCTATGTCATAAAGTTTGTGTATTTTGACATAGTCCTCTTCTTTCTTTTCAATGTTGAGGATAGCCTCATGATAGTCTACTTTAAGTTTGGCTATCTCTTCCGTGTTACCGGTAGTAGATGTCTCTTTAATGTCTTCAAGTAGATTAGACAATCTAGCTATCTCGGCTGTGTGTGCCTTAATCTCTTTTCGAGATTGCTTATACTTGTCGAGCACAGTTTTGTGATCTTCAAGTAAATCGCTAAAGGCAGTCTCTAGTTCATCAAAAGTAAAATCATCAAACAGAGGATTAGATGATACCTTTTCGAATGCCATAAGACAAACATTTGCATTGCTGCAGGGTCTGTCTTCTTCTTCTGAGTCACTGGCATCACTCTCGTGCCAGATGCTTGCGTTGGCATACTTTCGGCCAGATGTGGATCTTCTGTTTGATCTTGACCGATCATATGGACTGCTCTTCTTGGTAGCTGGACAGTCCTTCTTCATGTGCCCTGATTTCTTGCACCCGAAGCATATAGTCTCGTCTTCATTGCTTTCTTGGATGTCTTTCTTCTTTCTGCTTGTGAACTTTAGATATTTCTTGAAGTTCTTCACAAGTAAGGCACGTTCATCACCACTTGATGATTCTTCATCTGAGTCGTTGTATGTTGATTTTCTTGCTTGAGCTTTGAAGGCGATGGTCTTTTCTTTTGGTGTGGCCTCTTCAAAGTCTTGCAAGTCGAGCTCATGAGTCATCAATTTGCCCATCAGTGTTTCTAGAGTCATCGTGGTGAGATCGTTTCCTTCAATGATTGCTGTGGCTTTTGGATTCCAGTTCTTTGTTAGAGCCCGCAGCACTTTCCTGATTTTCTCATGGTTGCTGTAATCTTTACCAAGAGATTGAAGAGGATTAGTTATATCAAGGAAACGAGTAAACATCTGTGTAATTGACTCACCGGGTTTCATCTTAAAAGATTCATATTCCTGAGTCAGTCTACTAATTTTGGATTCTTTCACTTGGGAAGTCCCTTCATGGGTTACCTCAAGAAGTTTCCAAATTTCATGAGACGTCTTGCAGGTTGAAACTTTGTTGAACTCGGTTTTGTCAATTGCACAGAATAGTGCATTGATGGCTCGAGCATCAAGACTAGCCTTTGCTTTTTCAGCATCGGTGTACTTGTCATGCGGCTTTTCCATAAGAATACCTTCAACCACAGTAGGTGGTGGTTTCTTATACCCATCAATGACTATTGACCATAAATCAAAATCTAGAGACTTTAGAAAGAAAGTCATACGTGTTTTCCAGTATGTATAGTTTGTTCCATCAAATAGGGGAGGTCTATTTGTGGATTGCCCTTCACCGTTGAATATAGATTTCACGGCTGCCATATATATACTCTCTAGGGTATGTTATATCAGAATATAACCTGCTCTGATACCAATTGTAGGAACGTTGAGCACCTCTAGAGGGGGGGTAAATAGAGTGCGTGTGTGCAGCGGAAATAAAATTACCAATTAATAATTTAAACTATGGCAATGATGTAAGAGCATTAAGTAAAGAAAGGAGAATCAAACTCAGTAACACAGCGATGTATACTGGTATCCCTCTGAGAGGACTAATCCAGTCTCGAGTACTCTTGCTCGATGTTAATCCACTAAAGGCACAAGCTTTAACTGAGTGCTTGCAACTCTTACACCACCGTGCTTGTTGACGAGTGCACGACCAACTCCAACACACACCGTGCTTGGTGACGAGCGCACGACCAGCTCCACAACGAGAATTTGTTGTTGAAACTTGACGACCTCTTTACAACTCTGAATAACCAAAAGACTTCTAAATCAATCTGATAGTACTGGCTTTTGGCTAAGAGAAGTATAGGTGAGATTTGAAACTTTTAGATCACTAGAAAACACTTGAATGAATAGAGAAGAGAATGAAGAATTAATTGATTGATTTGAAGTGAAAATTTCTTCTCTATTTATAGGTGTTTTCATCAACCGAACTCGGGCAGAACTCGGACAGAGTTCGGATGCAAATATCTCGTAAAATAGACGTTGCTCGCAGATTTGGAGGCAACTGAAGTTTGAATACAAACTGACCGAACTCGGTCAGAGTTCGGACCGAACTCGGGCCGAACTCGGCTTGGAGTTCTGTCAGGAGATATTTTAAAATTCTTTTGTAAAACAGTTTTCAAACATATTTTTGGTTATTTGTAAAATCATTTGAAAAGGAATATTTTCGAAATATATTTTTGAAATATTTGTAATCGAGAATATGAAAGGATAAAGTAGGTTTTGAGAAAGGAGGATAATTTTAACCCTAAGCCAGTATTACCATAATTGATTTTACAAAGTAATTCCTAGACTCAATAAAATGTAAAATACAGAATAAAAGTAAAAACTAGTCTTCAGAAGTTTTGATGACTTTGACGCTTGGATTTATGCAGTACATCGTCCGTTGAATAAGATTTCATGCATCCTGAAATAGTTAGCAGCATTTTCTATATTTTGTGTATGAACTAAAGTATAAGTTGATTATCGAAATCGGGTGTGACCATGGAATGGGCCAACACCTCGGCCCTGAACTCCTTGAACTTCTCGAATACTTCGTCTTTAGTCTTGAGCAGGTAGACAAAAGCATACTTTGAGAAGTCATCGATGAAAGTAATAAAATACTTCATCCCGACTTTTGTAGAGAATTGCTTGAAATCACAGATATCTGAGTGAACCAACTCCAGAAGATCTGTGCTTCGATGGACCCTGTGAAAGGGTTTCCTTGTGATCTTCGTCTGAGCACACACTTCACATTTCTCTACCTTACCCCCACACTTGGAGATAAGTCCTAGGCTAGACATCTTGTTAATTCTTTTACAATGAACATGTCCTAGCCTATTATGTCACAACTCAAAAGAATAGTTCAAAGTAGAAATAGCATTAATATCATTTTTCTGGGTTACAACAAGCTGAATTTTGTACATTCCTTCAGTCTGGAAAGCTTTTCCGAAGAATGTACCCTTCTTGGACATCACCATCTGGCCAGCATTGATGTCCATCCTCAAGCCTGCGTTACAAAGCCGGCTCCCAGAGATCAGGTTCTTAGCAATTGCAGGAACATGCTTCACTCCTTGAAGCGTCAGAGTGTTCCCCGATGTGAGTTTCAGCTCCACCGTCCCGATCCCCAGTACTTCAGCTTGTGCCTGGTTTGCCATTATGACTTTCTCGGAAGTTGGCTCATAGGAGTCGAACCATTCCTTGTCTGAGCAGACATGACATGTCGTACCAGTGTCTATCCACCAGTCCGAGTCAACCCCCACATTTGTAACCTGCGCTATCATTGCAACCAGATTAGTAACCAAAAAACCTTACTAGGCTCACCTTTTTCTGGTTCCTTGCAGTCACTTTTGTAGTGGCCCTTCTTGCCACATTTATAACAAGTCACATGGGACTTAGACTTCTGATTCTTGAGTGAAGGACTCTTCACTTTCAGATTAGTGAAGTCCTTCTTCTTCTTGTGAGGAGAAGCCGCCTGCTTCCCCTTGTACTCTCTAGTTTGGACCAGATTTGCTTTTGCCAGTTGTTTGGACAGAGAATCCATCTTCTGTTGAGAGCGCATCTCGTCCTAAACATGGATCTCTTGTAGGAGATCTTCCATATATATGTCCAGCTTCTTGCGGTGCATCCTTGCATAGAAGTTGCTCCAACCCGCAGGAAGTTTAGAGACGATTCCTCCAACGACAAACTTGTCGACAAGAGGCATCTTCTCGTCATCCAACTTTTGGCGCAGCTTCAGAAACTCCTTTACTTGGGGCAGCATAGCCTTCTCATCTTCGAAGGTCCACTTGTGGTATCTTTCAACCAAGAAGATCTTGGACCGATTCTCGTCATCTTCGTACAATTTTCCCAAGGAGTCCCAAATTTCTTTGGCAGAATTCTTCTTGGAATAGGACTCTGCCAGAGAGTCTTCCATGCTATTGAGAATCAAGTTTACAGATACTGTTTTCTCTAATCCATTTTGCCTGCTTGGACTTAGCAGCTGCAATAACTTCTGCGGTTCCGGTTGTTGGAACGATCGGTTCTTCCTCATTCAGCACGTGATCAACTTCCACGAGTTGAATGTTTAAGGTTACTTTTCGTTTCCAGATTTGGAAATGTTCGCCGTCGAATTTCTCCAACTTGTTAAAGTCGGTATTGACGAGCGATGCACGTGAGTTATCCATCTTTTCGATATAGCTTTGAGATTGTTAGTCCCTTAGCGAACAATCGATGGAAAAATACGAGTTCAAAAACAATTGTAAAGATAATGTTTCCAGCAACAACACCCTAAAGAAGGTGATGTTGTATTACGAGAATCTAAAGAGATTTCGTAATATTTCTCGAAGGCAACGGAACCGTATAACTTCTAAAGAGAAGCGAAGGTATTCTCGAAGGCAACAGAACCGTATAACTTCTAAAGAGAAGCGACGGTATTCTCGAAGGCAACAGAGGAAGAAGAAAGCCTGCTGGGGTGAAAGATCACCGGCGCTCAAAGCTATATCCGCCTTACGGACAAGCCTCCAGGAACCAGCAAGTTCGAAGAGAACTTTAGAACGCTGGCCAAAAATGTCGACGACTCCTCGGAATAGCAGCAGCACTTCTCTCTCTCTCTCTGGAAATTCTCTGATTATTTTCTGTCACCTTAGAGAGAGGAGATGCTTCTGATATTATAGGCACGAGATGGGCTTTTTAAATTCTGAACGCACGTCCTGGTTTAATGCCAGATCCGGCACACGAGCGCAACTAAAGCGCACAATGCGCCTAGCGACGAGCTAAGTGCAAAGTGCCATCAAAAAGCCACATTAAGCCTCAAAAGCCCATTAGCCCAAGCCCGAGCCCAAGTCCGAGTCCGAGTCGCTAAGCCCCTTCGGGGCTTAGCTCCAATCTATTTTCATTTTGGCCAAAAGTTGGTTTCTTATTCTCACCTCTATGTAAAATCCCCCCACATGGCACCCTCCATTGGGCCTCAACCCATGTGCATCTCTCTATTCCTTCATAAGTAATATATAGAGATACATATTGGTGTGATTTTCCGATGTGGGACTATCTTTTAACAATAGAATGTTGTGAACACATACAACACATAGAATAAAACACCAACATATACCAGTCAAATATCCAGGGAAGTCGGCCATTTGACATGGGGGTGGTGGCATGACTTGAACTAAGGCAATCTACTCAGACAAGTGATGACTCATTGTTTATGAAGTAGCATATTGCTAGGCAATGAAGGAGGCTATCTGTGTGTCACTTGCGTGGGTGCATGTATTGCCCTGTTGGTCTATCGATTCTTACCATGTTTCTATAATATAAGTCTTGTTGATGCCTACAGGATGTGAGATCAGTAGCGCTAGAAATAAGAAAAGCAGCTAACAAGCTTGACTTTGTTCAACTTGGTTCCAATAATGCGCAGAGCTTAAGCAGGAAAATGAGCTCAATTATTTTAATGAACCGGGCTTGAACATAGGAAACTCGTCTCATAAGCTCGTGAAAGAAGCTCGACTCATGATGCTCGACGAGTACTCGGCTCGGCCCGACTTTTTCGACTCAACTGTGCGTTGACTCCACAGGAGTTGGCCTGTATATATTTTTCTGGATTTGGATGGCAAAGTCAAGAAAGTTTGGGATAGTATAACTTTTAGTCCCACGTCGTTGGGAACCTAAATACGAATGGGAACACTATATAAAGGGCTGGCCAAAGCCTCTCTTGTACTTTTCATTGCTAAAATTTAAATGATCATGGCCCACAAAGCCTAGGACTCGGGCTCGTCTTGAGCTCGAAGAGTTTGTGAGTTGCTTGTGAGAAGTTTGATTCGGCTTGTGAGCAGAGCGATCTCGAGCTTGAACATATCGCTACAAGCTCGGGTTGAGCTTGGCACTATGAGGACCAAGTCTAATTGAGCCAAGCTTGAACATACAAAGCTCGGCTTGGCTCAATCGCAGTCTAGAGATCAATGAAGAAAGGCACAAGTAGAGAACCATACTGGTGTTTGAGTCAGTATTGATAATTTAGTGGCTGCATGTCCAACTTAAATCATTAGGCAATCCCTTAGCATCTCAACTCTATTAGGTACGGATAGCCACTAGTTTAGTTGCTACCTGGGTCATCTGTTAATGGCATTGAGTTCAGTGCATGCCATACTGTTGGTCTAATTAAATGTCTTGAAAGTGGAAAAAAATATTCTGTTAAATTTCTTCTTCAATAATTAAAAGTAAATGCTGCTGAACATCTTGTACATGTTGCTATGGGTAACAAGGAGCTTTGCTATGCCTTCAACCAAATTTTACAACTCCTCTACAATCGAACACGTGTCGGGCTTTGATTGGAGGAGGGGAAAAAATGGTGGGGCCGGATGGAGCCCATGTAGCAGGTGTTGGAGTGGGTGGGATTCCCAACCTATGTGGAGAAGACCCCGGAGTGCGACGAGCGCCGTTCGTGTGTCGAAGAAGCTCGGAAAGTAGGCGACGCGGAGTCGCTGCTGCTGTTGCTGTCCATGGGAGGTTCTGGAACAGGGGATCCGAGTTCGGGCCGAACTCGGTCTGGCTCCTCCAGAATGTTGGCGTGAGGTTCTGTTTGCTCGACACAGAGTTCTGGCCGAACTCTGTGTCGTCGGGGGCTGAAGCGGATTTTAGGATGAGTTTTCATCACTGGATCTAATCCAACGGTTCAGGTTTGCTGCGGGATTAGGGAGTTATATTGGGATTTTCCAACCCTAATTCATAGTGCATCATTATCGCAAGGCAACACAACTTTGAGAGAGAAGGAGGCAAGAGTGCCATTGCAACTTCGGAGAAGAAGACGGAGGATTGAAGGTCGCTATTCGAAGGAGATCGTGTTCGGGTAATTTCTACTCGTCGTTCTCGCTCTTCGTAGCCTTGTAATCATTGTTCTTATCTCTGAGTGTTGTGGGGATCCGATTTGGATCGGGAGGAGTTTGTAGAGGGTGTAATTCTTCTATTCCATTAGTGGAGGCTTCTCAGGGTTGGACTCCGATCGTCCCGTGGTTTTTTTCCGCAAGGGTTTCCACGTCAAAAAATTTCTGTGTCTGCGTGAATTGTTTTGTGTGGTTGTTTTTGGGTTCGTGCGTTGTATTGCTCGGTCCTCTCGCAGGTACTCTCCGGTTTGGGGAAAGGTTTCCGCGTTTCTTTCCCAACAGAGTGGTATCAGAGCAAGGTTCTGGAATTCAGAAGGGTGTCAGTAGTTGACAGAGAAACCAGAGAGGAGAGATGGACGCGAAGCCGGTGCGCATGGTGAACCTGAACGGCACCAATTATCACTATTGGCGGAGCAAGATGAAAGGTTTGCTATTTGTCAAGAAGCTGCATCTACCCGTGTTTGCATCCGAGAAGCCCAGTGATAAATCCGAGGAGGACTGGACATTCGAGCATATACAGGTGTGTGTGGGTACATACGGCAGTTTGTTGACGAGAACGTGTACAACCACGTTGCCAATATTGAGCACGCGAAGACGTTGTGGGATAAGCTGGAATCCTTGTATGCGAAGAAGACCGGGGTAAACAAGTTGTTCCTGATCCGGACGATGATGGGTCTGCGGTACAAGGATGGAGCGTCTATTTCGGATCACTTGAGTGAGTTCCAGGGCGTGGTTGACCAGCTATCTTCTATGGGAGTCAAGTTCGACGACGAAGTTCAGGGACTATGGCTGCTGTGTACTTTGCCAGACTCGTGGGAGACCGTACGAGTATCTATGATCGCTTCTGCTCTAGAGGGCGTGGTCAGTCTGGAGTTTGCCAAGAGCGGGGTGTTGAATGAAGAGATGCGGAGACGTTCTCAGGGCACTTCATCCACATCCCACCACTCAGAGGCATTGGTTTCAGAGAGCAGCGGAAGGGGCAAAAGCAGGGGTCCAGGTGGTGGCAGAGACAAGAGCAGGGGGAAGTCCAAAGGTCGGTACGAGGACTCGGAGTGTTACCATTACGGTAAGAAGGGCCATATCAAGCGGAATTGCTTCGCTTGGAAGAGAGAGAAGAAGGGCGACAAGGGAAAGCAAGAGGAGAACACTACAGCGGCGGCCTCGGTGCATGGAGGCGATGTGATCGTCGTAGGTGATGAGGTCATTACTAACCTCGCCTGCGACGACAATTCTTGGCTGGTGGACTCCGGGGCTTCAGCACATGTATCTCACAATAGGGCACTGTTTGCCACTTACACTACAGGCGACTGTGGAGTGTTGAAGATGGGCAACGGAGATGTGTCGAAGGCGGTTGCCGTTGGAGATGTGCATTTGAGAACGAAGACGGGTGCGGTTCTTGTTCTCAAGGATGTTCGTCATGTCCCTGATATCCGTTTCAACCTGGTGTCGGTTGGAAGGTTGGATGACGAGGGATTCTTCAGTCTCTTCGGGAACAGTCAGTGGAAGCTTTTCAGGGGTTCGTTGGTGATTGCCAGAGGAAGCAAGAAGTCCGGTCTCTACTATATGGAGGGGAGCGCAGAGGGGGCACAGGAGGTGAACGCAGTCAGTGATGCGTCTACCGAGTTGTGGCACAGGCGGCTCGGCCATATCAGCGAGAAGGGGATGAGCTACTTGGTGAACAGGAAGGTGATTCCGGGGCTCAGGTCTACAAAGTTGGAGAAATGCACGCACTGTTTAGCTGGGAAGCAAAATAGGGTGTCTTTCCAAAGTCACCCAAGTTCGAGAAAGTCGACGTTGCTCGAGTTGATTCACTCGGATGTCTGCGGTCCTATGAAGGTAAAATCTCTTGGTGGTGCTTCTTATTTTGTGACTTTTATTGATGACTGTTCCAGGAAGGTTTGGGTCTATGCCTTAAAGACCAAGGATCAGGTGCTGCCTACTTTCAAGGAGTTTCAGGCCTCTGTTGAAAGGGAGACGGGCAAGAAGTTGTTGTGTGTTCGGTCCGACAATGGCGGCGAATACATCGGTCCCTTTGATGCGTATTGCAGAGAGCAAGGGATACGACACCAGAAGACTCCGCCAAAGACACCTCAGCTCAATGGTGTAGCGGAGCGCATGAACAGGACACTGATGGAGAGGGTGCGGTGTTTGCTGTCAGAAGCAAACTTGCCGGGCAGTTATTGGGGTGAGGCTCTTCTTACAGCTGCTTATATTATTAATTTGTCTCCTAGTGCTCCTTTGCAGGGTGATGTGCCTGACAAAGTATGGTACGGCAAAGAGCCGTCATACAATCACCTGCGGGCGTTTGGTTGTAAGGCCTTCGTGCATGTACCGAAGGACGAGAGGACCAAACTTGAGCCGAAGACGAGGCGATGCGTCTTTGTCAGCTACAGTCGGGATGAGTTTGGCTATAGACTCTACGACCCAGTGGAAGGAAAGCTCTACAGAAGCAGGGACGTGGTGTTCGTCGAGGATCAGACCATGACCAACACTCAGGATTCCGAGACGCCTTCTGAGGCTGAGGAATTGCCTGAGTTGTCATTTCGCTTCGAGCAGTTTCCAGAGGACATCGCAGAGGATCCAGTTATGGGGGAGCCGGTACATGGAGTTGCTCCCAACCTTGATCATCAGCCTGCTGATGGTGGTCAGGGTGTCCCTCAGGAGGATGAGTATGCCGGAGAGGTCGTTCCTGAAGGGGCGGAGGCTGTCGGTATACAGCCAGCACCAGTGGCTCCACTGAGAAGGAGTGACAGGGATCGTCGACAATCTACGAGATACTCACCAGATGAGTATGTTCTATTGACTGACGGGGGAGAGCCCGAAAGTTTCGCAGAGGCTATGGAAGACGAACACAGGCAGGAGTGGATGGTGGCTATACAGGAGGAGATGAGTTCCTTGCACACCAATTCCACTTATGATCTGGTGCGGTTACCAAAGGGCAAGAAGGCTTTGAAGAATCGATGGGTGTTCAGAGTGAAGCAGACGGATGATGCTACTCGCCCTCGATACAAAGCGAGGCTGGTAGTCAAAGGCTACGGTCAGCAGAAAGGCGTGGATTATGATGAGATATTTTCGCCTGTCGTCAAGCATTCGTCTATTCGGGTGGTGCTAGCATTAGCAGCCAGTCTCGACTTGGAGGTCGAGCAGATGGACGTGAAGACGGCATTCCTCCACGGTGATCTTGAGGAGGAGTTGTACATGGAGCAGCCGGAGGGATTCTGTGAGAAGGGCAAGTCACATTTGGTCTGCCGTTGAGGAAGAGCTTGTATGGTCTGAAGCAGGCTCCGAGGCAGTGGTACAGGAAGTTCGAGTCGTTTATGGGGGAGCATGGTTATGCACGGACGACGTCGGACCATTGTGCATTTGTGAGGTATTTTGCCGAGGATGATTTTATCGTTCTATTGCTCTATGTTGATGATATGTTATTAGTGGGTCGGAATGCCACTAGGATAGCGGAGTTGAAGCGCCAGCTGGGCGCGGCCTTCTCTATGAAGGATTTGGGTGCAGCGAAGACTATTCTTGGGATGGAGATCAGCCGAGAGAGAGAGTCCAAGCTGCTACACTTGTCCCAAAAGAAGTACATTCACCGGGTACTTCAGCGTTTCGGGATGGACGGGTCGAAGAAAGTGAGTTCCCCCCTCGCGGCTCACTTTAAGCTTACTGAGGAACAGTGTCCATCTATCGAGGACGAAAAGGAAGATATGGAGCGGGTTCCATATGCTTCAGCTGTGGGGAGCCTTATGTATGCTATGGTGTGTACGAGGCCAGATATCGCTCATGCAGTTGGTACGGTTAGCAGGTATCTTTCAAATCCTGGAAGGGTACATTGGAGTGCGGTCAAGTGGATTCTACGATATCTTCAGGGCACTGCTGGTTGGAGACTTTCCTTTGGTAGTGACGAGCCGAAGCTGGTTGGGTATACCGACGCTGATATGGCTGGAAATATAGACACGAGGCGATCGACTTCGGGCTACGTGATGATATTTGCAGGAGGAGCAGTGTCGTGGCAGTCGCGGTTGCAGAAGTGTGTTGCCTTGTCGACGACGGAGGTAGAGTACATTGCGGCGACGGAGGCTTGCAAGGAGCTGTTGTGGATGAAGAAGCTGTTGCAGGAAGTGGGACTGAAGCAAGAGCAGTATACTTTGCTTTGCGACAGTCAGAGTGCTATCCACCTTGTGAAGAATCAGACGTTTCATAGCCGGTCCAAGCACATCGAGACTCGGTATCATTGGATAAGGGATGTGGTTGAGAAGAAGGACGCGGAGCTTGAGAAGGTTCATACAGATGACAACGGAGCTGATATGTTTACGAAAATTCTACCAAGAGGGAAGTTTGAGTACTGCAGGCAGGTCGTCGGGATGACGACATCCTCCCCATAGTTGTGAAGGGGGAGATTTGTTGGAGTGGGTGGGGTTCCCAACCTATGTGGAGAAGACCCCGGAGTGCGACGAGCGCCGTTCGTGTGTCGAAGAAGCTCGGGAAGTAGGCGACGCGGAGTCGCTGCTGCTGTTGTTGTCCATGGGAGGTTCTGGAACAGGGGATCCGAGTTCGGGCCGAACTCGGTCCCATGGCGAGTTCGGGCCGAACTCGGTCTGGCTCCTCCAGAATGTTGGCGTGAGGTTCTGTTTGCTCGACACAGAGTTCTGGCCGAACTCTGTGTCGTCGGGGGCTGAAGCAGATTTTAGGATGAGTTTTCATCACTGGATCTAATCCAACGGTTCAGGTTTGCTGCGGAATTAGGGAGTTATATTGGGATTTCCCAACCCTAATTCATAGTGCATCATTATCGCAAGGCAACACAACTTTGAGAGAGAAGGAGGCAAGAGTGCCATTGCAACTTCGGAGAAGAAGACGGAGGATTGAAGGTCGCTATTCGAAGGAGATCGTGTTCGGGTAATTTCTACTCGTCGTTCTCGCTCTTCGTAGCCTTGTAATCATTGTTCTTATCTCTGAGTGTTGTGGGGATCCGATTTGGATCGGAAGGAGTTTGTAGAGGGTATAATTCTTCTATTCCATTAGTGGAGGCTTCTCAGGGTTGGACCCCGATCGTCCCGTGGTTTTTTTCCGCAAGGGTTTCCACGTCAAAAATTCTATGTGTCTGCGTGAATTGTTTTGTGTGGTTGTTTTTGGGTTCGTGCGTTGTATTGCTCGGTCCTCTCGCAGGTACTCTCCGGTTTGGGGAAAGGTTTCCGCGTTTCTTTCCCAACAGCAGGGGGGTGAGAGTGGTGGTGGGACCCGGTGGGACCCATGTGTAAGGGGTGGGAGAGAGTAGTTGTAAGAAGGTTGTAAAAATTTGGTAGTAAACTTAGCATTTTCCGGATAACAAGTATGGATAGAATACTTCCCTACTCAGAATTAACTTCACACCTTCTGTTTTTGTTCTCTTTTTCCAGTGGTTCATTATAGTAATACTTGAGGCCCTTTTCCAATTTAAGTCATTAAACTCAGCTAGATTATTGTTTGCATTAGATATGAAAGGTCACTACTAGTTGATGCCCTGGGGCATCTTTTAATGAATTTGAGTTTAGCACCATACTTGTGGTCTATCATGTCTCGACAGCAAAGAATAATATATCTTCTGTTAAATTTGTCTCTTTTTCATTAATTTAGTGTGGTATGCTTCTTAAGGTATCGTTTAATTTCATAATCCAAAAATTTGATCTTTTCAGTGGTTAATTTGATGTGATTCTAAAGGGCTTATATAGGCTAAAGATTGAGTAGGAAGTAGGAACCTTCCGAATCAGGCTCCTCTTTTATGATATTTATGATCGATGTGTGATATCTCAGGTTGTTTCTATTGCTCTTACTGCTTTTTTAACTTTTTTTGGACAGGCATTTGAAAAGGGATTGATGATTGCAGTAATTCCTTTTACCTCGAAGGTGAGGCCACCTAGATGTTTGTGTTGTTTCTTTCCATGTTCATTTAGTTTACAGAAAATTGCATAAAAAGCATTGAAGTTTTATATAATTGTAAAAAAAGCATCAAGTTTTCCTAAATTTCATTTTGAACATCCATGCGGCAATTGAAATGTCGTATGATGATGTCAGCTTACGTCATCATAGATTAAACCAGATTAAGTAGAGGGAGAGAGGATTATGTTCAAACGGCAATTCAAAAGCCGTTCGCTGATGTCAGCTGACGTCAGCTTGCGGCATTTCATTTGCCATTTGGGGGGGGTTCTTTTCTTTTTCTTTCTTGTCTTGTACAAATACAATTCAGGCTTGTACGACATCACACCTAATGGTAACTTTCGGTCTTGCGGGATCGGTACGTGATAGATACATCACTGTAGAATTGATGCTCTGTCTCAACATCGTACTTTTCTTGCTGATGGAGGCTATTTTGTTCATAATTGTCCTATGGTCTTTCGCCCACATCTTTAGTGGACGGTTACACTTTCACGGGATAACGCACCTATTTAAGTTGTTGTTCTAGCAATTATTGCTTAATGGAGAAAATAGAGAATATAGAGAATCCATAAGAAAGAAAAAAAAAGAAAAAAAAAAACACCCAAACGGCAAATGAAATGCCGCAAGCTGACGTCAGCGAACGGCTTTCGAATTGTCGTTTGAACATAATCCTCTCTCCCTCTACTTAATCTGGTTTAATCAACAATGACGTAAGCTGACATCATCATACGGCATTTCAATTGCCGTATGGATGCTCAAAATAAAATTTAGGAAAACTTGATGCTTTTTTTACAATTATATAAAACTTCAATGCTTTTTATGCAATTTTCTGTTTCGTTTATGGTATTAGCTTTTCTGACTTACTCGAATCGTTGGCAGGTATTGGAACCATGCTAAAGTAGTTTGGCCTACAAGCCTCCTAGTCCTTGGACTATGGCTATCCTTGCTTTACTAACTGAGATATATAACCTTCCAAACCTTAAAATGAACTGAAATTCGACATTGAGGTATTTATGACAATTAACCTATTCCTATATGAAATAAAAACAGAAATACAATAATTTATTTTTCTACTTCTGCTCGCAGGTATTGTTTTAAGAACCTTGGTGTTGACATGAAAGACGTTAAACCTGCCTCACTTCTTAGAGAGAGAATTCGTGAAGTGGAGGAAAATCCATATTTTTCAAGCAATAATACAAGTGTTTCCCAAGCTCCTGTTATTGTTGAAGTTAGCTCAGCAGTTATTCCTGCAATGAATCAAGTCGAGCTGCAAACTGATGTTAATAATCCATCTCATCCAGCCATCCGACCAACTGTTCATCCCTTTTTTTTGTTCATCATGAGAACTAAGTAATTGTAAGCAACATTGGGATTTCATTTTGATTTTGATGGAATATTGCTATGTAAAGTCTATACATTTATTACTTAATACAATTTTGATTGAGTTTCTTTTATTTGATGATTGTTGAGGTTTATATGAAATTCTAATTTTAGGTGTATTTTAGTTTTATATAGAGGATGAATATGATTATATAACTTTGATATAGATAAATTGAGATTTTTTTATTTTATTTTTTTTGAATTATGTTTCGAGAAAAAACGACATACCTTAACTGTTGAAAAGAAAAAGACAATACACTACCAAAATACAGTAAATTAGCGACGGAAAATTAGTGACGGATATTATCCGTCGGCGTTAGCGACGGCTTTGTGGCAACTAGCCGACGGAGTACCGACGACAAGCCGTTACATTTTTTATTTTATTTTTAGGGGAAGAAAAGGTCGCTCATCCGTCGCTAGGGCGTCGGAGATATAGCGACGGATATTTAGCCGTCGCTATGCAGTCGATTATTTGGCGACAATTGTGGAGAGAATTGGCGGGACAGTTCTTCGACTACGTAGCGACGGATATTCAGTCGACAAGTATCAAAAAGAGCGACTAACGGGCGACGGATAAAAATCCGTCGCTAGTCCGTCGCTAAATATACGTTCCAGACTTAAATTGAAACGACGGGGGAAACTTTTCGCATTCCCCCCAAATTCACTCTCTCCTCTCTTTCTCTCTCACTCTCTCTCTCTCTCCCCCTCCCGCGGCTGGAAAATCGATCGGCGTCGGCGTCCTCTCCTCTCTCTCTCCCGAAGGTAATCATCTCTCTCTCTCTCTCTCTCTCTCTCTCTCTCTCTCGCGGTGTCGTAGGGGCAGCGGGGGCGGCGGGCTTGGGGCGGGGGCGTCGGGGGCTGGACGGCGGCGGTGGGCGGGGGGTTGTGGGTGGCGGGGCTGCGGGGGGCGGCGGGTTTGGGGCGAGGGCGTCGGGGGCTGGGCGACGGCGGTGGGCGAGGGGTTGTGGGTGGCGGGGCTGCGGGGGGCGGCGGACTTGGGGCGGGGGCGTCGGGGGCTGGGCGGCGGGCTTGGGTCGGGGGCGCCGGGGGGCTTTGCTTCTCAAATTCTAGTTTTAATTAGGTGTTTATATCAGCTAAATAATGTGTTATCAATATTGGGTGTTATCCATTAGTTTGGTTGTGTTTGGATTAGTAAATGTAAATATGGGGTTTGGGTTCATGGTGTATGTTCACTATCTCAAGGACAGTGTGAGTTCTTCATCTGCCTTCTTTGTTAAGAATATCCTTGGGACATTCGCTTCACCAAAGTCACTGAATAAGTGAAATTTTTCCTGAAAAATTGACCCTTAGAGTGTATCAGTTGTGTGCTTCTATATAGACGTATATATCTATACATCTAACTGTGATATACATATGTGTATGTGTGCTTCTATATAGATGTATATATCTATACATCTAAATGTGATATACATGTGTATGTGTGCTTTAGAGAGTAAGGAATGAAGGCAGGCAATGATGATATGACAATCTCAGTTAGCAATGGACTAGTGACCGGTTAGCGATGGATATTTCCAGCTCCATTTGTATTAATCTACGGTACGACATGGTGATCAGGACATAGTCCCTGCAGCCATTCGACTGGCGAGACAGAAACTATGTAGTCGTAGATAAAGTTGACTATCCTCCGACCCTCATCCCTCGGCAATGATGATACGACAACCTATCACTATATCTTATATAGTAGTAGATGATGTCTTAGTATTACATTATGTGAGTTCATCTTGATTCTGTTACATTCTTCAGATACTAGATACGATAAGAACATATACGACACCATATGTACAGAACATAGATGATTCACACTAATGTATGCTAGAATGAATCTTGGGTTGTGTTCTGAGCCATCCGTTCTCACACTTGGCAAAAAATTAAATTTTCTGTACTTTATCTGCTTTCGAAAATATACTCAAATTACATGATGGTTCCTTTAGTTAGCTTGCTTATGTTACAACTATATTATTTGTGAATATCGATCTTACCAGATGGCACCCATGACCCGAGGAGCGGCATGTCGTTTGAGGGAAACAGTGAATGCTGAGGTGGCTCCTCCTACTGTTAAGGAGGAAGTGGCACCGGTAGCTAGTGAGACCGGGAGTTCTATTCATCCAGCACCGGTAGCTAGTGAGACCAGGAGTTCTATTCATGCAGCACTTGCAAGGGACTACATCTCTCCTCACGCCAAAGATCCCGCTTATTCGAGGTGGTTGCGTAATCGTATCACTGAGCGTTTGCGTAAGCTGCGTGGTTCTCATTAGCTATTAGTACTTATTTGTATTGGACTATTTGTATTAGACTACGTTGTGGTTGTATTGGACTACATATATGAATTAGTACTGTGTCAATCTCTGGATTGTATTGGACTACGACATGGTGATCAGGACATAGTCCCTGCAGCCATTCGACTGGAGAGGCAAAAACTATGTAGCCGCAGATGAAGTTGACTGTCCTCCGACCCTCATCCCTCGGCAATGATGATACGACAACCAACCAGAGAGGATACTCTGAGAGATCCATCTGAGTAGGACGTATACACTGAGAGATCACCTTTACAAGAATGATATCTGTAGTGGGATTGAGTGTTGGAGGAGATATTATCAGAGTATACGTCCTACTCAGATGGGTCTCTCACCGTTACTATTTTTTTCTGACAGCATGGTGGATGTGCTCCGTCAACAAATTCTTGCTTTGAGACAAAACTTTGCCCCGGAGCTCAAGTGGACATCCTTCGTGTAGAGCTCGAGTGAGAGGTTCCTGACAGCATGGTGGTCTCCTTTGTCAAAGTATCCGTGCTCGTCCCACAATCAGGAACCTCTCACTCGAGCTCCACACGAAGGATGTCCACTTGAGCTCCGGGGCAAAGTTTTGTCTCAAAGCAAGAATTTGTTGACGGAGCACATCCACCATGCTGTCAGAAAAAAATAGTAACGGTGAGAGACCCATCTGAGTAGGACGTATACTCTGATAATATCTCCTCCAACACTCAATTCCACTACTGATATCATTCTTGTAAAGGTGATCTCTCAGTGTATACGTCCTACTCAGATGGATCTCTCAGAGTATCCTCTCCGGTTGGGTTGTGTTCTGAGCCATCCGTTCTCACACTTAAAATACATATGAATTAGAACTGTGTTTTTATTTTCGGCGAACCCAAGGATTGGATTCTGTATTTTGTATTTTGGTTTCTGTATTTTGGCTCCAGCTCCATTTACATTAATCTACGGTATGACATGGTGATCAGGACATAGTCCCTGCAGCCATTCGACTGGCGAGACAGAAACTATGTCGCCGTAGATAAAGTTAACTGTCCTCCGACCCTCATCCTTCGACAATGATGATACGACAACCTATCACTATATCTTATATAGTAGTAGATGATGTTTTAGTATTACATTATGTGAGTTCATCTTGATTCTGTTATATCCTTCAGATACTAGATACGATATAGATGATTCACACTAATGTATGCTATAATAAATTTTGGGTTGTGTTCTGAGCCATCCGTTCTCACACTTGGAGATAAATCGAATTTTTGCTATTTTATCTGAGCCATCCGGGCAATCGAACTCCTCCTCCTCCTTAAAGTATTTTAATTAAGAAAATTTGGAATATTTGTGGGAATTTTGGAATATTTGTGCTATGATCGGATTATAACGACGGATATTAGGTTACTCTTCAGGATAATTGATGTCTATTTTATATTAATTTGGTTTGGTCTATATGATTCTTGGATAATTTGTGTGCATTAAATTCGTATGTGCATATTTGGTCTATGTGATTCTGGATAATTGGTGTACATTATATATTTGGTCTATGTGATTGTTGGATAATTGGTGTGCATTATATATTGGTTTGGTTTATGCATATTTTTGTGAACAGGAAAAGTGCTGCAATTTTTTTTTAAAAAAATCTCAGTTAGCGACGGACTAGTGACCGGTTAGCGACGAATATTTCCAACTCCATTTGCATTAATCTACGGTACGACATGGTGATCAGGACATAGTCCCTGCAGCCATTCGACTGGTGAGGCAGAAACTATGTCGCCGTAGATAAAGTTGACTGTCCTCCAACCCTCATCCATCGGCAATGATGATACGACAACCTATCACTATATCTTATATAGTAGTAGATGATGTTTTAGTATTACATTATGTGAGTTCCTCTTGATTTTGTTATATCCTTCAGATACTAGATACGATAAGAACATATACTACACCATATGTACAGAACATAGATGATTCACACTAATGTATGCTAGAATGAATTTTAGGTTGTGTTCTGAGTCATCCATTCTGATCAAGCATCTTCCTTCTCCTCTCCTCCACCATGGCTCTGGACCCATCTGCTCCTCCCTACTTCCCTTCTTCTTATTTGACTCTCTCAGCCACATATGATATCCACCTCAAGTGTAGAGTCGGGGGAGAAGAAGTGGACAGGAAGAGGAGGGGGAAGCAGCACAGCCGGCGGCATGACCCGGAGGAAGTACAGAGGTTTTCTTCAACATCCGTAGGAGAACTATAAGGATATATCTTTTCACAACATATCACCTTGTCAAAGACCCTTAATGTGACAACCATGTTACCGCGGTGTCGGAAAACTAACATGTCATAATTTTCTAAGCCATATGTCAAAACACACGGCTTAGAAAATTATGACATGTTAGTTTTCCGACACCGCGGTAACATGGTTGTCACATTAAGGATCTTTGACAAGGTGATATGTTGTGAAAAGATATATCCTTATATTTCTCCTACGGATGTTGAAGAAAACCTATGTACTTCCTCCGGGTCATGCCGCCGGCTGTGCTGCTTCCCCCTCCTCTTCCTGCCCACTTCTTCTCCCCCGACTCTACACTTGAGGTGGATATCATATGTGGCTGAGAGAGTCAAATAAGAAGAAGGGAAGTAGGGAGGAGCAGATGGGTCCAGAGCCATGGTGGAGGAGAGGAGAAGGAAGATGCTTGATCAGAACGGAGGAATTGATGGATGGAAGAGAACTAGAAAGCACTGATCCTTCTTGTTGTGAGAACTGTGAAGAGTGAGAAAGGAGAGGGGGTCTTTGATTTTTGCGTTCATCATCATTAGAAGGAGCAGCACTGGAAAAGTTGTAACGTTGATAGCATAAGAGAGGGAGAGGGTGAATGGAGGGAGGGAAGTGGCTGCATGCCTTTGGCTCACTCGAGCGGTATTTGTCCTCCGACACTCATCCCTCGACAATGATGATATGACAACCTATCACTATATCTTATATAGTAGTAGATGATGTCTTAGTATTACATTATGTGATTTTATCTTGATTCTTTTATATTCTTCAGATATTAGATACGATAAGAACATATACTACACCATATGTACAGAACATAGATGATTCACACTAATGTATGCTAGAATGAATTTTGGGTTGTGTTCTGAGCCATTCGTTCACATACTTGGCAATTAAGCATGTGAAATAGAAGTGATTATGTTTGGTTTGTCTTACGACACATATTTTCACGTCCAAATTGAAATGGATCGTTACTTCATTGATCGTACATGGATGTACTAGCGGATCAACCTCCTGGACCGTAGGTACTTATAAGTATTGACCGTATTGGATTAGTATCGATCTATCATTTTGGTATGGGCCGTATCGGTTGGTATTGGTCTTAGCAAATTGGTATCGTCCTATCCGATATGTATCGGCCGTATAGCTAGGATTCATATTGGCCTTATCGATTTGGTATCGGTCATATCCGATAAGTATCGGCTATGTTGGTTAGTATAGACCATTTCGGATTAGTATCGTGGAAGGTTTAGTAACAACTGTACTTGGATTTCTCTCTTCTAGAGCTAGATTACCATTGCAAGAGAGTCACGAGAGCGTAGCTGGCCAGTTACAGAACATACATACTTCCTTTTCAATCTCGCTTTTCCTGATGGAAAAGGAAGCATGTATGTTACTGTAACTGGCCAATCACGATCTGGTGACTCTCTTGCAATGGTATTCTAGCTCGAGAAGAGAGAAATCCAAGTACAGTTGTTACTAAACCTTTCACGATACTAATCCGAAATGGTCTATACTAATCCAACACGGCCGATACCTATCGGATATGACCGATACCAAATCGATAAGGCCAATATGAATCCTAGCTATACGGCCGATACATGTACATATCGGATAGGACGATACCAATTTGTTAAGGCCAATACCAATCTGATACGTCCTATACCAAACCGATAGACCGATACTAATCTGATACACTAGATACTAAGTACATCCGGCCTATACCAGCGAATCCACCAATTACTGTACGATAGGCCCAACGACTCCAGTTACATCCGGTTATTGGTGAGTATATGATTACATAGTAATTATGTTAGTCTTATGATACAGATTTTTACTCTCTCATGCTACCAACGTCACAACTTTTTCAGTGCTGCTCCCTCTCATGATGATGAACGCAAAAAATCAACGTCACAACTTTTATAATTTGAGTAAATTTCTTTACCCTATATGAAAATTTTTGTTGTCAGAGAGATGGCTCCTAGGACTCGTCGAGGTGGTGCTGCTAGTCGAAGAAGGGGCCGAGGGAAGAAACCCTTGGAGGTCGACACGGAGGAAGTCCCCGTCGTCAAACAAGAGCCGGTGACTGTTAAGGAGGAGGTGTTACCAAAGGTCGAGGTCAAGGAAGAACCGATGACCATCAGGGAAGAGATTGCTCCCAAGGTTGAAGTTAAGGAGGAGCCACCGTCAGAGAGTAGTAGCATCGGGACCGACCCTCCTGCCCCTACAGAAGACCTCAACCAGATTGAGCCTTCGTATGCAAAGTGGCTGATAGAGTGGTACATGCCTCAACGCAACTATGATCCCTGGCTGTGAGGATTCATCGTCTGACTTGCGGTCTTTGCTGAGGCCAAAGTCGATTTTCCTATGTGTTTTGGAATTTTAGAATATTTGTGGGAATTTTGGAATATTTGTGCTATGATCGGATTATAGCGACGGATATTATGTTACTCTTCAGGATAATTGATGTCTATTTTATATTAATTTGGTTTGGTCTATATGATTCTTGGATAATTGGTGTGCATTAAATTCGTATGTGCATATTTGGTCTATGTGATTCTCTGATAATTGGTGTGCATTATATATTTGGTCTATGTGATTGTTGGATAATTGGTGTGCATTATATATTGGTTTGGTTTATGCATATTTTTGCGAACAGGGAAAGTGTTGCAATTTTTTTTCAAAAAAAATCTCATTTAGCGACGGACTAGTGACCGGTTAGCGACGAATATTTCCAGTTTTCGACTAATGTTCGACGGCATATCCGTCGCTAACTGGAGATTTGAAAATGTTTCCAGGTAGCGACGGATGGTCGACGGAAGATCCGTCGGCAACGTTCTGATGGTATATAGTTCGACGGAATGGCGACGACTCATTCGTCGCAATGGTTCTGGAAATGCCAAGCATTTCCAGAGCATGGTCGACGGATAATCCGTCAGTATTCCGTCACTAATCCGTCCTCTGTTAGCGACGGCGATCGACGGAATAGCGACGGCAAGATACACTCTAATACGCTATTACGACGGTTTACCGACGGACCATTACGTCGCTAGTGTCCACACAGTTCAGTATTTAATACTTGAAATGGACGAAAGCCCGTCGGAAAGTCGTCGCTAATGCTTCGTATTGTGAAGTCGACAAGTCGTCGCTATTCCGTCCCTTGACGACTGCTTAGCGACGGACCGTTATTAGCGACGAGCTGATTGCCGACGAATTATTTTGGCCAAGATCCGTCAGTGATCGGTCGCTAATACAAATTGCCGATGGACGGACGACGAATCTGGTCGTCGCTAAATCGACATATTTTGGTAGTGATAGTCGACCAATTCACAGATTATTTGACAGTTTTAGTCTGTTGTTTTTATTTGACAGACAATAACTGTCATTTTTTCAGTTAGGAAACGATAGTCCAAAATTGTCGTTTATATTTTGGGGCGCTCTATTAACAACGGATGCTCTGACAGATTAAAACTGTCGTTTATCGTAATTTACGATAGTTTTGGTATGTCGAAAAATGTCTGTTTTGGCGTAGTGTATCCTACATGCCTCTACACAAAATAGCATGCACTTACTCTTCTTGACCTTCAGTTGATTTTCTTCTAGCTTCTTCAAGACTGTTTCCATATGTAGGTAATGATTATTAATATTGGCACTGTATATCAGGATATCAACAAAAAATACAAAGGCAAACCTTCTCAAGAAATCTTTAAAAATGGAGTTCATCATAGCTTGAAAAGTGGAAGGAGCATTAGTAAGGCCAAATGGCATGACCATGAACTCATAGTCCCTCATGAGTTCTAAAGGTTGTCTTCTGCACATCCTCTTTAGCCATTCTAATTTGATGGTAACCTAATCTTAGGTCTAGTTTTGAAAAATATTTAGCCCTCTACAATTCATCAAAGAGCTCTTCAACAATGGGTATTTGTAATTTTATCTTTCACCGTGTTTTGATTCAGTCTTCTATAGTCTATGCACATCCTCCATGTGCCATCAAAATTTTTAACCAGGATCACAGGAGATGAGTAGGAGCGCTGGTTCTAATGACTCCAGTGTCTAACATCTCCCTAACTTGCTTTTCGATTTCATTTTATGAAGAAAGGGATGTTTATAAGGCTTAGAAGAAACTAGGACTGAACCTGACAATAAAGGAATTTTGTGGTCATACATTCTGGGTGGTGGAAAACCAGTTGGCTCCTCAAAAAATGTTTATATATCTGTATAGAGTACCCAATTCAGCCTTTTTTTTTATTCTCCTGTTCATCCTCCTGGACTAAATTTTCCCTGCAACCTTGCCATGAACACAACTGGATAACAAATATCAGTGGTCTCTGTCTTAGGTCTTTAACTTCTGGCTCACTGAACTGCTGCTTGTCAGTTTTTACTCCTTCTAGTTGTTGCTCTACTCCTTTAACTGTGTACTTCATTGTGAGATCTTTAAAATTCCAAGTAATGTCACCTAGTGTACTAAGCCAGTTGGCCCCTAGTACAATATGACATCCAGTTATTGGCAACTGTAGCAGACTTGTAACCATTTTTGTTCCTTGACATTCTATTATGACATCAGACCATAAACCTTTGCTACTTGGTCTTTCCCCATTAGCCACCATAACATCAAAAGGTTTGCTACTTGACAGGGGGAGCCCCATTCATTCACTGAAAGCAGTGTCAATGAAGCTATGGGTTGAACCTGAATCAACTAAGATCATGACTGGTTTGCTTCTGACAGACCCCCTAAGCTTCATGTTGGATGATGTGCACTTCTAGATAGGGCCTGTAATTAAATTTCAAACAGACTTTGTTCTCCACCTGTTTGAATATCCAAAGTGTCTGATACTTCATTTGTGTTCAGGATCCTCTTCTTCATCAGACACCAGCATATACAACTTCTTCTCCTTGCATTTATGCCTCCTACTCCACTTTTCATTACATAAGAAACACAAGCCTAAAATTTTCCGCTTACCAATTCAGTGGGAGATATGGTAGGGGGTTTATTAGTAGTGGAAGACTTGCTCTCTGCATTAGAACTGAGCAACCTTCCTAGAAGCTTCACTGCCATTCCCAGAGTTCATGTTGCCAACTGTTGAGCTGCCAAGTTATTGCGATCGAGATAGACCCAAGGAAAGTGGAACTTGCTGTCAACAATGCGAAGGTTTATGGGGTCGAGGACAGGATCGATTTTGTAATTGGGGACTTTTTCCAGTTCGCGTCCTGCCTTAGGGGCTGTTGTTGGTGTTTTTGCCTTTGGACTAGAAAAGATAGTGCCACATCGGCTACACCAAATGGTGAGTATCTCAATATAATGCATTGCTTGTGTTGAGGTGTGCACATGAGGTGTAGTGGGGCACAAGTTTGTGCCATGTGGAAGTATTTTCCTAGAAGGAAAAAGGATTAAATCCAACAAGGATGCAAGTTAATTTTTGTTGTGCGGACTCGGACTCGGACGCGGACTCCAAGATGTCTCGTGCATGCACGGGAGGGTTCGGGGGGTAGGCGTGGACTGGCACACTTCTATGCTGATTGTGGGATGATCTAAAATATCAAACTCTATTTTTGAGTATTGGTATTTTAGTCCCACATCGGATAGGAGAAGAGGTGAAGTCTCAACTCCACTCTATAAATAGAGCCCCTTGGCCTCCTTTGAAAGATGTACCAAGAAGAGAGTTGAGGGAGTCTGTTAAGTCCAGGAAGCCCGTTCAAGTCTCAAATATTGACTTACGAGCGTTCCAGAAATTCTCCTGAACTTGCTGGTTCCTGGGAGCTTATCCGTACTGCGGGTATAGCTTTGAGCGCCGGTGTTCAACACCCCAGCGAGATCCCTCTTCTTCTTCCTTCCTCTTTCTGTTGCCTTCGAGAATCTGAGACTCAACTGTTGTTGATCATCTCTTGTTGCCTTCGAGAAACCGCTATTGCAAACGCGATTCGATTTTTTTTTTTAAATCGTTTAGGCTACGCAATCAGCATTATTTGCATCTCTTCTTAGGGATTGCAACTGAGTTTTTCCATCGATTGTTTGCAAATAGACTAACAATCTCAAAGCTATACGATTCGATGGAAAACACTCGTGCTTCGCTTGTCGATACCGGCTTTAACAAGTTGGAGAAATTCGACGGCGAACACTTCCAGATCTGGAAGCGAAAGGTGACTCTGAACCTTCAACTCGTGGATGTTGATCACGTGTTGGATGAGGAAGAACCAATCGTTCCAGCAACAGGATCTGCTGCTGTTCTGGCCACTGCTACGAGCAAGCAGACGAAGTGGAAAAAGGATAACAGCATATGCAGGCTGCTGATCCTGAATTCCATGGAAGACTCTCTGGCCGAGTCCTACACAAAGAGGACTTCTGCCAAAGAGATCTGGGAGTCCGTGGGGAAGCTGTATGACGACGACGAGGCCCGGTCGAAGATGTTCATGGTTGAAAAATACCACAAATGGGTCTTTAAAGACGAGAAGACCATGCTGCCCCAAGTGAAAGAGTTCCTGAAGCTGCGCCAGAAACTGGAGGACGATAGCATGCCCCTCGTCGACAAGTTCGTCGTTGGAGGGATCGTGGCAAAACTTCCTCCAGGATGGAGCAACATCTATGCAAGGATGCATAGGAAGAAGATGGAGATTAGCCTGGATAATCTCCTCAGCGAGATTCATGTTGAGGACGAGATGCGCTCTCAACAGAAGTTGGACACCCTGTCCAAGCAACTAGCAACGGCGAATCTGGTTCAAGCCACCAGAGAGAACAAAGGGAAGCAGGCGGCTTCTCACCACAAGAAGAAGGACTTCTCGAATCTGAAAGTGAAGGGTCCAGGATTCAAGCAACAGAAGTCCAAGTCCCATGTGACTTGCTTCAACTGTGGCAAGAAGGGTCACTATAAAAGTGAATGCAAGTCCAAGCCCAAAGAGCAAGGTGAGCCTAACAAGGTTTCTTTGGTTACTAATCAGGTTGCCATGATAGCACAGGTTGCAACTGTGGGGGCAGACTTGGACTGGTGGATAGACACTGGCGCGACATGTCATGTCTGTTCAGACAAGGACTGGTTCGTCTCCTATGAGCCTACTTCCGAGAAAGTCATGATGGCGAACCAGGCACAAGCTGAAGTACTGGGGATCGGGACGGTGGAGCTGAAGCTTACATCGGGGAACATTCTGACGCTTCAAGGTGTGAAGCATGTTCCTGCAATCGCAAAGAACCTGATCTCTGGGAGCCTGCTCTGCAACGCAGGCTTGAGGATGGACATCAATGCTGGCCAAATGGTGATGTCCAAGAAGGGTACTTTCTTCGAAAAAGCTTTTCAGACTGAAGGAATGTACAAAATTCAGCTTGTTGTAACCCAGCATAATAATGTCAATGCTATCACTAGTTTGAATTACTCTCTTGAGTTGTGGCATAATCGACTAGGACATGTTCATTGTAAGCGAATAAACAAAATGTCTAGTCTAGGACTTATCTCCAAGTGTGGGGGTAAGGTAGAGAAATGTGAGATATGTGCTCAGACGAAGATCACTAGGAAACCCTTCCACAGGGTCCATCGAAGCACAGATCTTCTGGAGTTGGTTCACTCAGATATCTGTGACTTCAAACAATTCTCTACAAAGGCCGGGATGAAGTATTTCATTACTTTCATCGATGACTTCTCCAAGTATGCCTTCGTCTATTTACTCAAATCTAAAGACGAAGCATTCGAGAAGTTCAAGGAGTTCAGGGCCGAGGCTGAACGGCAAACTGGACAACAACTCAAGAGGCTGAGGAGTGATCGAGGTGGGGAATATAGGTCTCATGAATTCTCATCATTCTGCAAAGAACATGGAATCATCAACGAGACGACGGCTCCGTATTCTCCACAATCCAACGGAGTAGCAGAAAGGAAGAACAGAACGTTGACAGAGATGATGAATTCTATGCTGTTGACTGCGGGTCTCCCAAAGTGCTATTGGGGAGAAGCTGCATTAACGGCCACTTTCATTCTGAACAGAGTGCCGTATGCAACTTCCGACATAACTCCTCATGAACTCTGGTTCAAAGTCAGACCCAACCTGAATGTCATTCGAGTGTGGGGGTGCCTGGCTTATGTGAAGCTCCCGGATCTAAAGATTCAGAAGCTGGGAACAAGGACTACTAAGGCGATCTTCCTGGGGTATGCCGAGAAGAGTGATGCTCGGAGATTCCTTGATATCGAGTCAAATCATATCATCGAATCTCGCGATGCTGAATATTTTGAAGAAAAGTTTGCAAGGCACAAGAACATTGTTCTCGCGGACATTCCGGAGAATAATGAGGGTGCGGAGCAGACAGAGATCTTTATCGAACCAGTAGTCCAAGATGGAGTTGTTGTCGAGGAGACACCAGCTGAACCAGAACTCGCTGAGCCGTCAACTAAGCGAGCGAGGAGGCCGAAAGACTTCGGAGATGACTTCGTCACCTATCATGTGGAAGCAGATCCGCTTACCTATGATGAGGCGATGAAGACCAGAGATGCTATATTCTGGAAGGAGGCGATTGACAACGAGATTGACTCAATCACCTCCAATAACACATGGGTATTGGTCGACCTACCAGAAGGAGCAAGACCCATCGGATGCAAATAGATCTTCAAGAAGAAGATGAAAGCAGATGGAACCATTGACAAGTTCAAGGCCAGGCTAGTGGCCAAGGGGTTTGCTCAGAAGCAGAGGATCGACTACTTTGACACTTATGCTCCAGTAGCTCGGATGACAACTATCAGATTGTTAATTGCTTTAGCAGCAATACACAAGCTGGTGATACATCAGATGGATGTGAAAACGGCATTCCTTTATGGCGAGCTGACCGAAGAGATCTACATGCAACAACCAGAAGGTTTTGTCGTCAGAGGTCTGGAAGACAAAGTCTGCAAGTTGATGAAGTCTCTGTATGGTTTGAAGCAAGCTCCCAAAATGTGGCATGAGAAGTTTGACAAGGTGATAAGGTCAAATGGCTACAGGGTCAGTGAAACAGACAAGTGTGTCTATACGAAGTTTGCTGACGGAAGAGGAGTAATCGTTTGTCTATACGTGGACGACATGCTAATCCTAGGTACGGATTTAAGCTGCGTCACAGAGACAAAGAAATTCCTCTCGACCAAGTTCAGTATGAAGGACTTGGGGGATGCCGACGTAATCTTGGGGCTCAAGATCATCCGGACAGGCACTGGAATAGCGCTGTCACAGTCTCATTACATTGAGAAGATGCTCTCTCGCTACGGGTATCAAGATCTTCCTATTATTGATACACCGTACAGGAGTGATCTGAAACTGGAGCCAAATTCGAAGGAGAGCGTCAGGCAGTTGGAGTACGCTAGCGTCATCGGAAGTTTGATGTACGCTACTACTGCCACAAGGCCTGACATAGCCTTTGCAGTGGGAATGTTGAGTCGATTTACGAGCAATCCAGGCGTAAAGCATTGGAAAGCTGTGAAGCGTGTTATGAGATATCTCAAGAAGACTCAGACATATGCACTATACTACAGCGGAGATCCGTCAGTAGTGGAAGGCTTCAGTGATGCTAGCTGGTGTTCAGAGGTGGAGAGCGAATATTCCACAGGTGGATATGTGTTCGCCATGGGTGGAGCTGCTATATCGTGGAAGTCGAAGAAGCAGACTATGTTATCTCGCTCCTCCATGGAATCTGAATTCTTTGCATTGGACGCTGCAGCAGATGAAGCAGAGTGGCTTCGGGAGCTCATGTATGACCTTCCAATGGTTGGGGCTCAGATACCGGCGATTCCGATATACTGTGACAACCAGGCGGCAGCAGCAGTGGCATCAAATGAACTCTTCAACGGGAAGAAGAGGACTGTGCGGTTGAAGCACAGAGCAGTGAACGATCTCATAAAAAGGGGCGTCATTGCAGTGATCGATGTTCGGAGTCAGGAAAACCTGGCGGATCCGTTCACGAAGGGTCTCAAGCGTCAGCTGGTCGAGGACACAGCAAGGAAGATGGGCTTGAAGGCATTCTAATATTGTGTTATTATAATCCTATCAATAAATTTTATGTTATTGGTTCAAAGAGAAATCTACCAGATATCTAATTTTTTGATTCAAGGGAGGACTATTGACTGGAAAAATATTAGTTAACAGTGGGCACTTGTTCTGCGGAACATGTAAGGGTTTCGGACCCAGAACCACTGTTGTCTACTATGAATTTTCTACGAAAAATTGATCCTGTGAGAAGGATGGCATAATGCCTTAATGAGTTCTCAGACTGAGTGAAGGTCTGTTATGCTTTACAGGAAGCATGGTGGCGCAACAACCACAAAGGAGTGTTACAACTCCATGCTACAGTGGGGTGACTCCACCATGAGGTTCCCAGGTAGGGGTAATGCCTCGGCTTTGTTAGCCAAGTTATAGGCGGCGTAGCACCGCATATAGGCAGGTAGCCTAATGTTGCATAATCGTAATAAAGAGATGTAGGCAGCACTACAAAGAGGCCGGTGTCCTCATGTTACAGTGGCATGACACCACGATGAGGTACCCAGGTAGGGGTAAAGCCTCGGCTTTGCAAGCCATGTCATAGTGGCGTAACACCACAAGGGAGCGCAAGGCTTCATGCTGGGTAGTTTGGCACTACAAAGAGGCTTGAGACCTCATGCTACAGTAGTATGACACTACGATGAGGTTCCCAGGTAGGGGTAATGCCTTGGCTTTGTCAGCCATGTCATAGCGGCGTAGCACCGCAAAGAAGCGCAATGCTTCATGCCAATGACTCTTTATATAGAACTCACCTATAGTGTATGGACAGAGATATCAGGCCGTCTCTTGAGGGTAAACTTGTAGACGCCCAAAAAATTATACACTGAAACCAGGCTGGCACAAGGCCTTCAATGTGCAGCCAGAAGCACAGTTGATGTCACTATGTGAGTAGGAAGAATTGCAGTTATGGTGCAGAATTCAAGGCTTAGTCCATTCTTGTATCATGCTGTTATTTAACCTATGCGGGAAGATTCAAGTCGTAGCGACATCTCTCCTAATGCATGATGGACAATCACTGTGGAGAACGCTCAACCCATATATTGAGATATGTGGGGGATTGTTGGTATTTTTGCCTTTGGACTAGAAAAGATAGTCCCACATCGGCTACACCAAATGGTGAGTATCTCAATATAATGCATTGCTTGTGTTGAGGTGTGCACATGAGGTGTAGTGGGGCACAAGTTTGTGCCATGTGGAAGTATTTTCCTAGAAGGAAAAAGGATTAAATCCAACAAGGATGCAAGTTAATTTTTGTTGTGCGGACTCGGACTCGGACGCGGACTCCAAGATGTCTCGTGCATGCACGGGAGGGTTCGGGGGGTAGGCGTGGACTGGCACACTTCTATGCTGATTGTGGGATGATCTAAAATATCAAACTCTATTTTTGAGTATTGGTATTTTAGTCCCACATCGGATAGGAGAAGAGGTGAAGTCTCAACTCCACTCTACAAATAGAGCCCCTTGGCCTCCTTTGAAAGATGTACCAAGAAGAGAGTTGAGGGAGTCTGTTAAGTCCAGGAAGCCCGTTCAAGTCTCAAATATTGACTTACGAGCGTTCCAGAAGTTCTCCTGAACTTGCTGGTTCCTGGGAGCTTATCCGTACTGCGGGTATAGCTTTGAGCGCCGGTGTTCAACACCCCAGCGAGATCCGCTCTTCTTCTTCCTTCCTCTTTCTGTTGCCTTCGAGAATCTGAGACTCAACTGTTGTTGATCATCTCTTGTTGCCTTCGAGAAACCGCTATTGCAAACGCGATTCGATTTTTTTTTTTTAAATCGTTTAGGCTACGCAATCAGCATTATTTGCATCTCTTTTTTAGGGATTGCAACTGCATTATTTGCATCTCTTTTTTAGGGATTGCAACTGCATTCTTTGCATCTCTTCTTAGGGATTGCAACTGAGTTTTTCCATCGATTGTTTGCAAATAGACTAACAGCTGTTTGGTAAGGTGAAAGTGGAGTGAAAGTAGAGAAAAATCTGCAACTCGGCTGAACTCGTATGAGTTCAGCTGTTTGGTTGCTATTCATGAAACTCAAATTTTTTGATGGAAGTGACATGAAGCAGTTCTTGTCCCCCTCTAATTCCTTCACTTTCACCTCCGCCCTTTTTTAGAAGAAACTCGAGGAAAGAGAGAGAGAGAGAGAGAGAGAGAGAGAGAGGTGAGTAGAAGCAGGTGTTCTCCCGGAGAAGCAGGTGTTCTCCCGCCACGAGCTTGGCCACCGCTCTTCTATCCTTCATTTTAACCCCTTTTTTTCCAGCGATCGAACTTGCCGAGCTACCTGCCGAGGTGTCGGGGTGGACGACGGCGACGACGCAGGCGGAGGAGAGTGGAGAGAGGGAGCATCCTCGGTGGGTGAAGCGGAGGGCGGCAGTCCGATCCATGACGAGAGAAGAGTGGAGAGAGGGAAAGGGAGATGACGGAACAGGGGGGCGGGGGTTTTCTTTCTGTGGGCTGGAGAGAGAGAGGAGAGGGAGAGACTGATTTATATTGTAATAATAATAATAATAATAATAATAATAATAATAATAATAATTTAAATTAATTATATGTTAATTAAAACTTTATTAGTGTGTAATTTTTAATCTCTACACACAATTATATTTACTAATTATATCAATTAATTGCATGAAAGAAAACAGATCATATTTACTAACTAAATGAAAATGGGGTAACCATACCTAGGTTTACCATACCTCCAACCAAACTCCTTTTTTTCCACTTTCAACAACCATCCAAACAACGAAACTCCTTATTCCTCCACTTTCATATTTTTCAATTCCATCAACCAAACAACTTTTGGAAACTCAAAATTTATGCGTACGCATCGCGTGCGCAAGTTTCGTTTTTCCACTTTCGCACTTTCATACACTTTCGTGCAACCAAACAGACCCTTAGGGTATATATTACTTTCCTCATTATGTTTACCACCCTGCAATTTTGTATCACTTTTTATATGATACGAAATTCGATTGCAATGTTTTATTTGTCAACATATTTATAAAGTTCACTTTAGAACTTAGAAGTGGGATTTGGCGTGGGGTCCGGGAAGTGAATGCAATTTTTTTAGTTGTATTGATATTAGTTATGAGGGTTTGTTGTAATGGTTCTTAACGTAGCTCTCTGGCGTTTAGTTGTTTGGGTATATAAAAGAAAAGAAAGGAAAAGAAACTTCTTCGCTTTTGTACAGAACCTTGACCGATATGCTAAAACAATATTTAGGAGCATCCACCTTGGGCAGCGGCAACGGCAACGGCACCGGCACCGGCACCGGCACCGGCACCGGCACCGGCACCTGAAATTAATTGGAGCGCTCACTAGGGAGACTATGAATTCATCATGGTTATGATGGAGCAACGTGATTGGTGCTGGAAGTTGAGGGAATTGTTTTGGGGAAAATCAAATCAGGGCATTGTTGTATTACGTATGCAAAAATCAAATCAGGGCATTGTTGTATTACATATGCAAATATGATTGGTGCCAGCATTAATTGTTTATTCGTGTCTAATGTGCTATACTAGATACGCTTCTATCTACCACGATGAAATGGTCATAACAACAATAGCTCTTGTATGGGTTTATTTTGGTACTAGTTATACCATATAGAGTGGCATAGCTAGGTTTGTTGTCCATTCACATTTCTAACGGCGTGCTTAATGTAAGGGTAATCAAGTTATATAAAAAGCTAGGATGCCAAGTGGTGAACTCTTAGGCCTTGTTTAGTTCGCAGAAAGGAAAGGAAATCAATTCATTGCTCTTTGCTTTCCTTTGAAAAATTATAATTTCCACCGATTTTCCTTTCAGTGTTTGGAAAAGTTAAAAAAATTGGAAAGGAAACTGAATCCTTAGAGCAGGAAAGTAAATCCTCAGTTGGATGGGAGGAACGATTTTCCTCCCTAGTTTTCCTTTCTTTGGAAATCATTTTTCTTTCCCTTCTCTTTTCCATTGGCATCCAAACATACTAAGAAAGAAATGAATTTCCTTTCCAAAGGTCATGATTCCGTGAACCAAACATACGCTATTTCTAGTAGTAAACTGGATATTAGTTTTCTAACTCTATTATTAAATTATTCGAAGCCATAATACCAGAGTGAGGGAAATAAATATTATGATTATGTCTATTTCCATCTGGTATAGCTCCTCTATCCTACATGTCATTTAATATGTGATTTCAAGGTATAACTCGCTAACATCCGTTGACGCAACATGTTGATTTCTTTCTTTTTCACATTATTTCACAAATACAATGCCTCCTAGATCAAGCCAGGTGCCTTCCAGATAGTATCTTGTTATGAAACATTTCAAAACAACGACATGAACTTATAAGCAATTTTAGTGTTTCACAGAGTATGGGGTTATGTACAATGTCCGATACTATGTGCTTGATATGAATACATCACCGATTTTTGGAATTTTCGCACTCCCATGTTTTAAGCGTCATGAGTTGATTAGTTGTGTGTAAAATTAAAGATATGTGGAGTATGTACTCACTTAACCACTCGAGACAACCTAAATATCAACAAAACTCATCACCTTTATGGCTGCAAACATTAGAACCTCTTCTTCCCTCTTTTTGTTCAAGACATCGACTTCCCTCTATTTGTTCAAGGCATCGATGCCCCTTCGGTCGTGTCATGTTCCGCTCCCAGAATATTGGAAAAATGCGAGGACGAACATGGCCAGCTACTCCGTACAAGGTATGAAAATGTCATACGACGATCACGGTTGTTTAGAAGACGAGTGGGAGGACTCTACCATGCCACTGATGACTCCTAATTTCAAAAAAATTATATCTCAATCCAATCAACACAAGAAATAGAAAAGAGTAAATTATATACACAATGGGTAAGGCGTCCCAAACACAATTGCATACATAATCGTGAGAGTTGACATAATGAAAAGATACATCAACTGAATATACAAAAGTAGGTAAACGTACAACTAGCCGCGTTCCAGAATATACATCCACGCCGTCCAGAGACGAAGGGCACGAAACCTAGATACAAGGACTATAACATGTCCTTGGCTAATACACCACAAAATAAAAATATAACATAGAGGGACACACAGATAACCCACTCGCTAATCCGAGCCGCAATCTTTTGAGTGCGAGCCAAATTACCTTGGGTTTTGGGTCGTGACATTACCCCTGTGGGTTTCAAGTTTTTGTTACTATGTCCTTTAAGTGCAACTTAACCTCAACACATTAATATTAAATAAAAATGTCAGTTTTTGTTTCTATGAAATACCAAAGAAGGATGATTACAACCGATGTTAGAATCATTTGGTGGATTATGGACCTAAGCAAAGAAGCCACAATTATGTCCAATCTATGACAAGAAAATAAATAGTGGTCATATATGCCTGTGGAAAACAACACTGAAAAGTCTAACATGTAGGAGTTTTAAGTGAGCAGACTACTTTTCCTTTTTTTTTTAGACATTAGCATCAAAAAGTACTAAATAGTTACTTTTCCTTGTTCTACAAAATTGTATTAGAAAAGGCTAAGTGCGTCTTCCACTGATATTTTACAGAATAAACTGATACTCACTTTAATCAAACATGGAGGAGTTCAAGTGACACTTGTAAACACATGGAGGTATCCGAGGAAACTCAAAACTACAGGGGATAAACTGATATTTGCCTTTCTAATTAGAGACTTTGAACAACTTAAATACATATGTACATGATTTTCAGCACTTGCTTCAGATTCATGTTAGAATCATAATGGATGCACACAGTTAAGCTTTCTTTCAATATACAATTGAAACAACAGTCTTTTTTGCTGATTTCCCCCCTTTGTTCAGACCGATGTTGCATTCCTTGCACCACCATGGGGAGGCCCATCATATAATAAAGTTGAGAATTTTACCCTTGATATGCTCATCAGACCAAAAGATGGGTATGTACATTTGGTGTCCTAATGATGTCAATAGTTTCCTTTCTTGTTTGATCATTTTTACTGGTTTCCCTTTTTTCTTTATTTGTTGTAATATGCTCACAAGCTAATATGAGTAAATGATGGCTTTGGTTGGATGATTATCCTGGTATTCTGTCCAATGAGTCATTTTGTAAATAGTAGGTTGATATCATTCTACAAATTTTGCCCTCCGAGAATAATAAACATATTGATTATTGATATATATGAACTATATGATTATGGCTGCTACTATGATAATAAACATATTGATTGTTGGTCGTCTAAGAAATGACAACAACAAAGCCTTTCCCAAATTTTTGGAGTCGGCTGTTTCCATTTAGCTCTGATAAAGGCATGTCCTTTGTAACACTAAGAAAAACAATATCCTTCTTAGTTGTCTAAGAATGGGCGTTAAATATCCCAATCTGAACTTTCTGAAGTTAACAAAAACAGTTGGACATGATTGCCAAGGTGCTTTTTTTAGATTGCTTAGGAAACTAAGAATCTTGGAACTCTTCCTAACTGCAATCAGTTTGGCCTCATATAACATAGTTACTTGCATAGCAGAGGGCAAGTTCACATGATTAGCTACCTATACGTCATACCTCACCTCATCTTTAAGGCCCCCAATGTATTGACTTACCAAGCATTTTTCTAGAAATCCTCACCCTTTTTGATAACTTCTGGAATTGTAGGAAATACTCCTGCACTGAACCTTCATGTCTCAAAAGTTTGAGATCGATAATATGATCTGTGAATTGGGACCAAATTTCATTCAAAATGGATTGACAAAAATCCTCCCAACTCAATACACTCCCCACCCCACCCCCCCACCCCACCCCCACCCCCTGCATCAACCAGTCAAACCAGTAGGCTACAGTCCCCTTTAGTTGCACTGAACAGACCTTAACTCGATCCCATTCTGGCAATGAATAATAATTGAAAAAAATGATTCACCCATAGCAGCCATTCTTCAATATCTACCATTCCATCAAAATCTGGGAGTTTTAAGTCTTAAAGCAGGTTGTCCCCAATTCTGCCCCCCTATGTTCACTCCAAACTGAGGTCCAAGATGTGTTGGTGTAGACATTACTGGTATAGAGTTGTGATGTGATCCTGGTGTAAGCCCCATGGGAGTTGTAGTTAGCATTCTAGGCCCCTGGCTTGGATACGGTGGAATAAATGGTTGATGAATGAAAGGTGGTATTTCAAATTGTGGAGTAATAGGGTTAAATCCCATGGTAGAATTACCAAACATTGGTGGTGAATGATGTGGGGATGGTGTATTTGGGGGACGATAGGGTCTGTGATGGTTGCCTACAGGTGGAAATATAGGAGGGGTCGACTGTGGAGTATTTGCCTCTTGTCGAGTCCGTACCAGATTCTCTAACAATTAATCAAACTTACTATTCAAGTTCAGAACTGTACCTTCCAGAGAAAGGATTCAATCATCGCCTACTTGCAACCGCCTTCGATCCGGAAATTCCGGTTCTGAAAGAGGATTGTTCGAACTCCGCTCCTGACTCGATTCAGCCACGGTGTCGAGACGCTCTGATACCAAATTGATAGGAACCCAACCTCCTGCTCCTGGAGCTGGTGGTGATCTAATGAAAGTTGCCATGAAATTGACAGTGACAGAGAAAAATTTCAATTGAACAAGCAATAGAGATTGGTAATCTAGGGTTTTATTGTAGCTTTGGGAAGAAGAAAGAGTACAACTAATTCATTTCAAAAGAAGGACGAAAGTTAACAACTGAATTCTCCATAACATTCCTCTGCTCCTCCCCTCTATTTAAAGAAGGCCAATAAGTAAGAAGTTCATTCCACTCATTAATTTGCTGACTCACCTAACCGTTGACTAGGCTGATTGGCTAATCTGCTGACTTGGCTGATTGGCTACTCACCTAACTAACTGCCGACTGGATTATGTAATAGCTGATATTGAAAAAGAAAAGGACTGATACAATTGATACTCTTCACTTCTACTGAATATTAATGCAGAAAAGAATAACTAACCGATACCAGTGCAAAATGCAGGTTCACTTGAGCAAAACTGAAGTCCATAGCTACTTTGCAACTACTAACTACTGAGTGTTCTCTCTGATACTACTAGGAAGGTATGTATCACATCTTCAACCTCCTCATAATTCCATTAAATCCTCACCGTCTCTCTTCTCTGGATCCCTTCTTTTCTTCGTTTCTCTCATTCTTTCTCTCAAATAACTCGTCCTCTCTTCTATATACAAACCCTAGCAACAATATCCTAGAATTATTCTCAGTTCTTAAATCTACAAATATAGAACAAGCTAATATGATCAAAACTAGTGATTAGCCAAACTAAAATGTAGATATGGAAATTTGATTGAAGAACTCATCATTCTTCACAAATGCACATCAATGTGTTTAGATGTTGCCTCTGATGGTGTCGAGAGCTGCTTGAAAATCCAGCAGAATTATGGTGACTTCACCATAATCATGCAATTAATTTTAGAGGAAAATTATTTAGGATTTCGTTTTGGAACAAAATTTGGAAAAGAAGTGGAGAATAAAGGGTTTTGGTAGTTAATAGAGACAAAATTGTCTATTAGTTACATTAACCCTTGGGTTGGGTTAAAATAAATTGAATGGAAATGAGGGGAACTCGTAACTCCATTTTCGGTTGATTTGGAAAACTTATTAGCAATTCATGTGATTTGGAAGATTTTATTAAAAGTAGGCTACATTAGGGGGACATATCCGAAAAACCCAATTAGCAACTGTCAAATACGCACCATTTTATTAATTTATATAAATCAGTATCTGATTGTGTTCTAAGAAGCATCCTACTTCAATATCACAGCATATTAATAATCTAATTCCAATAATGAGAAAACCTTTAGTAAATCAAGATTATTGAAGAGCCTGAAAGAACCTCATCTCTCTATCAAGCACTTGCAGTTGGATCCGATCCTTTTGCTGTCTAGAGTAAAACTTTCGGAATTGAAGCCATGGCCGCTTCTACCTTCTCGCTGGGGTAAGACAGATCGACCATGTTCCCTTGCAGATATTTATCGTAAGCGGCCAGATCAAAATGCCCATGGCCACACATTGCCATCAGGATAACCTTTTCTTCTCCAGCCTCTTTGCAGTGCAGAGCTTCCCTGATCACAGCAGCTATGGCATGAGTTGGTTCCGGAGCTGGTATCAGGCCTTCGGTACGAGCAAATTGTATAGCAGCTGCAGTAAATGGTGTTACATGTTAACTGGAGGATAGATAATTTGAATGCCTCTGTAAGCTCTGATGACTAACCAGTCAGTCAATCAAATAAGCCTGCTTAAAACATCTTTCTAGTGAAAGATACAAATAAATAACTTAAACATCGTAAAAGTGAAAAGTGTATTAATTATCGAAACTAGCACATAGGTTGTGAACTTGCAATACGTACATGAATCAATTTACTTGCTTATCGTATCGTAGAGCAACTCTAGGACTAGGAGTTGTACTAAATCTATATAGGAACATGATTTAATATAACTTTTGATACAACATGGAAAACGCCGAACTCTGAAACCAACGAGCCAAGATACGAGGAGTGGCAATTCAATTCCCACACGGGAACTAAAAGAGAAATAACTCTTATTGATAACTCAAAACAATCACAATTAACTTGTTATTTCTTCTACATAACTCTACTTATAAGAGAAAGCTAACTTAAACCCTAGGAAAGAATCTTAAAGAACCTAGAAAAAATAAACCATAATAGTCCAAAAGATTCAGAATCATCCAAAAAGCCTTAGCCGTCTGGAAACGATATTTCGGTTTGGCCAACTGGAATACCGGTTGTTCCAACACCAATTTGGGTGCCGTGAGCACAAACCGGATTTCCGATTGGTCTCGCTAGAATTCTAGCAAACGGAATTTCCGGTCATACCCCTAAAAGTGCCTGTCATACTCCTCCACTTGAAGAGAACTCAACCACAAGTTCTAACCACAAGTTCTTAATGCTAGCAGCACCTTCATAAAATGCATTGTTGTCTGAATAATGAGTGTAGAGGTCCACAGTGTTGAATGTTGACAACGTGTCCGTCGAATATGGTAAATCTACGACGTAAGCGGTGTCATTAATCTTACGTAACACTTCGAAAGGTCCAAACTTCCACGGTTGAAGCTTGTTGTTGTAGAAGCATGGAATTCATGCGCCCCAAAAACAAAATTGCAAATAAGCGCATCCTTATGCGCTGCAACAGCATGCGCCAGACGTCACAACCAAGTTGGCGCATCCCAAAACAGCAGAGACCAAAAGTGCATAAAAGAAGATTTTTCATTGATCACAATACATTGAAAATCTATTACATAAAGTGGATTTTTTATTGATATTCATGATTACATGGAAAATCTACTACAAAATGGAGCCTACTCTAACTATCCAAGATAGACGCAGCACTTCTGATATATGGATAAGTCGCTGACAACATAGGCTCATAACTTCAGTCATACGTACGTAGCATGCGCAGCCTTAACCTTATCTTTGGCCACATGGATTAGCCGCTGACAGCCGGCGTAGCACTTCTGCCATTTGAACGAGGCACTGGTTGAACAGAGTTTGGATTGGCAATCAATCCAAACCCTGTAATCAACATCTTGGCACTCGACGTTGTCTCGGGGCAGAACACAGCATGTATGTTGCACGAGCATGAATTACTCTGCCAACAGTCAACTAGGCGCATCTCAATTCTCTGATAAGTCTCTTCATCAAAACAGTAGCTTCTTTAAACGAAAAGATCTACAACCCACAGCCGACTGAGGCGCCAAGGAGGAGGCTCACGGCCATCGAAAGCTAAGTCAGTTTCGAACATGAAGTCGGATGCAAAAAGAAAGAGTAAAGTCTTTCTCTCTCAAAAATCCCCTATTTACAGGCCAAAGCACAGTCAGATCCATGTGCCAAGTGGCAGTCGGTCAAAAGTTCTAAAATTAATGTGATGAATCTCATATTAATGGCAACGAATCTGCCACATCGATTTTGACCAAGTCCAGTCAAAAGTCATCATTTCGAGCAATGTACACGCGTCACGTGTCATTGACTTAGTCGTGCTTATGAACGGGTGCCAACCACCCAAGATCTCAGCAACAAACGAATCTTAATAATTGCCACATGTCAGATCATTTGCAATCCAACAGTGCAGTTACAACAGATTTAGTTCTATCTTCACAAGCGCAGCGCTCCTGCGCACCAAAAATCCATACGCGTATCGCATATGTGTGCATGGGTTGGTGTCTCATCAGCCTATAAATAGGAGTCCCCCTTCACTCTCCTTATCCAGTCCGAATTATCCACAAAGAGACATCCAGAGAGTCAGAACAATTTCTTCTCGTCATCAGATCGTCAACGGAGTAAAGAAACCACTACAGTATTCGATCTCCATCGTCACACTTCCCCAGAATCATTTATACTTAGATTTTATGTTTGTGACTTCTCTTGTACTTTTCTCGTTCGATTAATACAAAAAGTTATTTCAACTTTTGTCCGATGGCGAACAATGACATCCCTCATCCGATCACACATGACTTGTGTAATAGTCTTGTAAACAGTATTATAAATGGCGGTTGAGACGGCCGCTTAGGTAGCGTCTAGGCGGTAGGCGGTCTCTCCAGACCGCTTTTGCGGTAGCCAGTAGAGTAGGCGGCCAACGGAGGTTTGGCGACGTAGGCGGAAGTTTGACGACGTAGGCGGAGATTTGACGACGTAGGCGGAGGTTTGGCGACGTAGGCGGAGGTGAGGCGGCATAGGCAGATGCCTAGGCGGAACAATATCTAAAAGATGTTTTGGCCAAAAGGTTATGGAAGCATTATGGCTAATGGTCAACTTTTACAAAATTAAAACTTCATAAATCTTCGTTTTACAACTTAGTTATGCATGAAAAACCCTTAAGATATGCATATTATGCAAAAAAAAACTGTGGTAAAATAGTAAAAAATGTCCAAATTGTATCAACTGTCTAGGCAGCACCTCGGCGGTACACAGGCGGCCTAGACAGACTCTCCGCCGCACACCCGTCTACCGCCGTTTAGAACCTTGCTTGTAAAGAAAATTGCAGTATGCAATAGACTGGAAGTCCCCAGCGATCAATGGTATCTTGTGCACTATATATATATATATGAAAGTTGTTCCACTCATTAGGGAATGCTCCTGTGCACTCCCTCCTATTGTCTTTCTTTGCTCAGATTTCAGTCTCCCTTCTTTCTACTTCGTGATCAATGGCATCCAAGCTCGTTACCTCTAAGGATGGTAAGACGGACAAGAGTGTCATTGTTGACGACTTCCGTCGGTCTGAGGTACTCGAGGTACCGGCTTCCCTCGATATTGCCTCTTCGGTCTTCTGATCTAGGTCTTTCACTACTACTTTGACGTCACACCCTCACGAGCAGGGGGCGTGGGAGTTGTTGCCACCTCCAGCCCTCTCCAAGGCAAGAATTCACCTCTCGGCCTGGCCTCCATCTTTGTTGATGGTTTCTATAATGCTCTCAGAGTGGGTTTAGACATCTTTCTTGGTGACGTAAGTGTACCTTTTGATGATGTCATGGGAGTCCTAACCTCCTCCATTAGGAGTGTTAGGGCCGTTGGGGACGACATCAAAGCGAATCGCTTGGAACAACTTGTACAAAGTTTGAGCGGGCTGCACAGTATTTGTGCGACTTTTGCGATGAGGATCTTAACTCGCTGGTCACGGAGGACTATAAGCGAGCTGTCGTTGGTAGGCAACACAAGCAAACATAAGCTCTTACAAATCAGACATCCCTGCGGGAAACACTCCTTCGACTGCAGGAGGATCAGAGGGTTGCAGGAGGAACAGAGGGCTACAGCTCAGGCGATTGAGGACGACTCGAGTCTTGTGCGAGAGATCAACTCCATAGGACCATTCATGAATCTTAGCGGTCGCTTCAGTTAGGGCTTGTTTGGTAACTAGGATTTTAATTTTAATTTGGATTTGGATTTGGATTTGGATTTGGAAATCCAAAATACAAAACAAAATCATGAATTTCAAAATCCAAATTCATTGTTTGGTAAACTAGAATTCTGCTATTGGATTTGGTTAAAATCAAAATCCGTTGTTTGGATATAGAAATAAATTTTGCCATTGGATTATAACAAATTTTTAATTAATTAAGATTATAATTATGATTAATATATTAATTAATTAAGATTATTATAAAATATTAATTAATAATTAAGATCATAATTATGATTAATAAATTATTAATTAATTCAGATTATAATAAATTATTAATTAAGATTATAGTTATGATTAATAAATTATTAATTAATTATTATATTTATGATTAATAAAGATATAAAATATTAGTTAATATTATAAATAAAATATTAATAATAAAATTATAAATTAACAAATTATTAACTAAGATTATAATTATGATTAATAAATTATTTATTAAGATTATAATAAAATATTGATTAATAAAATTATAAAGTAATAATTATTTATTTCAGTGATGAACTTATTTATATTAATTAAGAATAAAAAATCCATATATAAAATAATAATTAACTATTAGTTTATTTTTAATAATTTATTATTTAGCTTATTATTGATTAGTATTAACAAAATATTTAATAGAACAATAAAATTATTAAAAAAATAAATCCAACTTTCTTCCTCCCAAATCCAACTCTCTTTCTCCCAAATCCAAATTTTGGATTTGGTACCCACTTTCTATATCCAAATCTAACTCCAACCAAACATAGGATTCCGTGGATTTGGTTCCAAATCCATAAAATCCTGAAATCCGACTCAAAATCCGGTTTACCAAACAGGCCAAGGTGGAAATGGCTGCTCGTGTCGTGCATGTTCTGGCTAAGAGTCAGCATGACATCACGAGGGTGCAGGCTAATTGTGAAACAGCCGACGAACCGTACACTACCTTGGATGAAGCGGTCGTGAAGCGACAGCCCATGAACTATACACTATACTTAGTACCTTGGATGAAGCGGTCGTGAAGCGACAGCCCATGAACTATACACTATACTTAGTACCTTGGATGAAGCGGTCATGGAGCGACAGGCCAGGATCTGCGCTGATAAGAAATGCCAGAGCAAGCTTCGTGCTTTGGAGGCCAAACTTCAAGGCTACGCTCATCACATGAACTGACGCGTTCTTGTCCTTATAGTCAGCCAATAATCGCCTTTTTTTACTCTGTTTTCCTCGCAGCATATGAAGCTTATTTTGTCTTGCACTATTCTCTGGGTTGATGTGAATGACTGTTTGTTTTTAATTCCTTTGTCATCACTAAGAAGTTGTGGAGGTAGCAGTCCACTTGACCCAGAGATCATACTGACACATAATAGGAGAGGAACGAAATAGGCTATCATAGGTTTACTGTTAACATAATAGACGACTATTACAATTGATCTGGTCTGGGGGGCGCCTATTCAAAGGTAATGAGAACATGATAGGCTAAAAAATACCTGAATCGAGATCTGTTGTTCAGAGTTTAGTGTTAACATCAAAGGGACGATCACTATTAGAAATAATATTGGGAAACGTATAGCAATTAGAGTTGCCAGAGGTTTAATGTTAACGTGATAACGAAACATATGTGGCGCTGTCAAAGGTATCTGTTAACATGATAATGAAAGTTTGGTAGCACCATCAGAGGTATTGGTTACCGTGACGATAGGAATTTAATGGTTACATGAGAGGTAATCATTAACGTGACGCAGGAGGACTCTTAATCTTGTTGGGGGTTGGGAGATGAATTGGAAGGGTCAGTCAGAGGTTTAGTGTTAACATGATAGGAGTTTCTTTTCTGTTGGTAGAAGATACTTGTTAAGAAATGTTTATCAGAGGTGATATTGGGAAACATGAAGAAAAACTTGACTCGGAGAGGGATGATGTTATCTCGCTTGGTGGCGATCAGACGTTTTGCTTGTTAATATAATAGTTTGTTGATGGCGTGTCGGGAATCAGGTGCATCCGACAGCACCTATTGACATCAGGGTGATATTTCTTTAGAAATTTGCCATTGACGGGAATCTTGAGCATGTTGCCATTTGTCTTGGCGAGAGAGTAGGCTCCGCTATAGTACACATACTCTACCACAAACAGTCCTCATTTGGGCTGAAATCTGGCCTTCATTTTATGAGTTAAGATGATGGGTCGTCTACATTACCAGATTTCCTACTTGTAAGACCTCTCCTTGACACTTTTGTCAAAACGTTCTTGAGATGTGGGCCTGGTATAGCTCAATGCGCTACAGAGCTTATAGACGTTTATCGTCGAGCACCTTTAGCTCTTGGAATTGCAATCGATCATTTTCCACTGTCATTTTGGTGGCCAAGGCTATCCGCAGCAATGGTATCTGAATCTCCATGGGAATAACGGTTTTACATCCGTAGACCATGAAGTAAGGTGTGTTATCGGTCGGTGATCGAACTGTTGTACGGTAAGCCCAAAGACACTCGTTGAGCTTTTCGTTCCAATCGCATTTGTTGGAGGAGATGAACTTTCTTTAACAACTTGATGATAGTCTTGTTAAAAGTCTCAGCTAATCCGTTAGCAGCATGATTGTATATTGTATATGCCATGTTCTGGACTCGGTATTTACCACAGAACCGATAAAACGATCGGTTAACAAACTGAGGGTCATTAGCGTAGACGATCCTCATGGGAACACCAAATCGATAAATAAGGATTACATAGTGCTTGATTAAGCTGATGACGTTGGACGTCTTGACTTGTAGTCCTGCTTCGGCCCACATTGAGAAGTAGTCAGTTATCGCTAGGATAAATGTGTGGTCCTTTAATAACGGAAGGCTAATAGGACCAATAATGTCCATTCTCCATGCTTCGAAAGGCCAAGCCGTGACGGTTGGGTGCGAAAGCTTTGATTGTTGATTCATGAAGTTTGCATAGATTTAGCAAACTCGACACTTCTTAGCATATTTCGTCACGTCAGCAATCATGGTGGGCCAATAATACCCAAGCCGCTTTAGACGGTTTTGTAGTCTCGAACAGGGCTCGTGTACACCGCAAATTCCTTCATAGGTCCCTCGCAAAGCTTTTTTTGCTTTAGAATCAGACACACACTGGAGTAATATCCCTTCGTATGACCGCCATATAGCATTTTAACCATCGGATCATAAAAGAATAAAGAGGAACATCATCGAATAGAAGTAGCCTTCTTGGGGTCATTAGGTAGGATTTCATGCACAGTATAGTCAACAAAAAGGAACCGCCAATCGAGTAGCTTGAATTTCACCCACGTCATGTAGACCTCTTTGATTTGCAAATTGTCCTTCGTGTAGAAGAGTTGTCGACTGGCCACTGTTACTGAATGGTTAGTCTAGATCGACAAAGCGAGAGAAATTGTAAGCAGTGCTAGGGTATCAGCTTCAGTATTTTGCGGGGGCGAGACGTAGCTGATGAAGAATCCTTCGATGTGTTAGCCAGCTTGAGGGTCACCTAATGATATGGAATCATGTCGTCGTGGCGCATTTCATATTCTCCTCTAACTTAGCTAAAGATAAGCTTAGACTCGCCGTAAACTTTCGTGTCCTATCCCCAAATGGCGGACAATTTGGAGACCTATGAGCAGCTCATTGTATTCCGCCACATTGTTTGAACATGACTCCGTCAATGAGTACGCATGGTGTATGACGAGGTTGTCTGGCGAGACGAAGACTACCCATACTCCTGCGACATTGTTGCCTTTGGGGCCACTTTTGGATGCGTCATCGAAGAACATATGCCAGACTCGTTCGCTGAATCTCGTGTTAGATTCCCACAACTCTTCTGGAATGTCTTCGTGGAACCTAGTGGTTTTCGGGACTGGATGTGCATCCAGGAATTTTGCCAGCACCTGACCTTTTATAGCCTTAATGGACGAAGGTCACGTCATATTGGGACAGTAGCATAGCCCAGGTTGTTAATCGAGAGTTTAGTACACTCGACTTCATCTTGAGTACCCTTAGAGGATCGACTTTGGAAATAACGTGGATCACTGTCCAATCACGTAGTGTTGCGTCTTCTGGATAGCAAACACCAGTACTAAGCATTCTTTTTCAACAGGAATGTATCAGTGTTCGTGTCAATCATCACCAAGCTTAGGTAGTAAATGGCTTACTTATGGCCTTCATCATTCTTTTGTGCCAATAAGGCATCTAGTGCATGGTCCATTGCCTGGACAGAGCAGGAATTGTCTACATGTAATAGGGCTACCAAAATATGCGGCTTCATAAGTATTCCTTGATATCTTAAAAGCTTTTTAGCACACGTCGTCCCGTATGAAAGTGACACATTTCTTCACCAGCTTGATAAATGGTTGAAATCGTCCAGATAAATTTGCGATGAACCTCCTGATGCATGCCAACCTTCCTTGCAAACCTTTAAGCTCTTGATGTTCCTTGGTCGCTGCATATCCATAATCATCTTGAATTTGTCGGGGTCGAAGTAAATCCATTTGGATGTAATTACAAATCCCAAAAACTTTTCATTGGATACCTCTAGAAAAGACTTTGCAGAATTCATCTTCAGCTAGTGGGCGCACATCATTTCGAACCCCGTTCTCAGATCGCTCATGTGGTCCTTCTAGCGATTTTTAACAATGATATCATCAACACAGCAATCCACTGTTTTTCCAGAAATTTGCAAAAAAATAAGCTCATTGTGTGTTGGTATGTCATACCGATATTTTTCAAACTAAAGAGCATTGCCATGTAGCAGTATACCCTCAACAGTGTTCGAAAAGATGTGTGCTTTTCATCGTCCGGGTGCCCCTTGATCTGGTTGTATCCGAAGAAGCTATCCATAAAGGAAAACCTTTCGAATACGCGATTATTGTCAAAAATGACATCTTTCAGACAAGCCACGTTCATATCTCGGAAGTGAATGCAGACTTCGAGGGGTGATGCTCACTGTAGAGTGAGGGTCAATTTGTATCCTTTCAACACGTTGAGAGCCGATGTACACTATGTAATAGAGAGGCGATCTAACACCTCTTTCAGATGCATATCCTCTGGGTTGAAAGTGATGCTTGGAACTTGCTGAGTCAGTTGGTGACAATGGGAATACACATCATGGCCTTCTCGTAAGGTCTCGGGAGGCACTTGGGCGAGAAAAACCTATGTGTTCGTTAATGATTTGCGGAGGTCGTCCCGTGTATCTTTAGACAGGCAAAGGAGCTCATGCATGGTAACACAAGCTGGAATATTTACCAATTAAGCCAATATATTGAAGGTCTATGGTTTATTCAACCCCAACAGATGATTCTTGCGGAGGGCCTTGTCAAATTGTTTTTCCTTCTATTTGCCCTTGTTCACGACTGAGGTATAGTTGGCATTTGAGGGGTAATACCTGTTGTGTCGAACTGCAGTAGCTCCTCATCATTCTGGTTGTATAGACGCAAATATATCCGGCCGAACCGCGTCCACGTCGAGGTGGTGGAGTCGAGCTCTACCACCAGGGCCACTCTTTCTGTCTTGAATCGGTCATAGCACTGACCGGATGATCATCAACATGCCACACGAAGATAACATTGCATGCTTTGCCCTTCGGTCATCGTGCCTGTGTTACAAGTTTGGTCGCTTCTCATTGCTTATCTGCAAGGATGTCTGGATGGACCCACATGATCGCCCTTGTCTTTGTCATGAAAGGGGGATGAGACCATCGACTCGCTAGGTGGCTGGCACTAAGTTGATCATTCTGAGGTGTCGGACCGGGATCGGGATGACTCTATCTAATACTTGTACCGAGGGTAAGTTCTGAACTTTATGGACACCATGTTGATGGTGACCTTCTTCTGTTCTTCACGCAGGTTAATCACCTTTAACATCCACCAAAGCCTGGATTTTACCTTTCAGCACAAAGCATTGTATTATCAAATGATGGACCATTCGGTAGTAAGAGCAATATCGGGGATCATCAGTGTGACCCGCCTCGTTAGGTCGCCTTGCTTCTGGAAACTTCGACGCATTGCTTTTGATGAGCGAGTAGAATATCGGAATGACTTTGCCATCCCTGAAAGCATATTCTTTGGGGATTTGAAGGCAGAGGCATCACCTGAGGATTTAGGCGTGGGCCTTGCCTGGCTGTCATATGTTGAGTTGGTGGCTAGGACCTTTTTCCTTTCTGCAGAGAGGAAGATGGCCCTTGTGACCGCTTGTTACCGCTCCCTAGATATCTAATACCAAAGGCCTCCAACTTCTCAGCGGCTCGTTCGGCACGAGTGGCATCACTTTTGAGTTCCTTTCAGATGGTCTGCTTGGTAACACCCAAGCAGAAGTCCACAGGGAAAGAAAGTTGTTTCTGCCTATATCCAGCAACATGTGCTCTGGCACATCCTGGGGGTAGCAGAGAGAGAAGCTTTGAAACCGATCGATGTAGTCTTTCACGACCTCTCCTTCCTTTTAATTGTGTTGATCAGAGTCGCCATAGTCACTTTCGTATCATCTTCATAGAAGCGCTTAAGAAACCGAGTCTCCATGTCCTTTCAGGAGTTGATCGAACTAGGCAGGAGACTCCGGAACAAATCATACCCCACCCCCTTCAAGGTGTCGACGAATAAGCGTGCCATGATGGCAATGTTGCCTAATACCTCTCCTTCTTGAGACTGGAAGTAGCAAATGTCCTAGTTTGGTGATGTCGTACCAACATACGGATGAAATATGGGTGACTTGAACTTCGGAGGATTAGGAACGGTCGTCCCATTCGATGGCGTAATGTCACTCCCCGTTTCTGATATTCATATTTTTGCCTGTACTTGATCATGTACCATGTATTTCGTGTTCATGTATTCACTATCGATACGGTATTCTGCACGTGGTACGAGTACCCATATCCATTAGTGGTTCATGTGTCTGTTATTGGTTTTTGTAATAGTTTTGAGAGTCATACGGACAGATCGTCTGTAGGGTAATCGATAGGTCTAATATATTATTATGCGACTATATTTGGATTTCTGATTTTATACAAGATGATTATGCATAAGACTACCCTGGACCTGTAAAATACTCAATGGCATTGCCATAGACCTATACTAGGTCCCGTACATAGACCGACGTACCATTGAAATGCCTAAAATGGGAACTTACCGATCAAACTGGTATACCGCCAGTATACCGCGACATACCGCCGGTACACATTGGGTTGCTAGTTGCCCAGTCAGCAAAGCTGACTACGTTCTCCTCTTTTACCCATTAGTCCGCTCCTTACATCAGATTTTTTGAAACCGATCGATTCATAAAGATCCGAGAGAATTTTGAAATTTTGGGATGGCAGGTAGCAAGGTTAATAGCATGAAGTACGAGGTGAAGGAAAAATACAAGTTATGACGACTTCCATTTAGGCACCACGCTCTGAGTATGGTTCTTAGTCCTGGTAGGATGGTTGAAGGGACACCAGGCTCTTGATATCTGGGATAAAGATCGTAACATTGGCAAGGTTGTAGTTTCTCGACTTTGGAGCCAAAACATGGTGAAGGCAGTAACCAGAAACAATTTCTCGGTTTTGTGACAAAAAATCGTGTAAATGAGCCAATAATGTAATTTGTTGGTTCTAGTGGGAAAAACCATGGCGAAGGAAGCATGTGCAGTTTCTCGATTCTGGTAGTTAAAACTAAGGTAAAGTTAGTTGGAAAGTGCAATCTCTCAGTTCTGAAGGCAAAGACCGTAGTGGTGTAGCTAAGTGCAATTGAGCAATACTGGAGGCAAAGCTCGTGGAAGTGGCAAAATCAGTTCTTGTTCAAAATCGTATCAATGGCCATATTCTTAGTTTTGCAGTTCTAGTCAAAAAAGCGTATACGAAAAATAGAACGGGTTCTAGGCGTGCCCAAGAGAACTTATTTTGTTGCTCCATGCTTGCTTGCATAATGCTTATTAGTTATTAGTATTATTTAGTTGCTTGCTTATTGTTTGATGCTTATTGCTTAATGCTTATTTCAAAATTTTATGCTATTGTGTGTGTGTGCGTGTGTGTGGAGAAAATACAGAGCGGGTTCTAGGCGTGCCCAAGAGAACTTATTTTGTTGCTACATGCTTGCTTGCATAATGCTTATTAGTTATTAGTATTATTTAGTTGCTTGCTTAATGTTTGATAATTATTGCTTAATACTTATTTCAAAATTTTATGCTATTGTGATATATATATATATATATATATATATATATATATATATATATATATATATGTGTGTGTGTGTGTGTGTGTGTGTGTGTGTGTGTGTGTGTTTTTAGTTTATAAAATACAAGTATGTTACATTGTAGATTTGCAGTCACTGTTCTAAAAGGCGGTCTAGGCGGCCGCCTAGGCGCTAGGCCCCTAGAGCCCGCCCGATGTCCACCTAGGCGTCCACCTAGACCCCCTATACATGTTTTGGGATTTTATGGTCTTTTCTGCAATTTTTAGTAGATTTTTTCGATTTGTTTTATTTATTTTTGAACCGCTTAGATCTAGGTAGCCGCCTAGGCGACCGCCTAGGCAAGCTAGGCGCTAGGCGGCGGGTGCCCGTCCGACTAGCGCCTAGCGCTTTTCACAACCTTGCTCGCAGTACATATGCAGGAGCAATATGGTTTTTTTTAATTTTCAAGGAACCCAAGTTCTTGGGTGACGCCTATGCGAGTTGGAAGGCATGTCGCCTCGCATCGCCTAGCACCCAAAAAAACATAGGTAGGAAGAAGACCAAAAGTCGGAGCAAAGTTTAAACGAGCACAGAGTATCGACAACTATCTCATCAGGTACTAGTGAACAATTCGTCAAGGTGGACATTGTTGGCATTTTGGCTCGTGCTCACTAAGGAGAGCTACGAGCATTCATCTGAGAATTTTGGAGAAGTTTGTAAGGAGTTCGAAACAGCTAGGATACACGAAGTATCAGACGGTATGTCAGCGGCATACCTTCGGCATTACTTTAATGAGCAATTTTTGTCAAAGTTTTGGAAAAGTTGTAAGGAGTTCAAAACAGCTAGGATACAGGAAGTATCAGATGGCATACCTCCGGCATACTTATGTCTGCGGCATACCTCCGGCATACTTTAATGAGCAATTTTTGTCAAAAAAATTTCTAGACAGAAATTGGGACCCAAAGCATAGCGGTATGCGAGTGGCAATAATGTCGGCATACAATCGAATTCGGGATAAACTCGATTATTGAGCGGTTCAGATTAAAAATCTGCATTTTGATAGTCTAGATGGCTTCTAATTTAGGTCAAGTTTTTAGACGCCTATTTAAACCTCTCTACCAACCTAAGGTTGGTAAACAAGAAGCAAAAGAAAGGAGGCTATCAACAGAGGATTTTCTAGGTGTCATTAAATGAGTTTTCAAGAGGAGAGATCTCGTCTGAGATCTTGGTAAGGAGAAGATTGTGATATTTGTGGTATTTGCTATTGTAATTCTCTCTAAAATTTCTTGTAAGGTTCAATAAAGTATTTCTCCCCTTGTCCCGTGGAGTAAGTTGTTCTTGAGAACCACGTTAATCTTGCGTGTTTGTGGTTTTGTTCTTGTGCTATTATTTGGGATTTGTGCCTTGTTAGTTCCCCGTCATCATCAACTCAAAGTTATTGTTTCGTGTTCGCTTCGCGTCGTGCACAACGATATATTCATGTGTATTATATATTACCATATCAACAATATATTCATCATCAACTTAAAGTTATTTTCTTTAGAAGATATTGTATTCTGAAACTGTCCTCTTGTTCGTGCAACCTAGTAGGTGACCAACAATTTATAACCATTAATTGCAAAATTTTGCTTTTTTTTCCTTATTGAAGGAAGCCAACCTCACAGAAACATTGAATTTGAGGCATGGCATCATAAACTATTATTTCCCATAGCTAGGCATCATACTAAGTACCTTGGAAGCATTCGGTCTGTGGTATCGCAACAGCTTCCATAAAACCCAATTCGTACACATGAGAAATCAGCGGGGCCATTCCGTGATAGCGCAGACCACCTTTAAAAGAGTGTTGCAACAGTAATTAAGAATTACTAGAAAAAACGAAACATAAAACAAAACAACATTATAATTTTGTACCTGCATGAATAGGGTCTGGAACAAAATCATGCCCAAGAGTGTGCATCTTCATCAAAGGTGTCATGCCTGCCGTGTCACCATAATCATAAGTGTAAACACCTTTAGTGAGTGAAGGGCATGCTGCAGGTTCGACAGCTCTTATGACAGGATTCATTTTCCCAGAGAGCTTCTCCCTGAGGAAAGGAAATGCCAAGCCCCCAAAATTCGACCCGCCTCCAGTGCATCCGATGATAATGTCTGGCGTCTCACCGATATCTCCCATCTGTTCGAGACACTCCTCACCTATGATTGTTTGGTGTAGCAGAACATGGTTCAGAACACTCCCTAGACAGTACTTGGTATCATCATGTGTAGCTGCAGTCTCCACTGCCTCAGATATTGCTATACCTAAACTGCCTGGGCTCGAAGGATCCATCTGAAGGATCTTCCTGCCTGCTTCAGTTATGTTGGAAGGGGATGGGTGCACTTTGGCTCCCCAAGTTTGCATCATGAGTTTCCTGTACGGTTTCTGATCATAGGATGCACGAACTTGCCAGACCTGAATAATTTAGCAATCAAGTTGAATGTTTACAAATTAAAACAACTTCATGTCACAAGAAAATCTGTTTACTTCACAGCCAAGGCCAAATAGACTGCAGGCGAACGCTATAGAACTACCCCATTGACCAGCACCTGTTTCCGTCACAACATTTCTAACCCCTTCCCGAGCATTATAATAGGCTTGTGGGACCGCAGTATTTGGTTTATGTGATCCGGCAGGACTAGTGCCCTCATATTTGTAGTAGATTCTTGCAGGCGTGTCAAGCAACCTCTCCAATCTTTTGGCTCTACGTTCCAATCACATTACACAATTTACTTTTCAAGATAACTAGGTAATAATATATGACGAGTGAAAAAGAGAGACCTTATTAGTGGCGTTGGGCGCCAAAGCCTATAGATGTCAACAACTTCATCAGGGATGCTAATGAACCTCTCATCACTGATCTCTTGCATAATCAGCTCATGTGGAAAAAGGGGAGACAAGTCTTCAGGATTTAATAGCTTATGAGTTTTTGGATGCAGAGGTGGAGGAGGTTTCTGCGGGAGGTCGGCTACGAGATTGTACCATTGTTTTGGAATTTTGATTGTGTTACCATTACCGAAACTTGCTCTCGGTGCTGGCCTGCAGTGCGAAGAGAATTTCTGGTGCACTGAGAGCTTTAATCTAGATGTATCACCAAGGAATGATTTCTCAAAACCTGAAAGAAAGATTGTACACAAGCAATCAAAGACTTCGGAATACCACCAGAAGAAATATTTATGAGAGGTGCATAATCACATATACTAGGTTAGCGTACTTCAACAAGCTAAGCAACCAAAGTTTGGGTAATTTTTATTTTGCATCAGCAAAAGTTCAGAAGGTAATTGGAGATCCAATTACCAGAAAGAATAAAACCATCTAATAGCACAATTTTAGGCTATGTGTTTTGTTTCCATAATACAAAAGAGAATGAATGGCTTAAGCAATAATCAAAAGGTCACATTAACGTCTCAATCAATTTTTCCATTGAAAAGAACATGCTCATCATTCAGGATATAAATTTGAATAATAGACAAAAGTACCTGCTCCTCATTTAAGAGATAAATATGAAGAATTCATGTCATCCTTTGGCATCATGGTGTTTCTAAGGTATGCACCGCCAAGGTTCGAAACGGCGGTGTGGCGGTAAGGGCCTGCCTACAGCCTAAGCTGCCTAGACACTTGATAGATTTTGGGTATCTTTACTATTTTACCCTTCTTTTACATAATATGCATATTTTAAGGGTGTTTTATGCATGACAAAGCTGTAAAACAAAGATTTATGAAGTTTTAGTCTCGTAAAAGTGAACCATAGGCCCATAATGCTTGCATAACTATTTTGCCAAAACATCTAGTCATGTATTGCTCCGCCTACGCGCCCGCCTACGTCGTCTCACCTCCGCTGGCCGTCTACGTCACCACCTACAACAAAAGTGGTATGAAGAACGGCCGTCAAGCGCCTAGACACCGCCTAGGCGGCCTCCTCGACTGTCATTTAGAACACTGTGCACCGCTATGACATTGTATAAAATCAGGGTCCGTCGAACGTATCAGCCAGATATTGTTCTCTTTGTAAATCAAGATGTGGAACTGCAAGAATTAACTAGCATGGCAGAAAACTCAGGTGCTTCACAAGGCTTATTCAAATAAATGTCGTAAAGCAACTTCTAATAGGGTCTTGGGTGGGTCAAGATGTATGCATCCTTTGTAGGGATTTAGAGATGCGCAGCGGAAAGCGTGGACCACCAATCCCACAAAAAGAAACACGCAAGCCAAGCAAAGAACAAACATGTATGATATGAGGTGGCTATAGCCACCCAACAAGTCCCAACCTTTTATTTATCAAAAGATTACAAATACAATAACGTCAACTCCCTTGCCCCAAGAGTCAACCCCTTATACTTCTTAAGATAAAGATACAATAATGGAGGTCGTACGAATAAAACCGCAACCCCTTACAAGATACCCTCACCTAGTAATAGTTGCATACTATCTGATAGCGACAATCTCGACATGGAGTAGACGACACTCCTTCAGAAATCCTATCTATCTTGAAGCGGAAGACCTAATAGACACAAAAGTCTTAGAAAAGGCGGTGGAATCTCCTTGAACCTTGATGACAGTACACTTAGAAACTCCCTTTTTTCTTCTTATAAGGAGCAAAGAAACCCTAATCAATAGGAAGCTCTGACTTAACTAAGTCAGCCCAAAATGATTTGGATCACCGGAAAATAATCAGAAAATCCGGATTCCAAACCAAGCCGACCGGAATTCTGGAATTCTAATGCCTGCAGTGCTTGCGCTCGAGAAAATCCAAAATTTCGTCGAAATTCATGACCAACTGTTCTAGCTCAAAACTGCTACGATCGTCGACTCCACAACCACTCTAGACTCCTCCTTCATCCCTTGAAATCGTGTTGGATTCCAACAAACTTTCCCTCTAGTCTAATAAAAGAGTGTTGGCCCTCATGGCTCCTCAAGCAGACTCCATGCGCGTAGTCCCGCAACAGAATTCATGCTTCTTGTCGTCATCAACCTCGCATCCCTCAAGCTGCTCTACATCACATGTCGACTCCAGCTCTCCAGCTGCTCGACCTCCAAGTCGATGCTGAATGTCATACGTAGCATCTCCCGAATCAATGAGATCTCCCGAGATCAATAACTCGTCCAAGAGCAAAATCCCTGACCACCGACCTCATTGTGAGTCTTGGCTACGTGCTCTTGACTGCTACCTTCCACACCGAATCTCCCGAAACTTCCCAAACTATATTTCACAGGAAGGTGCCCCCTCAATTGATTAGGGGTTGTGTGGTGCCCCCTCAAAACTTTTCAATTTGTGTGCCCCCCCTCTGAGCCAAAATTTCTGCATCCGCGCTTGTTTTTCCTCCGTAAATTTTCCTAAAATTGGCTTCTTCCTAGCTCGTACAATTCTTCCCTATTAATTTGTACATATGATCTGCTGCTGTATATTTCTATTATCTTCCCCTCCCATCTCAGATGACCCCTGGAATAAATACTCCATAAATCCTAGTCAAAACCAAATAACTAAGACCTAGAAGAAGCCCTTAGAACCCTTGATGTAACTTACGGACAGCACAAACCATAATATTCGTACTTTCGAAATTAGTCTCGGCGGGATAAAGGCAGACGTTCCAGTCGGACCAGTCCCAAAAGGTTCCAGCTAATACAGGGTGTGGAGAGGGTCAAGATGCAAACCTCCCGACTGCAAGCCCCAAGCCTTAATCCCCGCGCCAAGCGAAGACGATCTTCAGTGACAGAAATTAGGCAACCTAGCTTGGCACAATTTGGATACGGTCAAAAATGACAATGAAGAACCACTTATTATTATGATGAGACAATAGAGAAAAGATCTTTTGTAAATTATAAGATCTAGACAAATGGAACTACAAATGAACATCATTCCATCTATGAAGATGGGCATCCCCAGATCATACATACCAAAAGTTCAACTCTACATAACAAAATGGAGCAAGAGAAGGAAAGAAAGGATAGATAGCTATTACCACTTTTCGGAGCAACAACAAGATGTTTTGATAGTAGTTCCATTGATAATAACCCACACTCACTGTCGTATATATTGAGAAGTGCTTTAGCTATATAGCTGAAGTGGCTAGGGTTTTATCTGCCCGCTTATAGCATCATTAGTTGTTGACACTCTCCAATGCAATTTGGAGCCCAAAATTTAGAGAGAGAAAAAAAAATTTTAATGAAGAATGGATTAGATTTATATGAGAGTAGTAGAAAATAATAAAGTGAATTTCGGTCCCAAAAATTTTGTGGTCAAAAATTAATGTAAAATCTAGAATCTAAAAAATTGGGGTCCAATTTGGACTTACTATTCTACGAAATGAGTTCCTACAATCTAGAATGTAGAAATTTGGAGGCTCAACCTATGGCTCCCATGGTGGGATGGGACCCAAAATCTAGAAATTGAAAATAGGGATGAGACTTACTATTCTACAAAATGAGCTCCTACATTTTGAATCTAGAATCTAGAATGTGTGATGGGCCTTACTAATGATGCTCTTACTGGTGGTACTAGCTAGGGGTGAGCACTAATCGATTTGGACCGAAAATCGACCCGAACCGACCCGAGTAAGGGGATTCAGTTCGGATTTCTAACAATTCGGGTCGATTTCGGTTATTCAAAACCCTTTATTCGGTTCTCGGGTTTGGATTCGGTTTCAGGTTACAGTTTCGATTTAAAACCGAAAACCGATTAACAAAACTGAATTTACCATAACACCCTTAGCTGAAGTAGCCCATATAAAAGTGAAAAAAAAAACCTAGAGTAAACCATTTCTCTCATATCTTTCTCTCTCCTCTCTTCTTCCACCGCCACCTCTCACTTCTCACTCAGTTCTTCTCCTCCCAACAAAAAATCCTAGGTTTTGAGGAGAAGAACTCATTCTCCTCTCCGGATTCTCTTCTCCCAACACCCGATCTCCTCTTCGTGTTCTCTTCTCCAAAGAGACGCCCTAAATCTACAAAAGCTAGAGATATGTTATTCTCATATCAGAGATCTAAAACTAGAATCAAATATGAGTCTAAGACTGAGCCCTTTCCGATCTACAAACCTAAGTATTTTTATTAATGTTTTATCTTTAAATGTTTCCATCTTTCCTATTATTATTATTATTATTATTTACTGATCTTTCTTCTTATCCTTTATTTTTATTTTTTTTCTTTTGGTTGTTCTGTTGACTACTTTTTCGAGTATGAGCCTTATGTTGTTCAACAGATAAATTTAGGGATATAAGATTTTTTTTTTGAAATAATATGTTTTCTTTTACTTTCGTTTTTGTCGTGACTTTCTAATGTTATATTAAATTTCCAAAGGACCATGTGACAAGAAAAACGCATCAAAGCAAGTGGACATTGCAATAAATCACAGTAGTTGAATCACATTGTCATGGAAGTTTGTATACATATGTATTATTATTTTTTTTAGAGATTTTTTTATTTGTGCATGATTTTTTTAACATCAAACTTTAGAGAGTTTTTATGTATATTTGTGTTTGAATTTTTGATCTGTTTAAACCGAATAAACCGATATAAATATATCGGTCCGGTTTAGTTTAATTTCTCATAAATTTGGTTCAATTTTAGTCCAGCCAATTATGATTTCGGTTTAATCGATTTAAGACATTTTGGGTCGATTGAAATCGATTTAACCGAATACTCACCCCTAGTACCAGCAGTCATAGGAGGATCTTTTCTAGCAGCCAGACCCTCCCCATTTGGACCAGAACTATAATCATGTGTAACGCTCCAGTCTCAAAATACTTAGGACTAGGTACGTAGACATGCCAGCTGCATACATACGAAGAATACTCCAATATATGAAAACCTTGTATGTATCCATAAGCTGTAAAATGCAGTAAACCAAGACAACTAAATCTCATCCACCAAATAAGAGAATAATAATATGAATCAACTATAAAATTTGTCATTTATACATGTAGTTGGGCGGAGACAAATCCACTACCAACTAATTGAAATGAAAGAAAATATACAAGGAAATGATCGATAAAATTGTCACAACCCGCTCCCGAATAATCGGACACGAGTCGGACACGCCCAGCCTTCGTCGTTAGACACGACGAAGTAAGCTGTAACAAACTAGAAAAATCTAACCAGATAATCATAAATGTATATAATCACAGCATCTAAAAACGTATCCCAGAATGATCACCATAATCCATAATTCTATGTATATAAATGTACGAGTCATCAAGAATGAAATGTACTATGAATTCTAAATCAATATCTAAAAGTAAGGCCAACAGTCTAAACCTGAAACCTAAAGCTAAGTCATGACCCATCATGCTCAGCTAAGATCTCGGGCTCTGGCCCATAAGGTAGAATAATATCCTGCAAGCATACCTGCAACTTATCCAGTCAGGAGCGGAACAAAGTACAGTTCTAGGTAATGAACAAGACATCATGATATGAAAGTACAAGGGAATATGGTATATAAAGCACAAAAAAGAACATGGTGTGTAAGCACATGAAAGAACATGGTATCTCAGGAATCACAGGAACTAAGTACAAGATATATCTCCTGAACATGTGTGCACAATATTTGAAATATAACTAAGTATGTGACCGGCTAGGGGTAAGCACATAAAAGCACATGAAGCACATGAATAGTACGGCTTAGGACCCGCGTGCACGATGCACGGTCTAAGTTAAACACACCTGAGTTGTTTCTTGGGTTTGGTCACATAAATAGTATATTTTCCTACCCCAGGTACAAGTAATAAGAACAAGGAACATGAGCACCAGAAAATATGTCGTGTCGCAGTGTATCAATCAAGAAAGCACATGATATAATGAAATGTACAAGACCATAGAGTGTACCTGCCTTGTACCTGCCTTGCTCCAGGAAAGCACGGGTGAAGATCGGAGCTGGATGTCCTCCTGTTATATATGATTTGGAAAAGATCAAAATCTAAATGATGACAACTTAGCTAAACATAGCTAACTAGTTTATATACTAGCTAATAATCCAAACCTACTATAAGCTAATTACATATCTATATGTATATAACTAGTTTGATGAGTTTAAACATATATACTCGTATTTAAAGTAGAGACAATATTTAGAGTAGAATATAATAGTCAAGTACTAGTTTTAGAAAAATTTAATAACTAGGATATCAATTCCTAGCAAAAATAATATTTTGACAACATACTATAAGATTTACTACCAACATTTATCAAGAAAATAAAGAAAAACCCATACTATTGCTGGCCAAACCAAGCAACACCCATACCAAAGTTTTATCAAGCCGAAGCCCTGCAAAGGATACCCAACATCTAGATTCAATTTATCCCATAATCTACTCTGTCTATTGTAGATCAATTATAACTGAATCCTAATATAGAGAAGTAGATAAACTTCTGTCAGTACTTCAAACATGATCTCTGCTACTCCCCCTACTATACTTATAGCTTGACTTCGGTCCCAAACTCCAACAGACTAGCCATTTACAGTATCCCTGAATATCTCACTCAATTTGAGCTTTGAAACCACAGCAAGGGAGGGCCAATGCTTACACAAAACCAACCTCGATTTCAAATTCCATTGGCTGCTGTCAATAAAATAGAACACATAATTTGTACCCATTAAATCTTTCCAAAGAATCACACAGAAGATTCACATAGAATAATTGCCTCCAACCCAAACCAAAATATACAGTTGAATGAAATAATATACATTCCAAGTAAGAATTTTAAACAAAATTACAACAATCAAGCAATGGGAACAAATGTCCTGAACCCAGCAGGCTCCAATGATCCCACACACCAGGTTAGATGCATGGCTAGGCTATACACACAAACTGGACACGCCTGAGGGTTGGACATGACAGAGACTGCCACGCATGCACGAACACGACACAATCGCAGCATGCACACGGGTCACCCTACTCCAAACTCTAACAGACTTGGCTGCTATTCCTGCTCTCCTCCACCCCGTCTCATCAATTCACTGCCATTACCACCACACGAACACCAACAGAGATCGATCACATATTAAGGTTGGACTCTACCACAAGCTTGGACACGAAAGAATCACAAATACGTACACGGACACACGCCAAGCCCAACCCGATCCTGGTCACACCACTCATTCAAAATTGAAGCAAAATTCACATTATTAATATCAAGAGGAATAGAGCAATTTACCTGGAGGAAGTTCAACTAGCAATGAGGACACGAGCTCAGAAAATCGGATGCAATCCCCGAACCCAATTGTGATCAAAACTCCACTGACAAACAGTTGGGGCACAGAGGAAAAATAGTGTATTAGAGAGAATTGGAGATTCCTTTCAAAAAATCATCAGGAAAATCAGGAACAGAAGAAGGCCTAATACTTACAGTTAGGCTTCGATCTCAAAACAATTGCTATCTCCACCAAATCAACCAGCCCGCTCTGTCGATCCATCCCGATTCAAATCAAACCAATGAAAAAGATTCAACAACAAAAAATCAATTTACTCAACAACGAATGCAACAACATCCAGATCTGAACAACATTGGGTCGATACTCACCAATCACGTCGTCGTCACCGTCGTCGCGTGTGGTTCGTCGCCACGGAAACGTTCGTCAGTCGCTGAAGATCGGTGCAGTCATCGTCAAGCTGGAAGGACAACCGCCGAAGAAACGATCATGCCACCGAGGAAGAAGTTCGCCTGAGCTTCGCCCATGCGTCGATGCGGAGTGAACTGATGGAGAAGGAGTCGGTCTGCAAACGTCGTCGCCGTCGTGGGAGGGTGGCGCTGCTGTCGGAAGTAGTGCCGGTACTCGGTGATATGTCGGTCGCCATGGGCAGCTCCGTCACCGTCGATGAGCTAGGGCTAGATTCCGATCAATTAGGGAAGAGGAGAGCTCGGAGAGAAATGGGAAAAGAAAATAATGTAAAAGTCTGAGTCTCTCTCCTCCTCACTCAAACTTAAACAAAGAAAATGGAATTTTTGCAAAATACCCCCTCCACCAATGGTACCTTATCACATAAACCCCATACCCTTTTTATAAATTGCATTAAACCAAAATCAGTTAGAAATTTCACATGGTGGGCCCCAAAGTTGTTACAACAAACTTTCAAAAAATTTAAAAAATATTTCCTGCTCCCCATTTCTTCCCTCCAAAAATACTCAAAGCTATATATATATTTATAAATAAAAGAAGTGAAGTATTATTATTAAGAAAATTTTTAAATTCCACTAAAAATGGGAAGTGGAGTTACAAATCTCTCCCCCTTGAAAAATTTTGTCCTCAAAATTCGAAGACCCACAAAGTAAATCTCAGAACCACAAAAGATTTAAACACCAGTCATTTATTGAAATCAGATCTTCCGAACACTGGAATACGATCAAACAAACAAGCTAGGATAGCGCTCTCGCATCTCGTCCTCGTGCTCCCATGTGGCCTCTCCCAGAGAGTGGTGTCTCCATATGACGCGGACAAGTAGAATGGTCTGGTTCCGCAGTTGTTTCTCCCTCCTATCCAAGATCTCCACTGGCTGTTCCTCGTAGGTCAAGCTCGGACCTACCTCTAGCTTTGAATAGTCCATCACATGGCTCGGATCTGGAATGTAACATCGAAGCTGGGACACATGAAAAACGTCGTGTACTCCCTCCAAGCTAGTTGAAAGCACTAGTCGATATGCCCTCTCGCCAATCCGCACCGTCACGTCGAAAGGCCCGACGAATCTCGGACTGAGCTTCCTGTCTCCGCCAAAATGAATGGTGCCTCTGGTCGACGAGATTCTCAGGAACACTCTGCTTCCAACTGCGAACTTCGGTGGCCATCTGTTGTTGTCCGCCTAGTGCTTCTGTCGATCCATGACGCTCTGGGCCTTGAGACCAAGTACACACAAGAAGTTGGAATAACACGATCAATGATCAAAAAATCAAATAGGCACGAGATAGAATGAAGTTCCAATTACAACTTAGAGGAGCAAAATCATGAAGACACAACTATTAAGTACGATAAATTTTTTTGATAATTTAACACAAGTGGACTAGGACAAGATAGTAAAATTATGGTCAGATAGTCATGATTTAAGGTCAAAGTTTAGACAAGACACAAACGAAGTATGGAATCAAATTCTGGTAATGTATAATTTTTTTGAGGAATTTAATGATCTAACGATAAAATGCTAAAGGAAAGTTAGCAAGGGTTGATTGAGGAAACGTACAAAATACTCAGGAGATACAGTATCAAATCAGGATAAGCGTGCAAGGATTTGTGATTCTCAAAAACCAATAATCATAGGAAAAGGAACGTAGTTTCTATGGTATCCGGAAACATATAGATATTTGAAATCACTTTACTCGGAATCCCTACCCCACCAGGGTATACTTGGCTGCAGTGAACTTCGGCTCCGTGACTCAAATAACGATATGTTACCGAATATTCTATGCACTATATCTATTTTCCAACAATCATCAACAAAGCAACCCAAGAGATCACGACATGAAGAATTTAGGACAAGTCTCCATAATACCCGAAACCTATGAATGTCTGAAATTACTTCAACTTAGAGTTCCTGCCCCGCTAGTGCGCTGCTGGCTGCAGTGAACTTTCGGTCTCCGCAATCCAGATAACGGCTGCAGCGCACAACTGTCATGCCCTAGTAGGTCATCGAATAGTCTTTCAACTTTATCCCCAGAAAATTTCAAGGAATCAAAATGAGTTTCAATAGTCCAAGTCACGAGAATGGTGAGATTATCTGACTATTAGAATACAAGGGTTTATATGTACTAAGAGACGACAAGGGATCCAATCAGTGAGTACAAAAGGGCAACCAGGGAGATTTAAAATTTTAGACAGGGAGCGAAGTTTCAAATTATAACAAAATTTCAACTGATATCTGGAATGGTAACAAGATTCCATATATGGGATATTATCCCGAAGGGATAACAGAGTCTCGAAGGATGAACTGAAGCAAGGTATCAGATATGAGACAAGTTTCAAAATAAGAAATAAAATCCCGTATTGGAAACAAGTTTCAATAAAATCTCGAATAACAATAAAATTTCGAGCAAAAACTTGATTTGAAAACGAATTCTCCAATAAGGTATACAGTGAAAAATAGAAAATCAAGTATCAACAAAGTCGTGAATAAAGAACAAATTCTCGAATAGAAAATCTCAACGAGGAAACAAGATTTTTGAATAGGGAACACGGTCTCAACGAGTCGCGAGTAGGAGCTGAAGTTTCAAAGTCTGGAAAATCTTGAATATGAGACTAAATCACGAACAAAACAAAGTCTCGTAAATAGGGAACATGATCTTAAAATCTTGAATAGAATCAAGTTACGAAATAGAAAAAGAGAATCACTGGGTGAATAGCAAACAAGTATCCATGAAACAAGCGATACATCAAATATGGGACAAGATTGAAACAAAGTGGTGATCAGAACAATTTCTCAAACAGAAAACAAGCCATGAATAGGAAAAGAAATCTCATGTAGGGAACATGTCAAGTCCTCAGAAAGGAAATTTTCAAAGGATGTCTTGAATGGTGAATAGAAGCAAATATTGAATAAAATCAAATTCCGACAAGTCCCGAATAGAAAACTGAACCTCGAAGAGAAAACAAAATTTACAAATTGTAACTAGTTCTGAATAGCAAACAAAATTCCCGAGTAGAATCTCGAAAAGAAAGCAGGGTTACGAAGAATAGATGGAGGAGTATCAATCAACGAATATGAAACAATATCTCAAATAAGTTTCGAATATCCACCAAGGTTCCAAAATAGAAAACAATAAGTTCCAAGAAATGGTCTAAATGCTAAAAGAATTTTAAGAAAAAACTGGATTGCTAATCAAGATACATGGTTTTTCCAACCATGCAAAAGAAATCTTCTGTCTTTAGTATTTCTCTGGGACGAAAATCTCTCTAACCTTTTTCAACTTTCCTGACGTAGACTGGTCCTTGCGGTAATGTTCCATGTGATTGCGGAATCTGGAGAGGCGGGTCCTTCTTCTGTGATAGTGGTGCTCCTCGTGCTTGTCCTTGGGCAATGTGATCAGCGGTCTCCAGCAGTCCTTGACTTGGTGGGCAGACGATCAGCAGTACAAGCATAGCTTTCGTCTTTTGTGGCACTCTTTGTCATGACCCGGTTCCAAATTGTTGGGTCGAATCGGATCATGCCCAGCCTGCACCGTTGTGAGACGGCGGCAGTAAGCTGTATCTACTAGCAGGTAATCTCAACAACACAATATATATTTATCACAACTTCTAAAATTACGAATATTAAAACTTTGTCCAACAAAAAGTTTCATCTGATACATCTGATAATATAAAATTGTCTTTAAATTCAAACATAAAAATAGCAAGGAAATATCAACATCTAGAAAGTTTGCTCATCAGCCCCGAGATCAACATCGTCTGATTGGGACTCTGATAGCACAGCTGGATAAAGCTCAGGATCATAATAGCTATTAATCAATAGCTCAGCTTCATCAATGGAACCTATTGGGGGTGGGGAATCCAGTCAAGAAAGGAGCAAAGTACAATTATGAAAATCTAACAATTCAACTAATAATTAGAAATTTGCAATTTTAAACAGTTTGAAATACTTGAACAATATTTTCCATAATTGAGAACAATATGATTTGAGTATGTAATGCTTATGACCGGCTTGGGTTGTACAATAGTATCCTAATGATACGATACGGCTTATCCACGTGTGAAAAGGAGTAAGCTCGCATAATTATGCAATATGAAGGTATTGGTCATAGAACACTATACTACTCCCCCAATCCCACAATCAATAACAATCAATACTCTAGGAGAGAGTTCCGTGTAGCAATGTGGTTTAATCTCACAATATTACAATTACTAATTAAATTGAAAAACAAACATAACGTACTTGCCTTGATTTATGACTGGATTTGAAATCGGTACCGGAGAAGAAATCAGACTTGTCCTTGAAATCCTACAGTTGAGAAGTTCTGACTTAGATCCATCATCATTGAACCATATCTAGGTGTGCTAGTTACAATATCTAAAATTGATCCTAGTCAAGTTTTATGTTATTCTATCATAACACGTTTATTGATGCGATTTAAAATCATTAATTTAACAAAATAAAAATCAAGTTAACATTTATTGGGAAAATTCGTATTTTCTAATTATTTGGCAAAACTTTGTATTTTGTAATATATCTACAACTAGGTTTTTCTTTTAAATGAAAAAAAAAACATGAATTTGTTTAAATAATACAAACTTATATTTTATTATTAACTAAATATGGAAAAATTATTTAATTTTCTATATAAAATAAATATTCAATTTATTATTCTACGCGTTTATCGATAACTAACGAAACCAGAAAAACAAACCAAAAGAAACCAAAACTATATTACGCAATTACAAAACCATAGAGAAAGAAATAAAGACTGGGCTAATGCCCTTACAACACTTTACATAAATTAAATGAATAAAATACTGGTGAACTCTGAACGCCGAAAAGCAGTCCATTCAGCAGGCCGAGGCCCTGCACCAAAATACTATTGGCCAGTAATACGTTCTAAAATAATAATTTAATTATTATTATAAAAATAGGCATCTCAGACTTGGTCAAAGTGTCATGTTGTATTCTAGCTTATGCCTCAACGTCCGAAAATTCTGATTTCGTTTGTATTTCGCTAGGACCCAAAATATTATCCGAAAGCCAAACAATAACTGTCAAAGGACTATAGTCGAACTCAAGAAATAACCGAAAGGTTTTCAAAATATTTTAGAAAAATTGGGCAGCATCTCCTTTATAATCGGGATAACCCAATAATGGGAAAATAACAACTAAAGTATTCCAAACCAGGAATAACGCCAACACCAAAAATACATAACCAAAATCCATCTCAAAGCCAAAATGAATCAACAGAGCTTAAATTTCCAAATTCGAGAATCCAAACTCATAATCTATCGAACTCGAAATCGGAAACAAGCCCGACTATTCCAAATCGAAGTCGGAAATATCAGAACCAACTCCGAATAGGAACCAGAATACGAAACCCAAATTTACAGCATAAATTTCAAAATTAAATCGAAAACCCAATAAAACAATTCTGATTTAGAAATCAGAACTAAAATATGCAACAATCGAATCCCATATCGGGATCAAGACCGTGTCATCATCGACTCAATGGAAGAGACACAGGGATACAGAAAATATACCTCGGATGCTCGGTTAGAGCTCTCAGGTGCAGAATAGGAAAATAGAAAAATCCATGCGAACTCGGAAACTTTAGAAATAACCGGACAGCGCTGGAATAGCACGGCCACGGCCACGGAGAGAGAATCGGGACCTGCAAAGTGCTGCGGACAGAGGATCAGGGCACGGGCGGCCGAATCGAGCCTCGTGGGGTGCTGCGAACAGGAACAACAGCGATGGGAGGCCGCTGGGTCTGGGCGAGGTGGCCGGGCGGTCGGCCTGTGGCCGCGGGGTCGGCCGAAAGGGCGCGCAGGGGTCGACCGAAAGGGCACTGGCCGGGTGATGCTCGACGGAGGAGCTCGGGGTCGTCGGGCTCAGGCGGATCGGCGTCGGGGTCGCCGGGCTCGGGTTAGGGCTTAGGTTCTGGAAGAATTTGGAAAAAAGTAATGAATGGAGGATGGGGATGGGGAGAATGGTTTAAATAGTATAGGTGTTTGGGGGTTACGGGAGGGGAAAGGAGAGGTCACCGACGGTTTGGAAGGGGAGGGGTGTGGCTGCGGGCGTTCGGGAAGGGAAATAAAAGGAATGGTTTGCTAATTGTTTGGAAAATGAGGGAGAGAGTGAGTTTTAAGAGTTGAATTTAAAGAAAAAGGAAAGGAATTTCTTTTCTTTTAATAATAAAAATAGAATTTATACTTATAATTATATACTAATGAACTTAAGGATTTATTTCGGAAAAACCGAAATTGGGTTCGATACGGGTTCGGGACGGTTAGACTAAACGCTAAAAAAATTCCAGGAATAATATTTTTCTCTAAAAGTACAATTTTTCTAAATTAATAATTAATAATGATTATAATAATAATTTAGCTAATAAAATTATCCAATTAATTAACCGAAATATTACGGGTTTCACAACCTTCCCTTATTGGAAAATTTCGTCCTCGAAATTAAAAGATAGGGTTAGTAGTTATCTCAGGTCTCAAATAGATACGGATACTGCTCCCGCATCTCATCTTCTCGCTCCCAGGTAGACTCGCATGGGGAATTGTGTCGCCACATAACTCTGACTATGGGCGTCACAGAGTTTCTGGTTTTCTTCTTACCTCTGTCTAAAATTACCACTGGCTTCTCTGGTACTGTGAGACTGGGTTCAATCTCCAGCTCCGAATGGTCCAAGATGTGGTTCGGATCCGGGATGTAGCATCTGAGCTGTGAAACAAGAAAGACGTTGTGCACACGCTCAAGATTAGCTGGTAGAGCTAATCGGTACGCTACTTCTCCGACTCGGCTCAAAACTTCGAATGGGCCGATGTACTTGGGGCTAAGCTTTCCTGCTCTGCCAAATCTGATAGTTCCTCTGGTAGGGGAAATCTTGACGAAAACACTATCTCCTGCTTCGAACTCCAATGGTCGACGACTGCTATCAGCCCAATGCTTCTGTCTATCCTGAGCAATCCTGAGTTTGTCTCTAATCACCTTTACCTTCTCTGCTGCATCGGTCACCATCTCAGGTCCAAGTAATACTCTTTCTCCTACGTCGTCCCAAGCAAGTGGAGTGCGGCAATGACGCCCATAAAGTGCCTCGAATGGAGTCATACCGATGCTAGCATGGTAGTTGTTGTTGTAGAAAAACTCTACCAAGTGCAAGTGGTCTTCCCAAGACCCTCCAAATTCTAAGACATAAGATCTCAGCATGTCTTCTAACGTCTGGATGGTTCTCTCCGATTGTCCGTCAATATGAGGATGGTAGGCGGTGCTGAACTTCAATTGTGTTCCCAAACTGTCGTGCAAGCTCTTCCAGAAATGAGAGGTGAATCTGGTATCTCTGTCAGATACGATACTTACCGGAACTCCATGAATTCGGTAGATATGCTGCATGTACAGTGCTGCTAACTTCTCGGTGGATAGACCAACCTTGAAGGGGATAAAGTAAGCTGACTTCGTCAGTCGATCCACAATAACCCAAATGGCGTCCTTTCCTCCTTGTGATCGAGGCAATCCTGACACAAAGTCCATCGTTATGTGTTCCTATTTCCATTCCGGAATGTCTAGCGACTGCAACAGTCCTGCTGGTCTCTGTCTGCTAGCTTTTACTTGCTGACAAATCAAACATCTAGCCACAAATTTGGATACATCCTTCTTTATTCCGTACCACCATACTATAGTACGCATATCCCGATATATTTTATTAGCTCCTAGATGTATGGAATACTGTGACTGGTGCGCTTCTTGCATCAGCTCATTCTTTAGTTTGCCAGTTGGTACGCAAAGCCTCGTACCATGCCTTAATGCTCCATCGCTGGCGATTGAGAATCCTTCAAGTGTTCCTGCCAGCACTTGATCTCTGAGTTTGCAAAGCGTCTCGTCTTAAAATTGTGTCTCCTTGACTTTATCCATCAGACTTGAATGCACTTGCAACTGCATCATTGATGATTCAGTTCCTGGTACAATTGCTTCTCTTTCCAGCTTCTTCATTTCCTTCTCAGGCAGTCAATCTCTAGTCTAAGATTCTCTATGTCTTCCAGTAAATGTCGCTCCTTGGTCAAAAACATTGCCATCGGGTATCGACTAAGTGCATCTGCAACAACATTAGCCTTACCCGATGGTACTGTAGGTCGATGTCGAAATCTTTCATCAGCTCCAGCCATCGCCTCTGTCGCATGTTCAGCTCCTTCTGAGTGAAAATATATTTAAGACTTTTTTGATCTGTAAATATTTCCACTCTCTCTCCACAGAGGTAATGCTTCCATAGCTTTAGTGTAAAAATAACTGCTGCAAGCTCCAAATCATGCGTGGGATAGTTCTTCTCATGAGTTCGTAATTGCCTAGATACGTAAGCAATTACTTTTCCGTGTTGTTGAAGAACACAACCCAATCCTTTACCAGAAGCATCATTGTAAATTAAGAAACTACCGGTACCTGCGGGTAGCATAAGTATCAGTACCATTGTAAGTATCTTCTTCAGTTCCTCAAATGCTGCCTGGCAAGCTTCAGTCCACACAAATTCTTCGTTCTTCCTGGTGAACTTCGTAATCGGCTCAGCAATCCTGGCAAAGTCTTTCATAAATTTCTGGTAGTAGCCAGCTAAGCCCAAGAAACTTCTGATTTCAACAACTGAACTTGGTGTACTCCACTTCTCAATAGCAGCTATCTTCTTTGGATCCACCGAAATTCCTTCTCCTGTGACAACATGGCCTAGAAAATCCACCTTTTCTAAGAAGAATTCACATTTAGATAGCTTACCATAGAGCTTCTCTCTCCTTAGGGTTCCCAGAACTTTCCTCAGGTGCTCTTTATGCTCTTCTTCGGTCTTCGAGTAGATCAGAATGTCATCGATGAAGACAACAACAAACTGATCCAGATATTCATGGAATACCTTGTTCATAAGGTTCATGAATACAGCAGGAGCATTTGTCAATCCAAATGTTCATACTGACCATATTTGGTGTTGAATGCCGTCTTTGGAATATCCTCCTTCCTGACATCGATTTGATGGTAGCCAGATCGAAGGTCTATCTTCGAGAATACCTTAGCTCCACTTATTTGATCAAACAAATCATCGATCCGGGGCAGAGGGTACTTGTTCTTGATGGTGATGTTGTTCAGCGCCCAGTAGTCAATGCACATCCGTATAGTCCCGTCCTTCTTGTGCATGAATAAGACAGGTGCTCCCCATGGTGAGGCTCCATCTCTGATAAATCCAAGGGCCTTCAGTTCATTGATCTTGTCCTTCATTTCCTTGGCCTCCTTAGGGTTGACTCTGTAGCATCCCCGAGAAATAGGGGCAGAGCCGGGAACTAGGTCGATGGTGAATTCCACATCTCGATCCGGAGGTAATCCTGGAAGACTATCAGGAAAGACGTCCATGAATTCTGCTATGATAGGATGAGGAGGTCCAGGTTCTTCGGTGATAGAGGAGTAAGTAATACCCTCCATATCTTCCGGAGCTCGAGAGATTTCAAACTCCGGCTCTCCACGTGAGCTGAAGACTACACATCCTCTGTGATAATCTATCAGCACATACTGCTTACTTAACCAGTCCATTCCTAGGACTACATCATAGTTAGGTAAGGGCATCACAAGAAAGGGTGCTAAGAAATTGTGTCATGAGATAGTTATAGGGCAGTTACAGGACTCAGTGATGGGTATGGGTCCACCACCAGTCATAACTCTACATATCTTCTTGCTAAATCCCGTAACTAGGTGGTGTGCAGAGATGAATTTTGTTGCTATAAAATTTTGTGAAGCACCCGAATCAAATAATGCTAAAGCAGGACGTGAATATACATAAATGGAACCTGTGATGACATCAGCGGTGGGTTCTTGCTCTGGCTCTTGCTCATCTGCTGTTAGAACAAAAGCTCGTCCAGTCTTCTGTTGGTGTTGCCCAAACTGTTGTTGCTGAGTGGATAGGGGAGCCTTCTGCGGTGTTGTTTCAGTCCGGTTGAATGCCGTGGGGCAGTCCCTCACTTGGTGGGTGGCAGACCCACAATGTAGCACCCAGTTTTCCAAATGAGGGTAATTTTGAAATTTCATGTTTATAATTATTTTAATAATGATATTTAATTCATGATATAATTTTTGGTGATTTTAAATCATTTTAAAATTATTTAAATCAATGACTTGTGGTTTTGACGTTTTGCTAGTGAAACTCTAGAGACTGTTTGACCTAGAGCCTAACCATGTGATTATGATATTTTAATGTCATTTTTGGCCTAAGAATATTTTTGCATTTGACCTCTTTGAATTATTTTGATATTATTTTATTATTTATGATATTGTTTTGGGGTTATTTAGTCGGGTTCGAATTTTAACTCAATCCGACTTGAAACGGGGACCCGGGGGTAGTTTGACTCTAGTGGGACCCACACACTAGTTAGGCATGGCCCATATGATATTAATTTTAGTCTACATGATAGAAATATTTTAGTTAGAGGTTAGACTAATTATTATGGATAAGGTTAGTGTGATTAGAGACTTTAGAATGACTAATTTAGCCCCAACCAATTAGCCCTTTCCTAATACTCATAGAATAGGTTAGTGGGGGCATTTTGGACCTTACCATAATAGGACAAATAGCCCCATATGGCCAGCCACTTTGGGAGAGGATAGGCTCAAGTTTATTTCATTATTCTCATCCACACTCTCTCTCTTGTTCTTCTCCAAATTCCTAGAGAGCAATCCCTAGCAATTTCTCCACCAAATCCTTCAATTTTGCCACCAAATCTTCTTCTTTCCTTCTCCATTCTAGCCAAGGAGGAAGCTATCCAAGTTTGGGAGGATTCGGAGCTCGTTCGTGTCCTTTTGGAATCTCTATGTGTCGGTGTCGCTCCGGGAAGGCTTTTCTTCGATTCGATCTACCGGGAGGTATAAATTCCTTCTCCTTTTTATTTCCTCATGCATATAGGTCTATTTTGAACCCATAGGAATGACTCCCATGGTTGTATCTCCATTTGTGTCCATTTCGTGTCCATTTGGAGGTCATAGGAGTGTCATTTGTGTTGTGGTTGTGTCCATGTGGGAAAATCCCAAATTTGGACACACTATGTGTTGTTGTTATGTATGAATGAATTATTACATGTTTAATCTCATATTTTTGTATTGGAGATGTGTTCTATAGTGTCTCATATATATATATATATATATATATATATATATATATATATATATATATATATATATATATATATATATTAGTGTAGAGAGTGAGTTCTTGATATATTATGTTATATACTTGTGTTCTTTTGTCTCAAACTACCCAAATCCGTCATGATTTTTATCCACGTTTTTAATTTCAGCCCTAACTTAGAAATGTCATAACTTCTAGCTCAAAGCTTGGTTTAATCTTCTATTTTTTTTAAAAGAAGCATATTGAATTTAGATTTCCAAAAACATGTATTAATAGGCCTAATTCCTTCTGTAACTTTCTGGAGAATTATTTGAGTGTCAGCTGTACAAAAGACAAATGCGTTCTCGGTGTTTTCGCGATTCCGGGAGTTTCTGGAAACGAAAATACGATCCGTTTGAAGTTTCGGAAAGCTAACACATAGATCTATAACATACTTTAATCCTAGATTTTAATTCATGCTGAGATGGTACAGTATTGATTGTTGATTATTAGTAGGAGTTATTATTCGGCATATGCATTTTGTGCACCCTTGTGTGTAATATAATATTCTATTTGATTTTAACCCATGTTAATGTATATACATTATGTAATTAAATAGAGAATGTAAGCATGAGTAAATGTTTAAATAAATGATGTATGAGGTGTAAGTATCCTATCTAATGTAAGCATGTATAAGTATGGCTTGTAATGAATACGTAGGTTCCATAGTATGTAATGTAAGGTGCATATCGTAGTGCAAGAGAATAAATGAATGATGAATGAATGCAAGCATGAATGTAATGTAATAATAGATGTAATGTATGTAATATACAAGTTAATGAGATGTAATGTTCTATGTTAACACAAATCCTATATTACCTCATGTACCCCCTTACACTATGTTGACACTATCACACTTGACACATTGTTCACTTACACTTTGACACTCTTTGATATGTATACACTATGTATGCCCATTTAACCTCACTTGCCCATTTGCTATGTTCACATACACACACATAGCCTCTTAAATAAGTATTTATGAATATAGTTAACTTAGCTATGTATGTATATTATATATATGTTAGCATATTGTGTTGTAATATATAAGTTTATATAACCATTTGAAATGCCATGATTATAGACCTAATGTTGAATACCAATATATGTATGTGTATATATGTGTAGACATATATAGCTTAAGTAATAGATTACCTAGTGTATATCCAATGTGAATTCTTGTCTATTTGAGTATTGAATAATTGCATGCTATATAGAGTTGGGTGTATGTTGGCTTGTATAGCCTTGTATTGATGTGTGCTTGCTAGGATAGTCTTGGTTAGGCCTAGTAAGACTTGCTGGGTTAGGACATGACCTAGTTTGACCTAGTTTGACTAGTGCAGTTGACCAGAGTTGATCAAGGGTTGACTTTGGCCTAGTTTGACCTAGATTCATGTAGAATGCATTGTAGTGCTTTATATTACCCTTCTAGACATGTTGTGACTTGTGCTGTTCTAATTAGGAGCCAGTCACCTCTCTTCGGACATTATCTTTACCTTGGACATTCAGATATCAGGCGAGTACATTCTCTGATCATTTCATATCCTGTTAGAATTATTTTCCTGCTTTAGATTACTATACTTGATGATGTCACGTTGGTAACACGGATTAGTACTATATGGATCCTTTCTTGAGATGTTATCCCCTCAGGGAGCATCGTATACTACATGTTCTGTACGTTTCACTTACATGGTGTATCACTATGCTTCACGGTTCTTCGATCACTTGTGACATGTACTCTCATGATCACAGAGTCTTCCCAGAATCACCTATTTATGGGCATTCCCATAATCACCCCATTGTGGGCATTCCCATAATCACCCATTTATGGGCTATCCATGTATCACCCCTTGTGGGCCTTTACATGGAATCATAACATAACCTGGTTGGATCCTTGTGTATTGATTAGGGGTACGGGGGAGTAGAAGTAGACATGTGAATAATATCCAAGTAGTGTAGTTCCCAGAATCACTCTATAGTATAGTTCCCAGAATCTCCTATGCCATTCACATGTTTATATTGTACTCTGACTCACTAGCCACTGTTAGCTCTCTACTTATAGTAGATATTTCTATTTCAGTTCTCTTTCTCTGTTTACATACTGTATTTTCTTCAGATCCTGTATCTTACTTTACTGCATGATTATATTTTCTAACCTGCTATGATCTGTTGAGATGTACTGTGCACGCTCCAGTCCTGACTGGACCTGTTGATAAATTTTACAGATAGCCCAGAGGTTGCCAGCTAGCCTAGAGGAGAGAGTAGAGGTTGTGTAGATAGCTAAGGTTTTGCTTATAGTTATTTTCAGTCGTCTTGAGTTGTATTTATGGATTACTGTATTTGAGTTTTGAGATGTATTCTGAGTTTGTATCTTAGACACTTAGACTTCTATCTGTTGTATCTCTTTTCGATTTTATGTTTTATCTGTCTTTCTTTATGCTCTATCTTAGATGTGATTGAGTTTACATTCTGCTATGTCACCCCCATTCGGGGAGTATAAACTGTTTAGTCTTATACTGTTAGATGCATTGAGACCTAGGACAGCGTTCTACCGTCGACATTGCGGCGTAGGCTGGGCGTTGTTACGTTCTCGTGCCCTAACTCTAGGGTGCGGGTCGTGACACACAAACTAGACAGTATCTTAGCCTTTTTCTGCAGATGTTCGCATATTGTCCTGGCCTCTTGCAGAAATCGCAGACAAGAATATGCTTCTGAGGTGCTCTGTCATTGGTCCTCGCCTGATGGTGCTGCTGCTGATGGTGAGAAGGCCTGTTGTTATTGTTGTGGTTAGGCCTCTTCTGGTTACTCTGGAAGTTGCTAGTTCCAGAATACTCCCTCTTTGAACGAGCAGGCTGACTCTTCTCTATATCCTGAGCTCATATTTGGATCCTCTCGTACGTCTTGGCGCCGCCTGCGATCACAGGAGTGCGAATCTCTTTCCTCAGTCCATACCTGAATCTTTCAGCACGATCGGCAGGGTCAACAACCAAGTTCTTTGCAAAGCAACTAAGTTGACCAAACTCTGTCGCATATTCACCAACCGTCATGTTCCCTTGCTTCAGATTCTAAAATTGTTTTTCCATCTCCCACAACTCTGATGTTGGGAAGAACTTTCTGCGGAACAATCTCTTGAAGGTGTTCCAGTCAAGCTGCCTGTCCTGGAGTCGGGGTTCATTTCGATACCAGGTGCTTGCTACATCTAGCAGTTGGAGTTCCACAGCTTCCACTTGGAGGTCATTAGGAAGTCGAGCGACACTAAGGAGACGCTCCATGATGTCGAGCCATTCATCGGCGTAGATGATTCCCTCGGTTCCTTTGAAAGGTCGAGGGCCCAGCTTGTTGAATTTCTCAATATCGCCGACTTTAGCAGGTCTTGGTTCAGATTGGGCTGCTTATCCTCTCGCAAGTGCAGCCATAGCCACATTATGGGCATTCTCCATGCCTTCTCTCATAATCGCAGTCTGTTCGCGATGAGCTTCAGCTTGAGTTCTTTGTGCCTCAAGCACTCCTCGTAGTAGGCCTACGAGGTCGGTAGGGTCCACGAGCACTGGTGGAGCAGCTGGATCGGGTACTACCGTAGGGCTTGTTGTTCAGTCCGAAAAGATGTAGGATCTGTCACTTGAGTAGTAGTGTAAAATCCACGGGGTGCTGGTACATTATGGGGACGATCGGTCAGCTGCCGAGGTGTAGGATCCGGACTTGGTTGAGGAGGTGGGGTATGATCGAGTGATGACAACCCATCGCCAGCAGTGTTGGTCTTGTCTGTGGCCATACTCTGGAAGGTTTAGGATTACAAAACATAAGCAAGATAGCTTACCAGTCTATAACAAACAAAAATATTTATTTATAATATATTTTGGTCCTATGTTGTGACAAATTAATGTTCTAGTGTTCTAATTGTTTCTAGATATGTTTACCTAAGTTGTTGATCTGACCTGCATGGGCCACCACTAAAAATATGTCATGACCCGGTCCCAAATTGTTGGGTCGAATCGGATCATGCCCAGCCTGCATCGTTGTGAGACGGCGGCATTAAGATGTATCTACTAGCAGGTAATCTCAACAACACAATATATATTTGTCACAACTTCTAAAATTATGAATATTAAAACTTTGTCCAACAAAAAGTTTCATCTGATACATCTGATAATATAAAATTGTCTTTAAATTCAAACATAAAAATAACAAGGAAATGTCATCATCTAGAAAGTTGGCTCATCAGCCCCGAGATCAATATCGTCTGATTGGGACTCTGGCAGCACAGCTGGATAAAGCTCAGGATCATAATAGCTATTAATCAATAGCTCAGCTTCATCAATGGAACCTATTGGGGGTGGGAAATCCAGTCAGGAAAGGAGCAAAGTACAATTATAAAAATCTAACAATTCAACTAATAATTAGAAATTTACAATTTTAAACAGTTTGAAATACTTGAACAATATTTTCCATAATTGAGAACAATGTGATTTGAGTATGTAATGCTTATGACCGGCTTGGGATGTACAATAGTATCCTAATGATACGATACGGCTTATCCACGTGTGAAAAGGAGTAAGCTAGCACAATTATGCAATATAAAGGTATTGGTCATAGAACACTACACTACTCCCCCAATCCCACAATCAATAACAATCAATACTCTAGGAGAGAGTTCCATATAGCAATGTGGTTTAATCTCGCAATATTATAATTACTAATTAAATTGAAAAACTAACATAACCGTACTTGCCTTGATTTATGACTGGATTTGAAATCGGTACCAGGGAAGAAATCAGACTCGTCCTTGAAATCCTACAGTTGAGAAGTTCTGACTTAGAACCATCATCATTGAACCATATCTAGGTGTGCTAGTTACAATCTCTAAAATTGATCCTAGTCAAGTTTTATGTTATTCTATCATAACACGTTTATCGATGCGATTTAAAATCATTAATTTAATAAAATAAAAATTAAGTTAACATTTATTGGGAAAATTCGCATTTTTTGATTATTTGGCAAAACTTTGTATTTTGTAATATATCTAAAACTAGGTTTTTCTTTTAAATGAGAAAAACGTGAATTTATTTAAATAATACAAACTTATATTTTATTATTAACTAAATATGGAAAAATTATTTAATTTTATATATATAATAAATATTTAATTTATTATTCTACGCATTTATCGATAACTAACGAAACCAGAAAAATAAACCAAAAGAAACCAAAACTATATTACGCAATTACAAAACCACAGAGAAAGAAATAAAGACTGGGCTTATGCCCTTACAACACTTTACATAAATTAAATGAATAAAATACTGGTAAACTCTGAACGCCGGGAAGCAGTCCATTCAGCAGGCCGAGGCCCTGCACCAAAATACTATTGGCCATTAATACGTTCTAAAATAATAATTTAATTATTACTTATAAAAATAGGCGTCTCAGACTTGGTCAAAGTGTCATGTTGTATTCTAGCTTATGCCTCAACGTCCGGAAATTCCGGTTTCGTTTGTATTTCGCTAGGACCCAAAATATTATCCGAAAGTCAAACAATAACTGTCAAAGGACTATAGTCGAACTCATGAAATAATCGAAAGGTTTTCAAAATATTTTAGAAAAATCGGACAGCATCTCCTTTGTAATCGGATAACCCAATAATGGGAAAATAACAACCAAAGTATTCCAAACCAGGAATAACGCCAACACCAAAAATACATAAACAAAATCCATCTCAAAACCAAAATGAATCAACAGAGCTTAAATTTCCAAATTCGAGAATCCGAACTCATAATCTATCGAACTCAAAATCGAAAACAAGCCCGACTATTCCAAATCGAAGTCGAAAATATCAGAACCAACTCCGAATAGGAACCAGAATACGAAACCCAAATTCACAGCATAAATTCCGAAATTAAATCAAAAACCCAACGAAACAATTCTGATTTAGAAATCAGAACTAAAATATGCAACAATCGAATCCCATATCGGGATCAAGGTCGTGTCATCATCGACTCAATGGAAGGGACACATGGACACAGGAAATATACCTCGGATGCTCGGCTAGAGCTCTCCGGTGCAGAATAGGGAAATAGAAAAATCCACGCGAACTCGAAAACTTCAGAAATAACCGGACAGCGCTGGAATAGCTCGGAAACGGCCACGGGGAGAGAATCGGGACCCGCAAAGTGCTGCGGATAGAGGATCAGGGCACGGGCGGCCGGATCGAGGCTCGCGGGGTGCTACGAACGGGAACAGCAGTGGCAGGAGGCCTTGGGTCTGGGCGAGGTGGCTGGGCGGTTGGCATGTGGCCGCGGGGTCGGCCGAAAGGGCGCTGGCCGGGTGATGCTCGACGGAGGAGCTCGGGGTCGCCGGGCTCGGGCAGATCGACGTCGGGGTCGCCGGGCTCGGGTTAGGGCTTGGGCTCTGGAAGAATTTGGGAAAACTTAGAGAATAGAGAATGGAGGATGGGGATGGGGAGAGTGATTTAAATAATATAGGTGTTTGGGGTTACGGAAGGGGAAAGGAGAGGTCACCGACGGTTTGGAAGGGGAGGGGTGTGGCTGCGGGCATTCGGGAACGGAAAGGAAAGGAATGGTTTGCTGGTTGTTTGGAAAATGAGGGAGAGAGTGAGTTTTAAGAGTTGAATTTAAAGAAAAAGAAGAGGAATTTCTTGTCTTTTAATAATAAAAATAGAATTTATACTTATAATTATATACTAATGAACTTAAGGATTTATTTTGGAAAAACCAAAATTGGGTTCGAGACAGGTTCGGGATAGGTTCGGGACGGTCAGACCAAACACTAAAAAAATTCTAGTAATAATATTTTTTCTCTAAAAATACGATTTTCCTAAATTAACAATTAATAATGATTATAATAATAATTTAGCTAATAAAATTATCCAATTAATTAACCGAAATTTTACGGGTTTCACACTCTTCGTAGTTGTGTCCTGAGCTGTGGCAGAAAATACAAATGATAGCCGACTGAATCTGAATCTCCTGCTGGGCTGAAGAAGCGTTGTCTGAGTGTGACGACGCTTTACGGATCCACATTAGTTGCTATCTTCATCATAAGTCTGCATGTTGCTTCCAAGCTTCAGTTTTCTATTGTGTCCTATTGTCTGTGCTACATTCTGGATCTCCTGGCTGGTGGCTCCAATCTTCAGAGGACTCGGTTCCTCAAGGACTTGTATGATCTTCAGTGGCGGCTCCAGGTTCTCGATCTGCTCCTCGGTGCAAGATATGTGCTCGGTGTCGAAAAAGTCTAAGGTCTGAGAGTCTGGAAGTCGGAAGTCCTCTCTAACTCGGGAAATGCATTTGCAAGTCTGGATTGGAAAAGGACGGCCTGCTGGTGTCAAGGAACTATTGAAACGTCTCCGTCAACTGCGTACTACCCATGGGGATAGTAGAATGATAGAAGGTAGTGGAAGCTCGAAATCCTCAAGTGTAGGTAGATCGACTATTCCGGTGTCGCGTGCTTTTGGACTATCTGAAAAATAGAAAACTGTTAAAATAACCTAGACCTAAATACAACAACTATTTATTGATATCAATATACATGAGATACCACTATTTCCCGATTTTTCTATGCTGTGATCAAGTTTCCCAAGTGTAATCAAGTCCCCCAATAGTACTCTAATACCTAGGTACTATTAGGATAGACCTGCATGGGCCACTACTAAAAACATGTCACGACTCGCTCTCGAATAATCGGACACGAGTCGGACACGCCCAGCCTTCATTGTTAGACACGACGAAGTAAGCTGTACCAAACTAGGGAAATCTAACCAGATAATCATAAATGTATATAATCACAACATCTAAAAACGTATCCCAGAATGATCACCATAATCCACAATTCTATGTATATAAATGTACGAGTCATCAAGAATGAAATGTACTATGAATTCTAAATCAATATCTAAAAGTAAGGCTAACAGTCTAAACTTGAAACCTCAAGCTAAGTCATGACCCATCCTGCTCAGCTAAGATCTCGGGCTCTGGCCCATAAGGTAGAATGATATCCTGCAAGCATACCTGTAACTTATCCAGTCAGGAGCGGAGCAAAATACAGTTCTAGGTAATGAACAAGACATCATGATATGAAAGTACAAGGGAACATGGTATGTAAAGCACAAGAAAGAACATGGTGTATAAGCACATAAAAGAACATGGTATGTAAGAACATGAAAGAACATGGTATCTCAGGAATCACAGGAATTAAGTACAAGATATATTTTCTGAACATGTGTGCATACTATTTAAAATATAACTAAGTATGTGACCGGCTAGGGGTAAGCACATGAAAGCACATGAATGGTACGACTTAGGACCCGCGTGCACGATGCGGGGTCTAAGCTAAACACACCTGAGTTGTTTCTTGGTTTTGGTCACATAAATAGTATATTTTTCCACCCCAGGTACAAGTAATAAGAACAAGGAACATGAGCACTAGAAAAATATGTCGTGTCGCAATGTGTCAATCAAGGAAGCACATGATATAATGAAATGTACAAGACCATAGAGTGTACTTGCCTTGCTCCAGGAAAGTACGGGTAAAGATCGGAGCTGGATGTACTCCTAATACATATGATTTGGAAAAGATCAAAATCTAAATGATGACAAACTTAGCTAAACATAGCTAACTAGTTTATATACTAGCTAATAATCCAAACCTACTATCAGGATCCAGGACCGTATCTCCAGCGGAGATAACCGGCAATAATAGAAAAGTCCATACGTGGCCCATACGTTAAGGAACTGTTCTTCCCACCCAATGTCTAGTAGAGTCACATCCATGACTCCTATACCTCTACTAACTGCCAAGTCTCCTAATATGCCTCTATTAGTAGTTAACCCTAACGCATGCGCACAGGTGATCAGCCATCATGAAAGTACATCTACATGCTACTCATCTCACACATACCTCATGGTAAAACTGTGTCAAGGTTTATGTTATACACTACAAATGGTCGTCCCTTAACTCTAGGTCCATATGCAATTAAAGGCTAATAAGTAAAGTAAAGCTAACATCACTGAGCAGACAATAAATCAGGAACTGTAACAATGGTACAGCTACAAGAACTGGAAATAAGTAAACAGTGATATGCAATAACAAAAATGCAGACTAAATATAAGCAATAAATATGGCAAGGTATCTTGCCTGAGGTTGTGTGCAAAAGGACGACGTCCAATAGCTCGAACCGTCAGAATAGTGAAGCGATGAAAGCCAAATCCCGCATACGTCCTCGGATGCTGAAATAAACACCACGAACGTATTCTGAATATAAGATGTCTAGGAAATGCCTATCCAAAAGTCTAATTCTGGAACAGAGGCAAAATCGTAATTTTGGGTCAAAACGATGTCCACCGTTGGACCTGTTTTGTACCGAAATACGTGCCAGAACCTACAGTCTCTAAAGTTGTCAAACTACATGTCTACGAGTCCAGTTTGAGGATATGAACTTAAGGGTATGTCCAGTTTTGGATTCCGATGAGCCGTGCACAAATTTGCCCGTTGGAGCGGATCGCGGGCCCGCCAAATAGGCGTTCCAGTCGACCTTCTCAGAATCGGACCAAACTTGGTATACATGACCAAAAAAATGATACGGTCCTACTGGCATAAGTTTTGTCTCGATACGACGAACATACACGAAGTTAGGGCCAAGTTTGTGAAAGGTCGATACAGGGGTATCTCGACGGATACGTACTGATTTCGTCGCGCACACGCAACAAAATCGAGTCCCGTCAGTTCCCACACGTCGGCAACATCCATACGCACCTTTCGATGTATATAGTGCGCGACTACGTCGCCCGGTTTGGCGGAACACACGTTGTATCGAAGAAAATTTCCAAAATTTTAGTTTTCAAAAGCGAGTTTTTCTGGATTTTTAAAATCAATTAACTTTCTGTATGATGGATGAAAAATAGATCTACCAAAAGGGTTTTGATCCCATATATGTTGTCTGGGGTTCTATTTAAATATATTTCAAAACTTTTAATTAACCTAATCCGAATCCCCCTTCCAAAATAGGGTCCTCGAGTGTCCGGTTCCCTGTTCAAGGAACAGTTTTCGTCCAATTTTTAGATTGATTTTTTCCAGAAATCTACTAATGTTTATGCCATTATATTTGATGAGGGTTAAAGAGGATCATATCGTCTACACGTTGGAACTTACGGCTCGACAAACATTTAAGAGATGACGGAGAAAATTACTGTAGATGATGATTGCCCCGGGGTCGGTTGCTGTTGTGACTGCTATGGTCGCTGTACTGTCGGCGACTCTGTCGCTGCTGTAGCAAGCCAACGTCTGGCCAGTGGTGGTGGCGACGACGTGCGTGAGGCTAGGGGACGCTGGGGTTCAGCCATCTAGGGTTTTTTCCCTCGCTCTCTCTCACGATAAACATGAACAGTCGATTCTTGGGGTCGGCTTGCCCCCTTTAAATCGGGCTGGGGATGTTGCTCGGTTTGGGCTTTTTAGCCTTGGGTTCGGCTGCTACTATTCCAAGGAACAGTAGCGGGCTGGGTTATTATTTCTTTTTTTTCTTTTTCTTTACTTGCTTATATATATTATATATATATATATATATATATATATATATATATATATATATATATATATATATATATATATATATATATATATAATCCCTTACATATATATTTACATATATATGTACAGCAGGAATTCCAACTCCCCAAAATATATTATATATATATATATAATTATTATATGCTTTAATATAATAAAAAAACATATATCATAAATAGCAATTTATTATTATCTAGAAATTTGATAAAAATTCGTAAAGTCTTAAAACTTACAAAATAACAATATCTTAATTTATCTAGAAATATAAAATATATCTTTTTTTTAATCTATAAAAATAACAATCTAAGGAAGTACTTTCTGAAATAACTCAAAAAAGTCTATATAAACTATTTAATATTATAAATAAAATTTTAATAAATCTAATTAACTATCATTTATTTTGAATAAATACGAATACCAATCAAATAAACTATTAAATATTTCCAATAAACTCTGCATAAATTTTTGATTAAATCTTGAAGTAATGTGTTATGACGTATATTAGTATGTGCATATATCTATTTAATAATCTTTTAAAGAAATAATACAATAACCACATACTAATATATATCCAAATGTACTTGTAAATTATATTTATACCCATATACCAAATTACTTTAAAAACTTTTTGTTTGAATATACTCTTAACTTCATATGCATATTCACCAAATATATATATAATAATATTTATATAAAAAATTCCACAGTAGTCTACATTACGTATATTATATAGTGAAAATAATAGAAATAAAATAAAAAATGTTAACCTGAAATTTTGGGGGTTTACATCCTACCCAACTTATAAAAATTTCATACTCGAAATTAAAAGTAATCTTAATGTCAAGAATGCAAAATTTAATACAATCGGAGAGCATGTATGTCTCGTAACTCAGTTTTGGAAACGATGGAGGATTTGGTTATCACAGGAACCAATTTGACGTTATATTATACTAAGTAGAATATTCTTACTTCAATGCCCTACCCAACTTATAGAAGTTGGCTAACCGTGAAAATCACAGTTACAAAGCTTCTGAGGAGGATGATTTCTAGAGAGAGGCACAAGTATTTTGGGCATTTTCTAACCGTATTCCCGGATTCTAAGTGAGCCTAGATGTTATCATGGCGTTTTTGCTCACTAACTTCTATAGAAGAATTACTACAATCTAACATTGCTCCTATTGGCCCTGCTTTCAGCTAGATGGTAGGAGTCTCTTGTTTGAACATAATTAGATCATGTCGGTTCATAGGAACTCAGTCTTCGCCTAACATGAGTAACTAGGAGATGAGAGTCTATGATAAGTCCATAAATCTTTCTTTGGAATTTAGTCCCAATAACAAGGCATGATTAGGTAGGTGTTTGAAATCTTTTAGATCATAATGTCTTGCATCTACGGGTTATATAGGAGGAATGGACTTTCTTGGCTGGAATGCGTATGTCGCAGGTGGGATGTGTCTTGCATGCATCATGGGTATTTAGTTAAAGAAATGGGTCAATATTTGCATGGTTCAATCAAATGGAACACAAAATGAGCCTTTATGGTTTGTTTTAAGGGATATATGTCATACACGTGGTGTAACTGAAATGGAGCATAGGAAGGGGTATTTGTGTGGAACCTGTATGTCATGAGTGTAGTTTGACTAGTATAGTTCGTGAGTGCAAAATTTGTTCGAAGGGAACGACTCGTATTGTGCTCAAAATATCACAGTCACGGTTGATGGTATCAATTGATACAGATAAAAGTAGACGTTTATGAACCATTGAATTATTGGCCTAATTAGAACCAATCCTTTGCTAATTCCTAGAGAGGCTTGCCTACACATCTTAGAAATTTTATTTCAAAATTTTGAAATTAAGGCACGATTCTATGATAGAACAAAATGTGAAGAATCAAGGTTACGATCTTTTACCGCAGTTATCTAAATATACAAGCAAGTGATAAAAATGCAATACGAAGATTGTATTGCAACTTCAAACAGATGAAAGGACGGTTACATTTGGAATATAATTCTAAGAGGTAGGGTACAATAAATTCAATGTTCTAGGCAGCTTATAGAAATTGGTTAAACATAGAGAGCATGGTAACAGGACTTCTACGAAGTTTCAAATTTCAAGGAGATGTTGGGGATATGAGTTACTTCTGGTCGTAGTCATGGACTCTATGGGGAGCCTAAGTATTACTTATTTAACATTGCCCATGTACTGACCACTTTTTATCAAGACAGTGAGAAGGCCTTAGTCAAGCATAACAAAAAACAAGTTGGTACAACATGATTCCATTTATCTCATAACATAGGCTACAAGGGGTATGGTTACAGATCTTGTAAAAGAAGAATTAGTGGACCAAGAGATGGGGACTACACGATAGGTATAAGGATCTATTTCATCAAGTTTGGTTTTTATATCCCAAATATGACGATATGCAAGGATGGGTTTAATTGGGTCTTACTGGATTTTCTATTTGGACATCGATCTTTGATTGAATAATTCTTGGTTTTAATCCATATTGGTTGGACAAGATCCACAATCAATCGAGATCATGCATATTAGGTCAGGGTAACCTAGAGTAGGTTCTAACTCAAGTGGTTGTCCTAATTGTCAGTTAGATTGGTTAAATAGGTTTCTAAGGACGAACAATGCGCATTCTGTGACCTTTGTGTTTAAGTGGCACAAGAAGACTCAATTGAGTGGCACACTAGTGGCATGTACGTAGAGAGTTTCGAGTAGATCATAACCATATATTGGGTCGAAAGATTTGAGCCTAGGTTGAGTCTTTAATTGGAGTCAGAAGGGACAATAGTACTATGGTAGGGGTTATAGCTAGCCCTTTTTAGTTGAAAGTCGCATCATAAAGATAGAGCACAAGGGGACGTGTTTCAGTGGGACATGATATGTCTAGATGAAGGTGGAGTCGTCTATGTCTCGTATGTGAAGTTTGTTGGAAGATAGCAGCTGGTCTCATGCTCCGAATATTAATGTCACGGTCGGGAACACCAAATAATTTAGATGTAAAGTGGGAGTTCATGGGGCACTAATTTATCTTCCTAATGGAACCAACTTATTAAATCGGTAATCCCAGTGATCCTAAAATTTTGAAGGCTTAGAATCTATTCACTCCAAAATTTCTTTCTTTGAATTAAAACTAAGGCATGGTTTTAGAATTTAGGAGGTTAGAAAGTTCCAAAGTTGTGATATCGTACCTTAACTTTTGATAATAAAGAATAAGGCACGATGTAATGGATAATGTGATTCGATAGGTATGAATCAAATTTGAGGATCGTACCACGATTTCTAATAAATGGAAAGTGATTGCGTACAACGATACACGAGTCGAATAAATAGAATGATCCACTCGTACATAGTATATGAGAGTTATCGATGGGGGTAACAAAAAGATCTCAACAACTCGGTCATAAATTTCTATTTATGTCAAGCCTGCCAGACTATAGTCACAAGGGTTCTACTGGTGTGCACGTAGTGCTCCTACATTGTTGTTGATAACTAGTGAATCAATATGATGGTGCGTCATGCTACATATATTGGCCAAGCTGGTGAAGGTGTTGCTCAAATGCTAAGTCATGTCTTTTAAAAATAAAATTTTATACCTAGAATGACACATGCTAAATCCCAAATCTTGGAATGGGTGTTTATAACAATCATTGTAATTGCTTGTCCTTACTTTTGGTCTATTCCTCTCTTTTCTAAACTGTGGGGGCCTGGTCAAGTAAGGGTGGAGTTAAGGCATACAGGTTGCTAGTTAAGCCAAGAATCAAAATGAATAATTGGAGGCTCATAACAATTGATTCCTAGAGATTAGGTAGTCTCCTAGGTTTGTGTTTTAACCAAGGGTAAGACCCTACTCATTTTCAAGCTCAAATGACTAGAAGGTCACGATATTAATTTTTTGGGTCGAGGGGAGGACGAGTAACTCTAGGTAGGGTTGTAGTCATATGGCTGGCCGATGGTAGCTACACTTGTGTATACAACTATCAAACACAAGCGTTCGTCTTTCCAAATCAGTGAAAGACAAAAACAATAAAGAGTTCAAGAAAGATGTCATTGAATACAATTACGTGATTCAAAGGCGAATGTATAATTCAAGAGAAATTATCAATGCAGTCGCGGATGAGATCCTAGATACCTCGATATCTCAATCCACGTAGAATAATCAAATGAAGAGCGAACCAAATGCACTATGGTTGATCAGACCATAATACATTGATTCTAGTTAGATAATATGCTTGTGGGCGTCCCTAATATACATATGTCCTAAACAAGCTCGATAAAGAATAAGCTTACAAAACTAGGCTATAAATAGTGTCATCATTCATGATAGTACAAAGTATAAGTACGGGGAATAATGATGAAAGCAGTTATAAATGGTTCAAGTTCCATAAGGACCTAAGTCTTGTCCGGTGTTCCTGCTTATACAGTCGTCCTACTGGCTCTTGTATCAGGCCGTGGTTGGAGTATGGGCTACTAACACTCTATATTCTAGGCAAACATATCTTTCTACACTAGCATATATTCATTGTCACTCAGTCACACTTCATTAATAGGTTACAAGGACACTAGGTGATAGGCCGTGAGGCATACTACCCAACTTATAAAAGTAAGCTAATAGAGTAAATGAGTAATATAACACGTATACTCGTATGAGTTATCTTCCTAACATCCCTATTAAGCACGAAAGAAGAAGATAAGATTTACAGTGGAAAGGAATCAAGCAAAAGGAATCAAAGTAATCAGATGAGAGTTCGAATTTGGAATCAATGGAGGAGGTCAAGTATGTGGATGAGATTCTAGACTCTAATCCTATTTGCAGGCTCATATTGGTACAGTAACGTAACCGAAGTAATAAACTTTACCTGCATGGGCCACCACAAAAATATGTAATGTCTGTCACGATCCGCTACCCAAATTGTTGGGCCGGGCCGAGTCATGTCCAGCCTACGCTAGGGATAAATCGTACTAAGCTGTTCTAAAGATAAACAATATATAATCAAAATGTGCTAACAGTTCTATATGTCATGTTGAGTCAGAATAATGTTCTGAACACAAAATCATCTTGTATAAAAATATGTTCCAAATACATCGTCAAGACATAAAACTGGATACAGGTCCAACATCAAAATACATAGTCAAAACATGACTACTCTCAAAAGTCCCGAGCAACTAAACAAACTAGACGAGTTTCCCCGTAGGTACATCCTCGTAAGGTAAAGTCTTATCCTCGATGGCAACGCCATAATAGGAATCACATAGCAACTCCTCATCGGTAAGTATACCTACAACGTTATCCTGTCAGGACGGGGGCAAGTACTGATTCTAACAAACTAAATATACGAAGCATGAAATGAACAGGAGTGTAATAAATAGAAAATCATGTCATATCATAATCTATCATGGCATGGACATATATGTCATAAAGACGGATGTATATGTAATGTTTAAAACTGTAGTAGGTACGTGATCGTCAATAGGTGTAAAATGTACTGTGGCACAAGTATATAAAATATACTTTCGTACAAGTAAACAAGTGATAGATGTACATACGTACAAATACAGCTGGTACGCCTACGAAAAGGTATACATATAAAATATCAATCTTGTTCGGTGCATACGTACGGGAGAAGGGGGCATGATCACAAACTCAACTATCAGTTTCCCCATAACCCAGATTCTAACATGTGAGAGATATGTGAACAGTATAGAACATGGTGGATACTGAGAGCAGTATAAAGCATGTGAAACTTGGAGAGATATGACTTGCGGTATTTAACATGGTTTATACACAATTTATTATATGCAGTAAATAAAGTTTGTAGAGGTACTTGCCTCTAGCAAAGCAAGGCAGTGAAGAAAATGTTATAGATGGCCTGGTGTCTCGTCACTTAAAAAATGATGTATAAACTTAGTTTTTATATTAAGCTAAATACTAGGACACTAGTGGTGTGACACGACTTTCCGACTGGATACCTAGCCAAATGGTGATTTTAGCATTGGAGACCAATGTGGGGTGACACCATACCTAAAGCAACTTCCTAGGGCCTTTACACTATGGTAGGTTGTCACGACCCGCACCCACTGTAAGGGTACGAGAACGTAACAACGCCCAGCCTACGCCACAGTGTCGGCGGTAGAACGCTGTCCTAGGTCACAACATCTAACAATATAAGGTGATGCACAGTTATACTCCCCGAATGGGGGTGACATAATAGAATACAATCTCAATCACATCTAGGGTAGAAGTACGATAAGATAGATAGAAAGATACGAAATCCAAATCCACAAGACATACAATAGAAAGATGATACTAAGTGTCTAAGATACAACTCAACAATATCCAGAATATACAGATCCTAATATACAACTAAAACTCAAATGACAAGAAAATAATATAAGCCTAGATTAGGGAGCCTCAGTCTCTATAGCTAGTGGATCCGGCTGGAAGTCCGGGTCACAATTATCGTCTACAGCTGTCCCATAATAGGTGTCTACGTAGGCCTCATCCTCATCCTGTGTAAAATTTTCAACAGGGTCCAGTCAGGACAGGAGCGAGCACAATACATCTCACGCAGATCATAACAGGTTAGAAAATATAACGTGCAATAGAGTAAAATACATGAAACGCTGAAAGAAGATGTATATAAAAAACAGAATAATATGATAATAGGAAATATCTATATATGACAAGTAAGAACTGTAAGCAATATGTGATTTAGAGTACAATATGGTTATGTAAATGGGTTAGGTTATACAATAAAATGGGACTCCTTTGTACGTGGGTGTACAATGGACATATAAAATTTCTTATACAATAGGATTGATCACATAACCATTTCTACTCTCCCTCCCCAATCAATACACAAGGATCCAATTCAGTTACGTTACCTTATACAATGGCTTGTACAATGGCTTGTACAATAGAGCTCAATGTGATAATGAGAGTACAATATGCACAATGAGTGTACAATAATAAGGGTATTCAATAAATACAATATGCTAGTGAAACGCACATCATAATATGTATTTAGTGAACACAAAGGAGATAACATCGTAAAAGAAGATTCATATAGTACCAATCCGTGTTACCAATATGTCAGCATCAAGTAAATTAATCTATGGCAAGAATAGACGTTCTAGCAAGTATGAAACGGTCAGAGAATATACTCGCCTGTATCCTGAGTATCTGAAGAATATCTACTGTCCGAGGAGTGGTGTCTGTCTCCTATAGAACAACACAAGTCACAATATGTCTAAAATGATAATAAGATGCAATTCAATGCATTTTATATGAATCTAGGTCAATCTAGACTAAAGTCAATGCTTGGTCAACTCTAGTCAACCCTAAAAGTCAAACTAGGTCAAACCTAAGTCAAACAAGTCTCACTAAGCCTAACTAGCCTATTCTAGCAAGCACACACACCATTTCTAGGCTATACTAGTCAACTAGACACTTAACTGGCATTCAAGCCACACCCATAGGCAATGAGCCATAGGTATACACCATACACATAGGCAATATTATATTTGCATTACATTACACATAATCTAATGGTTATTACACCCACATTTACACATATATGTAAATATACATATACATAGAGTAGCTATATAGGCAAGTGCCATATCTATTTCACATCACCCAATCACATGCACATATCACATTAGGCTATACATATATCACACTCACTTTACATATTCACATTTATATAGGCAAATGTGTGTGTGTGTGTGTTAGTGGTAGGAATGTGTGTGTGAGTGTGTGAATATGAGTGCTTGTGTGTGTGTAGTCATGTGTCACATAGGTGTAACAGTGATAGTGTCATGTGTGTGTGTATTGTTCCTGTATGTGACAGGAATTGAGTGTGTGTGTGAGTTTAAGGGTCATAGAGGTGTACCATTAGTGCCAATCCCATTTAGAAGGGTGAGTGAATGAGCTATGGACATTAGTTCTCAGTTTTTACCAATGTGTGAATGATCTACATGAGAGGAACACCCAGTTCTCAGATTTTAGAATGAGGTGACAGTGAATATATGTGTGTGTGAATCATGAGTGCTTGTGTGTGTGTAGAAGGGCTGAACAGTATAGGCATGTGTGTGTTAGTGAGTGTGTGAGTGACAGAAATATGAGAGTGTGTGTGCAAAGTGTGTGATCAGTTGTAGGAATGTGTGTAGGTAAGGCATTAGATCACAAGTTCAGTTTACAATGCAAATCATAGGTTCAGTTAGCAACAGTGTGTACATAGAATCAATGTGAATTTCTCAGGAAACCCCAAAACAAATCCAAAAACCTATTTGTCAAACACCAATCCTAAACCAATATCCCATTAGCCTAATACATATGCAGGTGATCTAAATCAAACATTTAAGCAAATCACAAAAATCAGAATGCCATTTAAACTCAGGAAAACAAAATCAATTTGACAGTTCTATGAAATTCCAACAGTTAGCATACCCCAAGCCACATTCAAAAACCCATTCGAAACCCCATAGCTCAACCTAGATCACGAATAATCATGTACACTATTCCTTAAACATGTAGGTAAGTCTAGTTAGCCATTAACATCATAAAAACGTCAGTTTAAATGCAAATTAAAAATTTAGAAAAACTGAAACAGTGAGTATCAGTCGGTATCAGGGAAATTAGGATTCAATGAATTCAACTCTAATTAATCATTAAAATTACAAATAAAAGGTTGGTAACTAGTGTAGCATATGAGGGTGTGCTAGGAACCATCTTCGTGTCCAAGGATAGGACACGAATCGAGTCCAAACAACCATACGACACACGAACTAAACACAGTGCACTGCAGTGTCGTGTACGTGTTCACAGAGGTCGTGGACACGACACACGACACGTGTTGCCACGTGGTCATGTCCACGTGTAACCCACGTGTCAGGCTACACATTCAATACCCTTTGGGGTGTCTACGATGTGTCTAATGCGGACACGAACGCACGTTCGTGCGTGCCGGTGCGCGTGTGCAGCCGCCTGTGCGCGACAGCACGCGGCCAGTGCGGACGGGTTTGCTCCACGAATACTAAACCATCTGCTACCAAATTTTGGGAGCATGATGTCAGACATTGCCCCTCACTCCACACAAAATTCGTGTCCCTATGGGTCCTGTATCGTGAGTTATAGACCCCGATAGGCATGACACAGGCGTGGGGTTTGTGCACGTGTCCAAGACCAAAAACTCGACTCAAACCGACACAAAATACATAACACCCTTCACAAAAGTTCATACACACACCTAGATCTACATATCTATGTAATTACATTTCAAAAATACAAAAAATAATTTCTATGTGGCATTTCTACAAACACCTACAATACTAATACGATACGTGTTTGATACGGACACGAAATGGACACAAATTGTGTCCAAATCTCATGGGCAGTTAGGTAACCCTAAAAGCTAAGCTATTATGCAAAGAAATCAGGAAGAATCAAGGGTTTAGGTAGTTTACCTATTGAGTATCAAAACTCAAAAAAAACTTCAAAGAGGGGATTCCAAATGGCAAATCCAATCCTCCAAATGGCACACAAACTGAGGTGATCCTCCAAAATCAGTAAATAAACATAAATTAGATCCTATTTCAAAAGACTGGGATTAAAAAGAAGTTAAAATGAATTAAATGGGATTTTAGAGCATAGGGGAAAATACCTCTCCTCCAAAATTAGGGCAAACCTAAAAAGAGGCAAGAACACCCTAAGAGTTTACTTATAGGCAAGGGGAAACCCTAATAGTGGCTGCCATAGGTGGGTTAGGATTGGTTTTGGGCTTAATTCATGGGCCTATGGCTTAAACACTAGACTTAAAATTGGTAAGTCATAAGTCATTGACTTAAGTCACTAGTCATGGACTAATTCCACCCAAACTAATCCTTCTTACCTTAAAACTAATCTCTAATTACTAAAGTAGGTTAACTAGAGTTAGACTAGGGTCACTAACTAGGGTTAGCTTCTAGGTTAGGCTCCAAAGTCAACACTAGTCAAGTCTAGATAGCACTAAATTAAATTATATTAAAAATCACCTAAATTCCAATAATTCTAATTAATACAAAATAATTCCAAATAAATCCCAAAATTTCAAAAATGACTAAAATACCTCAAGCTAGAAGTAATAAATGAAATACCCTAATCACATGGCTAGGCTCTAGGGTTACACTAGCAAGACACCAATCGCAAGTCATGATTTTAAATAGTTTTAAAATGATTAAAACTCACTAAAAATCATATTATTATTTAAATATCATAATTAAATAAATTAAACACAAAATTTCAAAATTATCCTCATTTTAGAAAACTGGGTGTTACAAGTCTACCCACCTTAGAAAATTTTGTCCTTGAAATTAAAATGTTAGTAGTCCTTCTAGGTCAAACACCCCACAAGCAAAGTCTCAAACATACCATCAGATAATCATATGCGTCTGTCCAAAATCATGATACTCAGAATCTTTATTGTGCTAGTGAGCAAGGCTACGATAATCACAGAGTCCTTGACTAAGGCACATACCTTTAGAATTATGGTATTTAAAATTTTTGCATTGTCGCATGCTTGGCAGCAAAAATCTTAAATTTCCACACCCAAGAAATACATCCTAAATCTGACTATATGTCCTCACTATGTCATCTAAACATGACCATCGAAGATTCTAGATCCCATAACTGAGGTGACCTAGCCCATATGATTCATCTCAGAAGAAAATCAAACATAACATATGAACAATAGAACAAAGTTGATAAATCAACCAAGAACAGAGGGAATCGAATTTTCAAGGCAGTAATTACAGAATTTGAATCAAAAGAATGGAACCTGCAACTAGATCTCCAACGGCCTGAGCATCCTCGGCTGTCATGGCGAAAGTTTGCCCTGGCTGGCCTCCCCAGGCCTGCTGCTGATGCTGTACGAACCTCTGCTGCTGAGTCTGCAATGGTGGTCCCCTCTGCTGCCCTGTCGGAGCCCTAGCTCCTGGTGCTACCTGAGCCAATGGTGTCGGGTTCTTGGGACACTCTCTACACTGATGTTCCACTGAACCGTAAAGTAAACACATACCCAGCCTCTTCTTGCAATCGTTCCACCAATGGCCTGGCTTCTTGCAGAAGTTGCACACGGTGTCCTGCTGATATAGTACCTATCTCTGTCCCTGATGCTGAATAGGCCTCTATTATAGCTGATGTATCTGAGCCCTCGGCTGCTGGTACTGCTGCTGAAACTGTATGCAGGGCATCGGCTGCTGATACTGCTGCTAAAACTGTATGCGGGGCCTCTTGGCCTGGCCTCCACTGCTGCCGACTCCGACAGTATCTCGCCCCCTCTTGAGCCTCAGTTCAAGATCGTCCTCAGCCAATAAAGCTCCCGTCAAAATCTTCTCGAAAGTGGCATCCCTGTTGCCCTTGGTCAAGGACTTGACTTCCTTGACTAGACCCTTTCGGAACCTCTGGGCCTTCACCGTCTCGCTCAAGCCTCTACGAATCTGCCGAGGCGGCCGAACTCCCCAGCGTACTCCTCTACTGACAGGCTTCCCTGAACTAAGCTCTCAAACTGCGACTCCAAGGCTCGGAGCGCTGAATCTGGAAATAACTTCTTCTTGAGGAAGCCCTTGAACTCTTCCCAGGTCTGTCCAGCTACCCCCACCCTGGGGTCTGACTGATACCAGGTGCGAGTAAGATCTCGCATCCGGCTAGCTGCTGCCTCTATCTGGAGATCTGTCGGTATCCGGGCCAGGCGGAAGTTTTCCTCTATATGCTAGATCCACTCGTCAGCATATAAAATCCCCTCCGTCCCCAGGAAGTCTCTGGGGCTCATCTTCTGGAACTGCTCTATCCCCAGTGTCTTCGGCTGCTGGACTGCTGGTCGAGCTGCGACTGTCGTAAGGGCCAACTCCATGCTCCTGGCCTGCCGGGTCTGCTGCACCTCCATAAACTGCTGAAAGTAGGCGAACATCTGTGCTGCGTCCACGTATCATGTAGGCGGCGGCTGCTGGAAAGGCACCTCTGGGATGATTGGGTCCTGCCTCCGAACTGGTGGAGGCATACCCCCTGCTGCTGGTGGAGGGGCTCCTCCGAACGCAGCTGAAACGCCTACCCCAGCTGGCATGACTGGGGCTGCGGTAACAGGGGCTGGCTGTTGAGTATGAGAGGTGGCAGGCCTCTCATCGGCGTCCCCCTGGCCCTGGCGATGTGATCTCGTCTCAACCATCCTGGAGACAGATCAAAGAAACAATAGCTGAGAATGAGTCGAAATAGCAAAGGAGGACTGTTATATTCAAAGGAGAACAATATCAGCAAGAACTGAGATGGTATGAATTAGATAAGAGTTTTTTTCCTAATGTGATTGAGTACCTGCAAAATATCCTAATCCTACTGCAGGCTGTAGTGATACTCTAGTTCGAATACCACTACATAAACTCGACCTGCATGGGCCACCACTAAAATATGTCACGACCCACACCCACTGTAAGGGTACGAGAACGTAACAATGCCCAGCCTACGCCACAGTGTCGGCAGTAGAACGCTGTCCTAGGTCACAACATCTAACAATATAAGGTGATGCACAGTTATACTCCCCGAATGGGGGTAACATAACAGAATACAATCTCAATCACATTTAGGGTAGAAGTACGATAAGATAGATAGAAAGATACGAAATCCAAATCCACAAGACATATAATAGAGAGATGATACTAAGTGTCTAAGATACAACTCAACAATATCCAGAATATACAGATCCCAATATACAACTCAAATTCAAATGACAAAAAAATAATATAAGCCTAGACTAGGGAGCCTCAGTCTTTACAGCTAGTGGATTCGGCTGGAAGTTCGGGTCACAAGTGTCGTCTACAGCTGTCCCATAATAGGTGTCTACGTAGGCCTCATCCTCATCCTGTGTAAAATTTTCAACAGGGTCTAGTCAGGACAGGAACGAGCACAATACATCTCACGCAGATCATAACAGGTTAGAAAATATAACGTGCAATAGAGTAAGATACATGAAACGCTGAAAGAAGATGTATATGAAAAATAGAATGATATGATAATAGGAAATATCTATAAATGATAAGTAAGAACTGTAAGCAATATATGATTTAGAGTACAATATGGCTATGTAAACGGGTTAGGTTATACAATAAAATGGAACTCCTTTGTACGTGGGTGTACAATGGACATATACAATTTCTTATACAATAGGATTGATCACATAACCATTTCTACTCTTCCTTCCCAATCAATACACAAGGATCCAATTCAGTTACGTTACCTTATACAATGGCTTGTACAATGGCTTGTACAATAGAGCTCAATATGATAATGAGAGTACAATATACACAATGAGTGTACAATAATAAGAGTATTCAATAAATACAATATGTTAGTGAAACGCACATCACAATATGTATTTAGTGAACACAAAGGAGATAACATCGCAAAAGAAGATCCATATAGTACCAATCCGTGTTACGAATGTGTCAGCTTCAAGTAAATTAATCTATGGCAAGAATAGACGTTCTAGCAAGTATAAAACGGTCAGAGAATGTACTCGCCTGTATCCTGAGTATCTGAAGAATATCTATTATCCGAAGAGTGGTGTCTGTCTCCTATAGAACAACACAAGTCACAATATGTCTAAAATGATAATAAGATGCAATTCAATGCATTCTATATAAATCTAGGTCAATCTAGACTAAAGTCAACGCTTGGTCAACTCTAGTCAACCCTAAAAGTCAAACTAGGTCAAACCTAAGTCAAACAAGTCTCACTAAGCCTAACTAGCCTATTCTAGCAAGCACACACCATTTCTAGGCTATACTAGTCAACTAGACACTTAACTGGCATTCAAGCCATACCCATAGGCAATGAGCCATAGGTATACACCATACACATAGGCAATGTTATATTTGTATTACATTACACATAACCCAATGGTTATTACACCTATATTTACACATATATGTAAATATACATATACATAGAGTAGCTATATAGGCAAGTGCCATATCTATTTCACATCACCCAATCACATGCACATATCACATTAGGCTATACATATATCACACTCACTTTATATATTCACATTTATATAGGCAAATGTGTGTGTGTGTTAGTGGTAGGAATGTGTAGTGTGAACATGAGTGCTTGTGTGTGTGTAGTCATGTGTCACATAGGTGTAACAGTGATAGTGTCATGTGTGTGTATTATTCCTGTGTGTGACAGGAATTGAGTGTGTGTGTGAGTTTAAGGGTCATAGAGGTGTACCATTAGTGCCAATCCCATTTAGAAGGGTGAGTGAATGAGCTATGGACATTAGTTTCTCAGTTTTTACCAATGTGTGAATGATCTACATGAGAGGAACACCCAGTTCTCAGATTTTAGAATGAGGTGACAGTGAATATATGTGTGTGTGAATCATGAGTGCTTGTGTGTGTGTAGAAGGGCTTAACATTGTAGGCATGCGTGTGTAGTGAGTGTGTGAGTGACAGAAATGTGAGAGTGTGTGTGTGTAAAGTGTGTGATCAGTTGTAGGAATGTGTGTAGGTAAGGCATTAGATCACAAGTTCAGTTTACAATGCAAATCATAGGTTCAGTTAGCAACAGTGTATACATAGAAACAATGTGAATTTCTCAGGAAACCCCAAAACGATTCCAAAAACCTATTTGTCAAACACCAATCCTAAACCAATATCCCATTAGCCTAATACATATGCAGGTGATCTAAATCAAACATTTAAGCAAATCACAAAAATCAGAATGCCATTTAAACTCAGGAAAACAAAATCAATTTGACAGTTCTATGAAATTCCAACAGTTAGCATACCCCAAGCCACATTCGAAAACCCATTCGAAACCCCATAGCTCAACCTAGATCACGAATAATCATGTACACTATTCCTTAAATATGTAGGTAAGTCTAGTTAACCATTAACATCATAAAAACAACAGTTTAAATGCAAATTAAAAATTTAGAAAAACTGAAACAGTGAGTATCAGTCGGTATCAGGAAAATTTGGATTCAATGAATTCAACTCTAATTAATCATTAAAATTACAAATAAAAGGTTGGTAACTAGTGTAGCATATGAGGGTGTGCTAGGAACCATCTTCGTGTCCAAGGATAGGACACGAATAGAGTCCAAACACCCATACGACACACGAACTGAACACAGTGCACTGCAGTATCGTGCACGCGTTCACATAGGTCGTGGACACGACACACGACACGTGTGGCCACGTGGTCATGTCCACGTCTAACCCACATGTCAGGCTACAAATTCGATACCCTGTGGGGTGTCCATGATGTGTCCAATGCGGACACGAACGCGCGTTCGTGCGTGCCTGTGTGCGTGTGCAGCCGCCTGCGTGCGACAGCGCGCGACCAGTGCGGGCGTGTTTGCTCCGCGAATACTAAACCATCTGCTCCCAAATTTTGGAAGCATGATGTCAGACATTGCCCCTCACTCCACACAAAAATTCGTGTCCCTATGTGTCCTGTATCGTGAGTTATAGACCCCGATAGGCAGGACACAGGCGTGGAGTTCGTGCACGTCTCCAAGGCTAAAAACTCGACTCAAACCGATACAAAATACATAACACCCTTCACAAAAGTTCATACACACACCTAGATCTATATATCTATGTAATTACATTTCAAAAATATGAAAATTAATTCCTGTGGCATTTCTACAAACACCTACAATACTAATACGATACGTGTCCGATACGGACACAAAATGGACACAAATTGTGCCCAAATCTCGTGGACAGTTAGGTAACCCTAAAATCTAACCTATTATGCAAAGAAATAAGGAAGAATCAAGGGTTTAGGTAGTTTACCTATTGAGTATCAAAACTCAAGAAAAAGCTTCAAAGAGGGGATTCCAAATGGCAACTCCAATCCTCCAAATGGCACACAAACTGAGGTGATCCTCCAAAATCAGTAAATAAACATAAATTAGATCCTATTGAAAAAGACTAGGATTAAAAAGGAGTTAAAATGAATTAAATAGGATTTTAGAGCATAGGGGAAAATACCTATCCTCCAAAATTAGGGCAAACCTAAAAAGAGGCAAGAACACCCTAAGAGTTTACTTATAGGCAAGGGAAAACCCTAATAGTGGCTGCGATGGGTGGGTTAGGATTGGTTTTGGGCTTAATTCATGGGCCTATTGCTTAAACACTAGACTTAAATTGGTAAGTCATAAGTCATTGACTTAAGTCAGTAGTCATGGACTAATTCCACCCAAACTAATCCTTCTTACCTTAAAACTAATCTCTAATTACTAAAGTAGGTTAACTAGAGTTAGACTAGGGTCACCAACTAGGGTTAGCTTCTAGGTTAGGCTCCAAAGTCGACACTAGTCAAGTTTAGATAGCACTAAATTAAATTATACTAAAAATCACCTAAATTCCAATAATTCTAATTAATACAAAATAATTCCAAATAAATCCCAAAATTTCAAAAATGACTAAAATACCTTAAGCTAGAAATGATAAATAAAATACCCTAATCACATGGCTAGGCTCTAGGGTTACACTAGCAAGACACCAATCACAAGTCATGATTTTAAATAGTTTTAAAATAATTAAAACTCACTAAAAATTATATTATTATTTAAATATCATAATTAAATAAATTAAACACAAAATTTCAAAATTACCCTCATTTTAGAAAACTGGGTGTTATATAAGTCAATATTTTAAATACTAGAAATACCCAAAAATCATAAGTCATGACTTAAAAACAATTATTAATTAATAATTCTATCTGTGCACTTCACTGTAGTAATTATTAAAATAGTTATATAACTCTAATAATTACAAAACAAAGTTCTAAACTCTACCTTGTTAATTATAGAAATTTATACTAATTTTTCTGGAATTTAAACACCCTCATAGATATTTATTAAAATCAGTAAACATAAGTATCCTAAAAATTAGTTTTGTTTTCCTATTTTTATAAAATGCCAAAATTACTAGTTAAATCCTAGAAAAATTATATTAAATTAGCTAAATTAACATAGTATTTAAATACAATTTTTACCATATTTTTACAGCAATTAATTATATATAAAAATTCAAAAACAGCAAGTTATAATTTTTGGAAAATAAATAATTAATATTTTAATATTTTATCCACGTATATAAAATTGAACCGGAGTCCAGATACGGGACCCAAAGTCATGAATCAAATCCAATATGACTTGTACAGACCTTGAATGTATCTAGACACATTTGGGCCCAAAAACCTATGCTAGGTTTGGACACCAAATGGCCATGACTAATAAAATACAATAATGTATACATATATATATATATATATATATATATATATATATATATATATATATATATATATATATATATATATATATATATTCATATTATGTATTATACAAATAAATATATGTTAATTCACTATAAAACTAAACCCAGTCCTATCCTTATCAAGCTAACTCGAGCTGACCCCCTGCCAGCCCGAGCGATGTTAAGTCTTCCCCCCCTGTTTCATAGGAACGAGTTCGAGCCCCCTTGGGCTCGGTTTTATTTCTTTTTCTTTTTCATTTTTTTTTCTTTTTCTTTTCTTTTCTTTTGTATATATATATATATATATATATATATATATATATATATATATATATATATATATATATATATATATATATATGTATATATAAATATACATATATTTATTTGTATAATACATAATATGAATATATATATATATATATATATTTTATATATATATATATATATATATATATATATATATATATATATATATATATATATATATACAAAAGAAAAGAAAAGAAAAAGAAAAAAAAGAAAAAAAAAAGAAAATGAAAAAGAAAAAGAAATAAAACCGAGCCCAAGGGGGCTCGAACTCGTTCCTATGAAACAGGGGGGGAAGACTTAACATCGCTCGGGCTGGCAGGGGGTCAGCTCGAGTTAGCTTGATAAGGATAGGACTGGGTTTAGTTTTATAGTGAATTAAGATAATGGGTTGGAAAATAAACCAACCCGATAACTTGTTAAATAACCAAAACCCATTAGCTTAATGGGTTTTAAACCTAATAACAGTTAATTGAACCCGTTAAACCATAGTTCTGTGTCTTCGTGTCCTGACAGTTAGGGACACGAAGACACACGAGTCTAGTGTCTGAGGTGCGTACGACACGCACGACACGAGCTGGCCGTGTCTGAGTACATCAGTGAACTCCTCGTGTCTAGGCGAGTCCCCACACGTGTACACGAGACACGAAAGCAAAGCTGACACGAAGTGACACGTACGTGTCCGGCGCGAGGGAGCTGTCGGAGGTGCTATACGGCGGAGGCGGCGTCATGGTCGGCGGCGAAGGGTGGCGCTGGGTTCGTCCCGTCGAGGCGAACAAGGTGGTGGTGGTGTGCGGCTATGGCAGCGGCTAGAACGGCGGTGACAGCTCTGCATTTAACTCCGATGAGCTCGTCGGAGAAGAAGACTACGTAGCGGTGGCTAGGTCCGTCGGGGTGGTGAGTGGGGTTAGGGTTTCGGTCGGGAGGTCTATTTATAGGGCGGAGCTGGGTTCGATTAGGGTTTAGATCAGGGTTCAGGCCGAAATTTAGGAATTAGGGTTAGGGTTTCGGCCGTTGGTTGTCGGGGTTAGGGTTTAGGCGAAGGCGGTGGTCAGTAGGGTTTGCAAAACCTCCCCCCCACATTTCATGAATACCACAAAACCCCCACCGCCATAGTTATGTGCGAAAACCAATTTGTATAATACCCCCCCACACATTGCTTTATGCAAATAAAATTTGCACAGACAAATTGAATATTAAAAGTTGCATTTAAAATATTTAAATATTTGCAAAAAGTAATTAAAACAATTTAATAAATTACAAATTGATATTTTTTGGCTTTAAAAATCATTTAAAAATTATTTAAAAATCCTAAAAAATTTCTAATAATTATAATAATTTATTTTAAGGATATAAATGACATTTGAAATTACAAATACTTATTTTTAAAATATTTAAAAATATCTAGGGGCTTACAAATCTCCCCTCCTTGAAAAATTTCGTCTTCGAAAGTCACAAGGATAGAAGACTCTACAAACATTTAATATAGCAAGCAATGTAAACAATGACTAAGGCTACTATTTTAGACTAACCTCTACGGTATCAAACGGGAACGAATGGTTCCCTCGCGGCTGTTGGGTCGAACAAGTAAGGATATCTCTTTCTCATGTCCGACTCCCTCTCCCAAGTAGATTCTTTCGGAGAGTGACGGCTCCAAGCTACTCGTACCATGGGTATAACTTTGTTCCTCAGCCTCTTTTTCCTCCGGTCTGATATCTCTACTGGCTGCTCAGTAACCGCAAGGCTCGGTCCGATCTCCAACTCTGAATGATCTAGCACATGGCTGGGGTCTGGAACGTATCTCCTCAGCTGAGACACATAAAAGAGATCGTGAACTCCTACTAGGTTGGATGGAAGTACAACCCTGTAAGCTACCTCTCCGATCCTGCCGAGTATCTCGAACGGTCCAATGTATCTGGGGCTCAACTTGCCGCCTCGTTCGAACCGGATTGTCCCTCTAGTAGGTGATATCTTCACCAATACCATATCTCCGTCAGCAAACTCCATCGGTTTGCGACTAGCATCGGCCTAGTGTTTCTGCCTATCCTGAGCAACTCTACGTCTATTTCTGATCATCCCGACCTTCTCTATTGCATCAGTAATCATCTCTGGCCCAAGCATAACTCTATCCACAACATCATCCCAAAATAGCGGTGTACGGCATCGTCCTCCATATAGTGCCTCGAAAGGAGACATACCGATGCTGGCTTGGTAGCTGTTGTTGTATAAAAACTCTACCAAGTGTAGATGGCTCTCCCATGATCCGCCAAAGTCCAGCACATAAGTCCTCAGCTTGTCCTCTAGGATCTGAATCGTCCTTTCAGACTGTCCATCTGTCGGTGGGTGGTACGCTGTACTGAACTTGAGCCGACTGTCCAACTCCTTCTGCAAGCTCCTCCAGTAATGGGACGTAAATCTGTTGTCCTGGTCCGATACGATGCTCACTGGTACTCCGTGCAAACGAACTATCTGCTGCATGTATAGCTCTGCCAACTTCTCGATGGATAGCCCTACCTTGAAGGGTATAAAGTGAGCACACTTAGTCAGCCTGTCAACGATGACCCATATGGAATCCTTTCCTCCTTGGGAACGAGGAAGCCCTGAGACAAAGTCTATCGTGATATGTTCCCACTTCCACTCGAGAATGGGTAATGGCTGCAATAGACCAGCTAGTCTTTGACGTACCGCCTTGACCTACTGGCAAATTAGGCATCTCGAAATGGAACGTAATACATCTCTCTTCATTCCATTCCACCAAAGATGTTCCCGCAAGTCACGGTACATCTTGTTGGCACCAGGGTGAATAGAATATCGCGATCGGTGCGCCTCTTGCAAGACCGTCTTTATCAACTCTCCCTTCGGCACGCATAACCGGCTGTCGTACCTTAAGGATCCATCCTCTGCTACGGTGAAGTCATCTAGCAATCCAGCTAAAGCCTGGACTCTGAGTCTACGGAGGCTCTCATCTGTAGACTGAGTCTCCTTGATCTGCTTCATCAAGCCTGACTGAATGTCTAGCGCCATCATCTGTATCACTGATCCTGGCTGAACTATATCTATACCGAGCTTCTCCAGATCTTCCCGCAAATGTCGATCTATCATCAGATACCATGCCATCGGATGCCCGCTCAGCGCATCTGCCACCACATTTGCCTTTCCGGGATGATACTGCAAATCGATGTCGAAGTCCTTCATCAACTCCAACCATCTTCTTTGCCTCATATTCAACTCCTTATGCATGAACACATACTTCAAGCTTTTGCGGTCAGTAAAGATTTCCACTCGCTCTCCATATAAGTAATGTTTCCACAACTTGAGTGCAAAGATCACCGTAGCTAACTCTAGGTCGTGGGTAGGATAGTTCCGTTCATGAGTCCGTAGTTCCATTCATGAGTCCGTAATTGCCTAGATGCATAAGTAATCACTTTCCCATGCTACTGTAGGACACATCCCAGCCCCTTTCCCGAAGCATCGCTGTAAATGGTAAAACCTCCAAATCCTGAAGGTAATGTCAGAACTGGAGCGGTCGTCAACCTTCTCTTCAGCTCCTCAAATGCTGTCTGGCAGTCCTTTGACCAGATATACTCTGCGTCCTTCTGCGTCAGCTTCGTCATGGGTTCAGCTATCCTAGAAAAGTCCTGGACGAACTTCCTATAATAGCCTGCTAAACCCAAGAAACTTCGGATCTCTGAAATCGATGTCGGAGCCTTCCATGTCTCGACGGCAGCAATCTTCTTGGGATCTACTGAGATCCCCACTCCAGTGACCACATGACCGAGGAACTCTACTCGGTCTAAAAAGAACTCGTACTTCGATAATTTGGCATACAACCTCTCATTCCTCATAATCTCTAAAACTGTCCGCAAGTGCTCTGCATGCTCCTCCGGCGTCTTCGAGTATATCAGGATGTCGTCGATAAACACTACGACTAAGGATAGCTGGCACATTTGTGAGACCATACTTCGTATTGAACACCGTATTGAACGCCGTCTTCTGGATGTCTTCAGCCCTGACTTTCATATTGAACGCCGTCTTCTGGATGTCTTCAGCCCTGACTTTAATCTGGTGGTAACCGGATCTCAAATCTATCCTGGAAAATACCTTCGCCCCACTCAACTGGTCGAACAAATCATCTATCCTGGGCAGAGGATATTTGTTCTTAATGGTGATGGTATTCAACGCCCGGTAGTCAATTCACAACCGGACTGTACCATCCTTTTTGGGCACAAAGAGCACTGGCGCTCCCCATGGAGAAGCAGTAGATCGAATGAAACCCTTTTTCAACAGGTCGTCAATCTGCTCTTTCATCTCTACGGCCTCCTTGGGGTTCACTCTATAGCAAGCCCGGGATACTGGTGTTGAACCCGGTACCAAATCTATAGTGAACTCCACATCTCTGTCAGGTGGAAGTCCTGGAAGATCCTCTAGGAATACATCCATAAACTCCCTGACGATAGGATGTGGCGGTGCTAACTCTCCAACTGTCGTACAACAGTTTGGCTCTAGGCTGATCTCCGGCCCTGTCCTCCTGACACTGAATGGTGTCGTGTCTGGGGGACTGAACAGAATACTACCCTCATGACAGTCTATAGCTGCGTGAGTATAGCTAAGCCAATCCATCCCCAATATGATATCATACCCAGGGAGTGGCATCACGAAGAATCGTCCCCCAAACTCTCTCCCAGCTATAGTAATAGAGCATCTATAGATAGCTCTAATGGGTACTGGTCCGCCTCCCATCATTACTCTACTTATCTCCTCGGTAGGGGTAGCTACTAAGTGGTGCTTATGCAAAAACTCTATTGACAGGAAGCTATGTGATGCAACGGAATCAAACAAGCATAGAGCTAGAAAAATATGCAAATAAACATGACCTGTGATAACGTCGGCCAAATAATCTGGCTCTGAAACCTGCTCCGGCTCTGCCTCAAGAGCTAGACTATAAGCCTTCCCCTAGGGTCCCTTCTGCTGCTGTAGATGTGCCCGAACCTCTATTGCTGAGTCGGAAGCGGCGGTCCTCTAGTGGGGGGTCCAGTACCTGGCACCCTCGCTACTGGGCAGTCCCGAAGCTGATGGGTGGTAGACCCATAAGCTAAATACTGCCCCAATCACTTCCTACAAACGGAGTAATCATGCCCTGGCCTTCTACAAAATGAACACACAGCTCCCTTCTGTTGCCGTGGTCCCGGGGCTCTAACTGGTGGGGTTGGGTGATGTGGTGTGGGACGACGATATGTCTGCTGGTGCGGCATCGGTGCTCTCGGCTGAAAAGCCTGGCGCTTGGAAGGTCCCTCGTAGTGTACGGAAGCCGACCTCTTGCAAGACAGAAGACGCTCCTCTATGCTCCGGACCAACTCTAGGCTCTGGTGATAGTCAGTCGTACCGTTCACCACTAGGAGAATGCCAATGCCTGGGACTAGACCATGGCAAAACCTACACGTCATCTTTTTTGGGTCTACAACTAGACTAGGAGCAAAATGACTCAAATGACTAAACTCTATCGCATACTCGTCAACAGAATGGTTCCCCTACTAAATATTCTGGAATTGTAGCCCCATGGCTACTCTAGCGGTGGTCGAAATTTTTTTTTTGTTGAACTAGATCTTGAACTAATCCCATGCGGCCCTCCCTCTCGTGAATAGTGGCTCATTCCTGAACCAAACTCTTGCCAAGTCTATCAGCAGAAATCCCGCTGCCTCGACCTGAAGGTCACCCGGCAACCTAGCTCCAAGGAGCTTCCTCTCTACCAAGTCTAGCCAGTCATCTGCTACTATGATGCCTTCAGTCCCCATGAACTCCCTGGGGTTCAAGCCCATGAAGTCCTTGATGTTCTCCGCTCTCTGCCGTGGCTCTACCGGTGGTAGGACTATGGTACGCTCCTCGGAATGCTCCATGCTCTGGCGGAGTAGGGTGGTCTGCTCCTGATGGGTCGTTAGGAACCCCCTGGATCAGGGTTAGCAGCTGGTTCCTGTCAAGAATGACGAAAGCCTGGGCAGGTATACTAATAGGTGGTGGTGGAAGTATCGGGTCCTGCTGGGACTGTGATGTGGAAGGTGGTGGAGGCATCTGGGTTGGTGGATTTGTGGAGTGGAGGAGTATGGTAGGTAGAGGTGGAGGTGTATCGGTCAACCGGCTGGATAGGAAGCGTGCTATTTTCAGGTGTGGCATACTGGGACGAGCGGGTGAGCACCATCTAATAAATAAAAGGACTTATAAGGACTCTTTTAAGAAAACAATCATAAACAACAAGAAAATTAAATTTATAATAACGAGCATATGCTGCGATGCGTTTCCTATGTTGTAATCCTAGTAATCCTCTAGGTGTTCTAAATGTCATCCTAGTATTGTCTAGTTATCTTAAGTTCCTAATTGCAGGCATGCTTGGTACAATGACGTAATCAAACAATTTAGACAGGACCTGCATGGGCCACCACTAAAAACATATCACGATCCGCTATCCAAATTGTTGGGTCAGGCCGAGTCATATCCAGCCTACGCTAGGGATTGTTTGCCATTGATTATAAAAGAATAGAACAATTATATGGGAGGACTGGACTTTTACTTTACAATACAAACTTGCTCATACAAAGAAAGCCTAGGGACAAAAACCTAGGTACAACAATCTAAGTACGATTGTTTAGTTTTTTTTGGGGGTAACGGTAGAGGCTTGGGAAAGCGACGGCCGCTCTGCCTTACTCCTTGGATGATCAGACGTAGCCTTGGCTCTGATGAAGAAATGCTCTCAGGATGGGAAGACTCTTCTGTGCGCGCCTTTGTCTCTCTATGTGTCCAGCCGGATGGAGAGGATCTCTTTTGCAAAGGAATGGCACCTTGCTATATTTTTTTCGATTTTGGATCGGGGATCTTTTGCAAGGGAATAACACCTTGCTATTTATAGGATTGGGGTGTGATCATTAGGGTTTGCAATGATTCTTTCTTGAAAAGTCGACGGCCAATCATCTAGGCCATTAATCATGATTGTATTACATCTGGACAATTGATTCTTGATTGCGCCAAATCTGTATGGTCAATTAATGTTGATTGTCATGAATCTTTGGAAGCTCGGATCTTCTGCCACGTGTTTAATCCGCATGATTGTAATAAATCTGCTTTGAATCGGGTAATAATTGCACTAAATCTGGTTATTGGGATTTGTTGATAAATCTTGATTGATTTAATGCCATGTGTCTAACCATCATTATGGGGAAACTGATCTTCTGCCACGTGTCATAGCCGTATGAGGGTAGCTTCTTAGGTTTTGAACCGCATGAAGGTGGCAGCCGCATAGATGTAGCCTCCGAAATCTGAGCCGCATGGGGGTGGTTTCCAATTGAGCCGCATAAGACTAGTCACGTGTCAAGGTTGCATAGGCATGGCCTCTCAGTATTTGAGCCGCATGGAGATGATCCCCATGATCCGAGCCGCATGTGAAGAGCGGCCGCATGGGATGGCTTCTTAGGATTTGAGCCGCATGACGATGGTCTCCACGATCCGAGCCGCATGAGAGCATGAGCCGTATGGAGGACGATAGCCGCATAGGGAGCTTCGGAATTGGTGGATCGTGCCAGCTGTATAGGAGATTTTTTTCGTTTTCCGAGGAACACGCCGTCATATCAGAGTTCATCATTTCAGCTTTAATGTCAGAGTTATCACTTTATGTCAGAGCATTTAATGGGAGCAGTCACTTTATGGCCAGCTGTAGAGGAGAACTGTTTAGGGCCACGTGGCTCTTTTCTGGGCCGTATAGGGCTACCCGAGCCGCATGAGGCTCTAAAGGACTTTGAACCGCATAAGTCATTAATGGATTTTTTAGCCGCATAAGGATCCTTCTGTTGGAGCCGCATGGACTTTTCTCTGTTCTTTTTTATGCTTCTACAAGACCCCCTTCAAAGTTTTCAATTTGCAAAATTGAAATACTTTGAATAAGAAGCATGGCTATGTTCGTATAAGCTCTTCTGGCCGCATAGGCTTCCTGGCCGCATGGGCTTCCCAGCCGCATGACTTCCTAGCCGCATGGACTTCCTAGCCGCATGGGTTGTCTAGCCGCATGGACTGTCCGGCCACATAGGCTCCCTGCCACGTCTTTTCTCTCCGATCATCAGTCAACAATGGCTCCCAAGTCTTCTACAGCCGCGGCGAAGGGAAAGGGAGTGGCTTCTTCGTTAGCCCCGGCGCCTGAAGTCCACCCCAACGTTCACCCCCCCATTACTGGTAAGGGTTTGGGCGGATCATATTCTTTGAAATAAAGACGGCTCTGTTGCATGCTTTATGCACATGCCTTTAATGCGTTCCTCGTTTTCGTCGAACTGTTCAAATTGTATGGGCCACATGTACGTCCCATGTCCGAATCGCATAGGGGTATACCCCATGTTCGAACCGCATGGGAGTTGTACAGTGGCCGTATAAACATTTGACAAACTGAACCGCATAATGACCCTTCGAACAGAGCCGCATAAGTCTCTCTGAATCGAGCCGCATGAAGCCCTCTCAAACAGGACCGCATAAGTTTGTCCGGATGGGGCCGCATGAGGCCCTTCTAACTTTGTTTCTTTTATCTTTGATTCTTACAGCATTCCTGTCGAAGGCTGAGATCATCGTGAAGGAAGAGCCGCTGTCTTCTTTCATCAAACAAGAGCCGTCGCTCATTGAGGATGAGGTGATACCGAGAATGGAGGAGCAAAAAGAAGAGCTGGCGTCGATTGAAGTTGCTATGAAAGAAGAGCCTCAGTCTGACGACGGTAGTTTTGGGAGTTCTGACCCTCCTGCTTCGGACGAAGATTATGCTCAAGTAGATCCTTCATATGGAAAATGGTTGAGGGATTGGTATATGCGCCCCCACGACTAGGATTCGTAGGTTTCCATAGATGTCCGTCTTTTATCTTGGTATTTCTATCTATTTTCAGCTGTAGTTTGTGTTTTGCTTCTTTTGGACATCAATGTAATCTTTTCCTTCTTGTCTGAATGAAATGATAGAGAACTTTTCTGGCTTGCTCATGAGATGTAGTCATGTGAATGTAACTGATTTTGAACAGAATACATTCGCTCTATTCTTTGCTTATAGTAGTTGCCCCAATGGGAGACTTTTTGTGAACCTATTATCCTTGGCATACCCTAGTTCTGGATACGGATAATAAGTTGGGAGAGAACCAACATACTTACTCAGAGGTAATGAGGACATGGTAAATATGAGGGTTTCTTTGATGGAGCCTTCCCACTCAGAGGTAATGAGGACATGGCAGGAGTGGGCTCCATGAAGGGAATATAGAACAACTCAGAGGTAATGATGACGTAGATGTTCTATGTGAGGGGCGGTTTATTTTTGATGGAAGAAAAACAACTCAGAGATAACATCGACGTGGTTGTTTCGGAAGATATGTTACCCTTTTTGTGCACTGAAAGTGCGGGTATTAGATCATAAGGAGGAAGTTCTTTTTGGGAAGAAAGTTCAGAGGTATAATCATACATGACTTACTACCTAAAAGACGCGATATAGATTCATCTGTAGTGACCAGAGTGTAAGTTCAGCGGTACCTGCGGGTACATAACTCGACAATCTGGAAGATTTGGAGTTGGCATGTGAGTTCAGTGGTATGAGAGGGTACATAACTCGTCATTCTGGGAGATTTATAGTCGGGATGTGAGTTCAGCGGTACCAACGGGTACGTAACTCATCACTTTGGCAGATTTGTAGTCGGAATATGAGTTTAGCGATACCAGAGGGTACGTAACTCATTGCTTTGGAAGATGTCATTTCAGACATAATACTTCTTCAGGAACTTGCCGTTGATGGGCAACATGAGCAAGTCTCCATTTTATTTTGCGAGACGGTAAGCTCCATTGGAGAATACAGCGTCGATGATGAACGGGCCTAACCACTTTGGTTGGAACTTGTCGACGGTTTTGTGAGTCATAACCATCGGCCTCTGAACTGCGAGAACGAGATCGCCCACTTGGAATGTTCTGATTTTAACCTTCTTGTTGAAGGCTCCGGAGATACGCGCCTGGTACAGCTCGATTCGTTGTTGAGCTAACAGGCGCTTCTCATCTAGGGCCTCCAACTCTTGTAGTTGGCGATGGTGATTATCATCTGTCGTCAATCTGTATGTGAGAGCAACACGAAGTGAGGGGATTTGAGTCTCCAGTGGGAGAATTGCCTTGCTTTCGTATACCAGAGAGAATGGTGTATTCCCGGTGGCAATCTGTACTGTAGTACGGTACGCCCATAAGCATTTACCGAGCTTTTTATTCCAGTCGCGTTTGTTTGATGACACAAACTTCTTGAGAAGCTTAATAATTGTTTTGTTGAATGCTTCAGCCAGACCATTAGCCGCCGGATTGTATGGTGTTGAAGCTATATTCTGGATTCGGTATTTGTCGCAAAATCGATAGAAAGCGTGGCTTGTAAACTGCAGACCATTTTTATGGATGATCCTTCGGGACAGTCTAAAGCGATAGATGACGTGATGCTTGAGGAAGCTGATCACATTTGAAGCCTTTACTTCTGTCAGCGGAACAGCCTCCGTCTATTTAGAAAAGTAATCTGTGATTGCGAGTATGAAGCGATGTCCTCGGGACGAAGGCGGAGTGATCGGACCGATGATGCCCATTCCCCATGCTTCGAAGGGCCAGGATGCCACCGTCGGATGTAGAAACTCGGATGGCTGGTGGGTGAAATCTGCGTAGACTTGACAGGCTTTGTATTTTTTGCATAGTCTATCGCATCTGTAACCATCGTAGGCCAGTAATAGCCCATTCGTCGAAGGCGATCCTGTAGTTTTGGGCCAGGCTGATGGGCCCCACAGATGCCATCGTGAGCTTCACGCATGGCTTCTTTGGCTTCTATGTTCGACAGACATCGAAGTAGTAATCCATCGTATGATCGCCGATATAGCATTTTCGTCTTTATATCGTAGAAGAATCTGAAGGAACGTCTTCTGATAGAAGTGGCTTCCTTCGGATTCTCTGGCAGGATATCGTAGACTACAAAGTTAATGAATGGTTGTCTCCAGTCTGGTGCTTCGTCGACTGTCAGTACGGAGTAACTCTCAACACATTGAACATTATTCCTGGGACAGACCAACTCACGGCCTATGATGTCAACCAGATGATAAGCATGATTCGGAACTGCTAAGGAAGCGGCAAGGCCTGCTAGGGCATCGGCTTCAATGTTCTGGAGCCTGGAAACGTGCTCTATGAAAAACCCCTCCAGGGATGAGATGATGTCAACTGCTATTTGGTGATAGGGGATCATGTCTTCATGGCGAACCTCGTATGAACCCCGAATGTGATTGATGATTAGTTGCGAATCGTCGTATGCTTCAAGATACTCTACCCCCAGCTCTTTTGTAAGTCGAAGACCAATGACCAAAGTGCTGTACTCGGCCACGTTGTTTGAATAGGGCTCCGTGAGGGAATAAGCTCGATTGATCACCAACCCGAGAAATTAGCACTACTCCGACTCCAGCGACGATGTTGCCCTTGGACCCGGTTCTAGAAGCACCGTCGAAGAACATCCGCCATATGGTATCATGGAAGGCCATATTTGAATTAGCGACCTCGTCTAGAATCTTTTCGTCTATTTTGGTTGACTCCGAACCTGGATGAGCTGCTAAAAAGTCTTCCATAGCTTGACCATTAACAGCCTTTTGCGGTACGAAGATCATATGGTAGGGGGACAGTAATATCACCCAGGTAGCGAGGCGAGAGCTGAGTGCACCTGGTTTAGTCATGAGGACCCTGAGGGGGTTGACTCTTGATATGACATAGATGGTTTTTCCCGTGACGTAGTGTCGTGTCTTCTGAATTACGAAAACCAGAGCAAGGCACTCTTTCTCTACGACAGTGTATCGATGCTCTGGCCCCATCATTATTTGCCTGAGGTAATATATAGCTTGTTCGTGGCTTGCATTATTGTTTTGCGCTAGCAGAGCACCGAGAGAATGTTCCATCGCTCTTACATAGAGCAGAAATGGTCTTCCAACAACCGGGGCTACCAGGACTGGAGGGTTCGTCAGATATTCTTTGATGCTATCGAAGGCTCGCTGGCGTTCTTTATCCCATATGAATGAAACGCCCTTCTTCATGAGGTGGGTGAAAGGCTGACATCGTCCGGAGAGGTTGGAGATAAACCTCCTGATGTAGGCTAGCCTCCCTTGAAGGCCTCAGAGTTCAGGAAGATTTCTCGGGGGACCCATCTCCATGATTGCCTTCGTCTTCTCAGGGTCTACGTGGATACCCTAGGAGGTAATGATGAAACCCAAGAACTTTTCGCTGGATACGCCCAAGAAGGATTTAGTGGAATTCATTTTCAAATTGTGCGCTCGCATCAGGTCGAACACTGTCCTCAGATCATACAGATGATCTTCCTTAGAGCGGCTTTTGACGGCAATGTCATCGACGTAGCATTCCACTGTCTTGCACAAGTGGTCTCTAAAGATGACGCTCATAGCTCTTTGATAGGTGGCGCCAGCATTCTTTAAACCGAAAGGCATGACTGTGTAGCAGTATGTGCCAATTGGTGTTCGGAATGATGTATATTTTTCGTCATCAGGGAACATCTTGATTTGGTTGTACCCCAAGAAACCATCCATAAATGACATACGCTCAAAGCCGCAGGTGTTGTCGATCATGATGTCTGTGATAGGGAGAGGGAACTCATCCTTAGGACATGCCTCATTCAGATTACGAAAGTCGATGCAGATTCGAATCTTTCCACTTTTCTTGAGGACTGGTGCTATATTGGCGACCCAGTCAGGATGCTGTTCCTCACGGATGAAGCCGCTGGCTATCAGTTTGTTTACCTCAGCTTCAATGGCATTCATGACGTCAGGACGGAACCGACGTTGCTGTTGCTTGACCGGTTTTGCGTCCGGACGGATGTTGAGTTTGTAAAGTGCAATCTTGGGGTTCAGTCCTGGCATATCTTCGTAGCTCCAGGCGAATACGTCGATGTATTCTCTGACGAGTTGTAGTAGTGATTCTCGCTCTTCGTCTGCCAGATTCTTGCTGACGAAGATGGGCTTTTGAGAGGACTCATCACCGAGATCGACTTGTACAACCTCATCCTCGGTGGAAGGCTCTCTTTGTTCGAATCGCTTCTCGCACTGCATATTTAGTTGTTGTTCCCATGGCTTTAGCTCAAGAAGTTCGGGAATATCTTCATCTTCTTCGTAGGCGTCAGCAAATACCATATTGACGGACCAGACTTGCCTGAGCATATCCTCGATGCTGACATCCGAATCAGAAGTGGGTGATCCGGTTGAGTGTGAGTGCCAGTCGCATTCTTCGTCTGAGCTTTCAAGTGTCGTTGCAGGTGTGACATATCCTAGCCCACATCTGGTTTTGTTGTAGTAGTCTCATGGTTTCCCAGCCAGGACCAGCGATTGCAAGGGTAATCGCCGTCCAGTGTCGTAGTTCAAGCCTGGTGTAGTTTCCAGATCATACCCTTGTTTTTGCATAAGGTACTTGGATTGGGAACTATACAGATAAAGGGGCAATCTCCCGATGTCGGGTTCCAGATCAACTTCTTCTACCCTAAAGGGTTGTGGGTTATTCTTCTGGCCAAAGATGATTGGATGATCCTCTCCCTCAACTATGCGACAAGCGTCTTCCACTGGAGTAAGTTGGTTTGCGGTGTAGACATTTGTTACCTGTGTGTGCAGGTGAGTGCCTATGCCGTGTTCCATAGCGTACATTGTACAAAGCTTATTAAGCTCGAGATAATTCAAAGATATCTCTTTATTGATGAAGTAAAGTATCTTTTCCAGTGGGATTACATCATCTGCGGATGGCACATCAGTATAAGCAGCCACATACTTGGCCAGTTCTGACTCTTCTTCAGCTACCCCCTGTGTAAATAAGGACTGAGAGGATGACTTGCGCAGCTTGATTATCAGGGGTTCCATGGGTGGAGCAAAATATGGAATCGTTGGCATACTAGCTACCCCCACTTTGGTGCTCGGTGCTGAGCGAGGAGCTGTTGGCTGGCTAGCAGTCCCTGGCCTAGTGCTCGGTTGCCGATTCATTCTAGGAAGACGAATTATCATCGGCTTGACAGAGGGATTGAGCTCCTCTGCTTGTTGTTGGCTAGCTTTAGACAGCCTGATTGTCAGTGGCTCTGTCGTGGGTCTTGGCGCTTGGCCAGACCTCGCAGTCGGATTATCATGTGTTCCTCCTGTGCAGAGAGGCTAATTGAGTCCTTACGTAAAGTGGCTGTAAGGGGCACAGTAATGCCAGGTTTGTGGGCTTGGAGGTGGATCGTCAGAGGTTCTTCTGATCCAGTTGCTGCCTCCATTTGAGCTTGAGTATCTCCTTCGGTAAGATGCTTTTTCGACTTCTCGTACAAGCATGAATCTGAGTAATAAGATTGACCCCTTTAAAGGGATCGATGTCGACAAATTCTGTCCTCACAAGGCCGTGCTTGTCGACGTACTTGAAGCACTGGTGCAGGGTGGAAGACACGATCATGTAATCGTGTATCCAAGGATGCCCCAGGAGAATATTATAGGAAGTGTCCGTATCTATGACATAACAGGTCACTTCTGATTGAAGGTCGTCGATTTGGCACTTCAGGCGAATCTTCCCGATCGGGTAGCTCCTGCCCGAATTGAAACCGCTGATGGCGGTGTTTGTCGGCGTTAGGCGATGCATTGGGATGCACAGATGGTGTAGTAAGCTTTTCGGGATGATGCTTATGGAAGAACCGGGATCAATACGCATCCGATCCACCTTGATATCGCCAATGTACCCAGTATAATATAGAGGGCGATCGTGTAGGTTGGTCTTGATGAGCATATCTTACGAAGTGAAGACCCTGTGCAAGTACTGTCCTGGAGATATGTAGGCGGGCTTTCTCCAGTGAGATTGGACTGAGCTAGATATGCGTCGGCATTCTGGAGTGCCTCACTTAGTGCGACGCGAACATCCTTGGAGAGTCTCAGTAGTTCGTATAGCGATAATTTGGCTGGTGTGTTGGCCAATTGTGCCATGATGTCAAAGTTGTACGGCCTCTCTAGCCCATGATGCATCTTTCTTCGGAGCGGTTTGTCGAAGCGAGTCTCCTTTGGCTTAGGCTTGTCGGTCGTCGAAGGCTACGAAGGTCCTGGAGCATCAGCAGTTGTCGGCTGATGGTCTTCAGCCGAGTTACCCGATAGAGGTTGGGTTTGTGCGCCGAAGTGGGTAACAACAGCGGTAGCTTCTTCGACCTCTGCCGAGATTGTGCGGCATGATTTCACTTTCCCATTTTTCTTCTTGCTGGTGGCAGGAGGTGTGGACTGAGTTACCTCAGGTACCAAGTCCGGATGGACCCACATGATCTCCCCCCGTGATGTTGTAAGGGGCACTAGACCAGCAGCTTGGTCTTGGGGAGGTGGAAGGTTAGCGACCTCCATCTTTGCTCTAGGGACGGGTACTACTCCATCTTGAGTCTTTGTCGGAGGGAAGCTGCCAAATTGTACTGACACTATGTTGGCCGCCACGGTCACCTCTTTGAAATCAATGGCCAGGGCCTTAGAATCGATGAGATGTTGGATGTATCGCTTCAGCTGGTAGCAGTCTTGTGTAGCATGGTGAACATAGCGATGGCAATGGCAGTACTTGGGACTCTCTATATCTGTAGGACGAGGCTCACGCCTGGAAGAAGGGAGCTGAATTCGTCCTCCTTGGATGAGCATGTCTAAGATGGATTTAACATGGCCATCCTCGAAGGAGTAGGTCATCTGAGGCCACTGCTTTTCTGTCGGCTTTGATTCGGGCTTTGGGCTGTATCGGCCACCATAGCCTGCTTGCCCTTGTTGTCTCGGTTGCTGGAGGAATTACCACCGTTGTTGCTGTTGACGTTAGGGCGTCTGCCCCTGTCTTCCCCTTCCGAGATGTACAATCCCAGTTGGCGAGCTTTCTTCACCTTGTCTTCTGTACTTGTGGCACTGATGATGAACGTCTTCCAATCCTTGAATTGACTTTCGCCTATCCAGAGGCTGATTGTGGGAAGCAGTCTCTTTTGGCAAATTTTAATCAAGGAGGAATCAGGGTTACCGGAAAGCAGCTTCATCGCGGTTTGGCGAACCCGTTCGATATAGTTTCTTGTCAGCTCCTTTTCTCCCTGAATAACGTCCATGAGGGTGGACATTGTCACGTCTTGTCCTACTTCGTAGAACCTCTCTAGAAACATACGTTTGAAGCCGGTGAAGGAGTGGATGCAATTGTCCGGTAAGTTGCGGTACCAGTCGAAGGTGACCCCTTCCAATGCTCCAATAAACAGCCGCGTAAGGATGGCGTCGTCATTAGACAGATGGTCGGTTGTGACTTCGAAGTAGGTAATGTACCTACTTGTAGACGTCTTCCCATCATATGGATTGATGTGGAATGGTTTATATTTTGGTGGGAAGGGAACATCTCTCCACGCAGCAGAATACGGTTGTCGTATCCTGAGGTCCTAGCAGGTTTCTTGGGCTTGGAACATGGCCCGGAGCTCCTGGACCTCCATTCTTGCCTCCCTGGCCTCGTCTGTAGTGGTGGAAGCTGATATTTCAGAAGGATTATCGCCCGAATTTGGTGCAGCTGAGTTCGAATCCGCATTGACCGCAGGCTCCAAACTTGTTTGGCCAGGCGTCCTTCCTTGCAGAGTTGGAGAGGGCCGCTTTGATCTCGTCCACGGACTTGACCAAAGCATGCAGTATGGCCTCCAGAGTGTCGATGCGTTGGCGATCACTGGGACCCTCTTGGTTGCAGTCCGTCATGAATACCGTCCTTATATGAGGAGAGATGGAAGGAACGGTAGAGGACGTGCCCTCTGAATCGTACCCTTGTACAGAGAAGTCATCAGGGTATGTGGAAATGTTCTCCTCTGGTTCGGACTCAGAAAGAGTGGTACCCCCAGCTTCAGAGCTTGCCTCGTCTTGAGAATTGTGGACGTCCTCGGGGACGTCGGGATCTGCTGCATCTGTTGGGTGAACCATTTCCCTCGGACTATCTTCTTGGAACACCGGGTTGTTGTAGATATTTGGAGGAATGCTACCCCCGGCTCCAGTGTCTCCCAGAGATGTGGATGAATCTCCAAGTGTGGCAGATTTCGTCTTTGAGCGGGTACCTTGGTAAAGTCCTCCTGTAACTGTGGTAGACAACCGTTTAGAAGAAAGTTTCTTGGTTACGCCGGTTAAAATTTTTGGGCTGGAGACATTTGTTTTCTTCCCTCTACCTCTTCCACGAATCTTCAGAGCAGAATTGCAGTAGGCGACGAGAAGCGCCTCATCTTCTGAGCTTGGGCGTTGCAGCCTTTGGAAGATGGATCGTTGGTCTTTTTGTACTGCTGCCTTGTTGCAGCAGCAGTTGACAAGGACTTGGGTGCATTGATGTCCTTGGCAGGACTCTCTGTACATCAAATCTTCGTCTCTTTTCTTGCGCTTATGAAGAATCACGTTGCACAAGTCACCTGCTTTGTAGGCTTGGGAGTCCTGAGCACATGAGTGTGTTGACCTCCTGCCTGCTCCCTGATGTGGGGGTAGCACGAGTACTTGCCCCTGATCCTTATTGGAAGACTCTTGATAACTATCCCGTTCGTTGGCCGTTGGGGGCTGGGCACGGGTAGCTCTGTATAACTTTCTATCAGGGGACCGCGTAATAGTCAGCGGGACACCCTGATAGTCAGAAGTTGGAACAGCCGACTGAGCTCGCCGAGCTCGCGCTGCCCGAGACTTCTTTCTTCTAGCACCTGTGAGTATATAGTAGAAAGAGTCTACGAAGATTGGCACATAAGAGCATCTGGGGTCAGGATCGCCTGATAGGCGGTCGAAGACTGACCGTGAGTCGCATGGAACAGATGGTATACGGCTGGGATCTGTAGCCGTACAAGCTGTCTGGATGCGGCTATTCTTTATGGCCGTATGATCCTTCTGTATGCGACTAGAAGTTATGGCCGTACAGGCTGTCTGCATGCGGCTATCCTTTGTGGCCGCATAAACCTTCTGTATGCGGCTAGAAGTCATGGCCGTGCAGGCTGCCTGCATGCGGCTGGAAGTTCTGGCCGCATGGGCTTTCTGCATGCGGCTGACATTTGTGGCCGCATGAGTTTTCTCCATGCGGTTGGCAGTTGCGGCCGCATGAGCCTCCATGCGGCTGGCACCCTTATGCGGCTTGGACTGCATAGAGTTCCTCTTTGCCCCTGCAAGTCCAGCATCATAGTGTTTTCTTCTGCCGAACTTGGGGATAACAGAGTCCTCTATGGTCTGAAGTGGGGCCGCAAGTGAGACTTCTCTGCTGTCTCGGACAACAGAGAGTACTTCTTCGAGAGCTTGGGGAGGAGCGAATGATTTGGGTCTCCACTCCCTACAGACCTTTTTCGTACGGGCTAGCCGCTGGACCGGGACAGCGCTCCCGTCAGAGAGCATTTCTTCAAACGCCTGTTGGTCGAACCGGGCGACCAGTATTTGTTGAGTGGAGCCAAGTTTGGCTGCGTCTGATTGCGTCACCAACTCCTCAGTCGTGGAGAAGTTAGTCCCCAGCAGAGTCGCCATCGTGTTTGCCATTGATTATAAAAGAACAGAACAATTATAGGGGAGGACTGGACTTTTACTTCACAATACAAACTCGCTCGTACAAAGAGAGCCTAGGGACAAAAACCTGGGTACAACAATCTAAGTACGATTGTTTAGTTTTTTCTAGGGGGTGACGAGAGAGGCTCGGGAAAGCGACGGCCGCTCTGCCTTACTCCTTGGACGATCAGACGTAGCCTTGGCTCTGATGAAGAAATGCTCTCAGGATGGCAAGACTCTTCTGTGCGCGCCTTTGTCTCTCTGTGTGTCCAACCGGGTGGCGAGGATCTCTTTTGCAAGGGAATGGCACCTTGCTATATTTTTTTTGGTTTTGGATCTGGAATCTTTTGCAAGGGAATGACACCTTGCTATTTATAGGATTGGGGTGTGATCATTAGGGTTTGCAATGATTGTCCCTTGAAAAGTCAGCGGCCAATCATCTGGGCCATTAATCGTGATTGTATTACATCTGGGCAATTGATTCTTGATTGCGCCAAATTTGTATGGTCAATTAATGCTGATTGTCATGAATCTTTGGAAGCTTGGATCTCCTGCCACGTGTTTAATCCGCATGATTGCAATAAATCTGTTTTGATTCGGATAATTATGATGATTGCACTAAATCTAGTTGTTGTGACCAATGTTGTCAGAAGGACCCTTTCGGCTTGTACCCATAGCAATTTTATCATAAAGAATCAAGACATAATCGATATTTACGCTGGTTACTTTATTGAATAACAGCTTCATCCAAAATTCCTAGTTCACGACAAAGAAAGTTAAAACGCTCTTCGGATAGTGGTTTGGTAAAGAAGTCTGCTAGTTGATGATCGGTGTCAACAAATTCTAAGTTAATAGTGCCATTTTGCTGATGATCACGCAAAAAATGGTGACGTATTTCAATGTGCTTCGTGCGTGAGTGACATATGGGGTTCTTAGTGAGATTTATAGCACTAGTGTTGTCACAAAATATAGGTATGTGCATAAAAGATAAGTTATAGTCTTCAAGGGTTTGCTTCATCTACAAAATTTGTGCACAACAACGACCAGCTGCAATATTTCAGCTTCTGTTGTGGATAGTGCGACAGAATTCTGCTTCTTGCTAAACCAAGAGATTAGAGCCTTTCCTAATAAATGACACGTGCCGTTCGTACTTTTACGTTGACCTTGCATCCGGCGAAATCAGCATCAGAGTAACCAATGTGGTCAAATGATGTTGACTTGTGATACCATAGGCCCACTGTAATCGTACCCTTAAGGTATCAAAAGATACGCTTAACAGCAGTCATGTGTGATTTCTTAGGATTAGCTTGATATCTAGTACACAGGCAAACGCTAAACATAATATCAGGGCGACTAGCAGTTAAATACAGTAGACTGCCTATCATACCTCGATACTTACGTTGATCCATAGGTTTGCCGCTTTCATCTGGTTCTAGTTTAGTTGTAGTAGCCATTGGAGTGTTGATTGGTTTGACGTTGTCAAGGTCGAATTTCTTCAGCATGTCCTTTGTATACTTTGACTGACAGATAAAAGTTCCATGTCATTTGTTTGACTTGCAGTCCAAGAAAGTAATTGAGCTCCCCCATCATGCTCATCTCAAACTCGGTCTGCATACACTTGACAAAATCTTGACAGAGGGTTTCATCAGTAGAACCAAATATAATATCATCCACGTAAATTTGTACTAAGAGAATAGTGTCTTTGAAAGATTTTATAAAAAGTGTAGTATCAACTTTCCCTTTTGAAAAACCTTTTTCAAGCAAAAAATTACTTAGCCGTTCATACCAAGCTCTAGGGGCTTGTTTGAGGCCATATAGCGCTTTCTTGAGCTTGAAAACGTGGTCGAGAAATTTGTGATTTTCAAAACCAGGAGGTTGTTTTACAAAAACTTTCTCCTTAATAAATCCATTCAAGAAAGCACTTTTAACATCCATTTGAAACAATTTAAAATTTTGAAAGTTAGCAAATACGCAAAGCATCCGAATGGATTCTAATCTCGCAATAGGAGCATACGTCTCATCGTAGTCGATACCTTCCTCTTAGTTGTATCCTTGAGCTGCTAGACGAGCTTTGTTGCGTGTAACTGAACCATCTTTATTTACTTTGTTTCGAAAAATCCATTTAGTACCAATAATCGAGTGATTTACCGGCCTAGGAACAAGTTCCCAAACTTGGCTCCTATCAAATTGGTTAAGTTCTTCTTGTATGGCAGAAATCCAAAATTCATCATTAAAAGCTTCTACAATATTTTTTTGCTCAATTTGTGAAATGAAGGCAGTGCTAGCAATAGTCTCTTATTGATGATCTAGTACTTACTCCACGTGAAACATCACCTACAACCAAATTTTCTGGATGTGACAGCTTGAAAGAGAATTTCCTTGGCAAGCCTTCCAGAAAATTGGTTTCAGTGGTTGTGTTCATTGGAGTAGAAGTTGATGGCTCAACATCATCATCAAGAGTAGCTGCTGCACTGTTATCCTCATCGAAAGTCATATTTGTAGACTCTTCCACAATTAATGAGCGTTTGTTGAACACTCTATATCCCTTGCTCTTGGCCGCATAGCCAAGGAATATACCATCGTCAGCTTTGGCATCAAATTTGCCTAAGTTGTCTTTGGTGTTAAGGATAAAACATCGACAACAAAAAACTCAAAAATATAAAACATTTGGAGTTCTTCCAAACCAAAGCTCATAGGGTGTTTTCTTCGTAATAGGACGAATAAGCACCCTATTTAAAATATGGCACGCTGTACTGACAGCTTCAGCCCAAAAATATTTCGGAAGAGAGAATTTATTTAATATGACTCTAGCCATATCGCCAAGAGTCCTATTCTTCCGCTCCATAACACCATTTTGTTGAGGAGTTCTTGGACAAGAAAACTCATGATTAAAACCATTTAAATCACAAAACTTTTCAAAATCACTATTTTCGAATTCGCCTCCATGATCACTTCGGATTCGAGTAATCATGTAGCCTTTTTCGTTTTGAACCTTTTTAGCAAATATTTTGAAAACAGAAATGGCATCACTTTTATTTGTAAGAAAGAAAACCCAAGTAAATCTAGAAAAGTCATCAACTATAACAAAAGCGTAGAGTTTTCCACCAAGACTGGCTACTCTACTAGGGCCAAATAAATCCATGTGAAGTAATTGCAATGGTCTAGTAGTACTTACAGAGTTTAGGAAATGAAATGAGGACTTGGTTGCCTTATTCAATTCACATTCGGCACATACCGTGTTCTTTTTGAATGTGATGTCGGGCAAGCCTCTGACTAGCTTCTTGGTCGATAGTCTGGATATAGTATCCATATTGGCATGACCAAGACGCTGGTGCCACAGTAATCTTTCATCCTTGTGAGCATAGAGACATCTTCCTGCACTGTTAGTATCTCTAGATAGATAGAAAATGTAAATATTATCCTCTCTTATCCCTTCAAAAGCAATGTCTCCTGTTGACCTATCATAAATAATGCATTTATTTTGTCCAAAGTTAATATCATATCCATGATCAACAAGATGACTTATGTTGAGCAGGTTATGCTTCAACTCGGTCACTAGGCAGACATCTTTTATTACAGGAGAAGGAGGATGACCTATAGTACCATTACCAATGATATACCCTTTAAGGTTGTTGCCGAAGGATACATACCCTTCACTTTTCATCGATAGTGATGCGAAAAGATTTGCGTCTCCCGTCATATATCGCGAACATCCACTATCGAGAATCCACTTACTCTTAGTTGAGGAGGGAAGGTCCACCTACATCAAAAGTAGATGTGACCTTTGGTACCCAAGTTCTTGAGGGTCCTGAAAAGTTACTTTTCGGCCACCATGCATATATGTTTCTGTCTACTAATCTCCTAACTCTATATTGTGGTGAAATGTGTCCATGTAGTCCACAATAAGTACAAATAGCATTCTGATTTATGTTAGGAGCATGTTGATGATGTCTATATGTAGAGTGGTGTGGAGTAGCATGAAGATGATGTCTATATGTAGCATGGTAAGAGTGGTGTGGAGCATGATGATGACTATATGTGGCTGCAGGATGATGTTTATGTCTATAAGCAGTATGATGGTGATTTTGTTTATGTGCAACATAGTGATGATTGTATCTATGTGTAGCATGGTGATTATGTGTCATATGAGAATTATTTCTACGTGTATGTGGTTTATGTGCTTTATGGAAGTGGGTGTACATATAAGCATGATTACGTGCTGCAGGTAGATGACGTGTTTGACTAGTATGAGTAGTGTTATGCTTTGTGTGTGTCTCATGTGATTGGGTTTGAGGTTGAGCAACCTGTTTTCCCAATCTAGTCTCTAATTTCTTAGAGACATCCCGCAGTTCAGCAATCTTAGTATTCAAACCATAGATCTTAGTGATAGAGATCTTGTGTCCATTCTTTTCTTCAGCAATCTCAGTGTTGAGTGCTGTGATCTCTTGTGTTTGCTTTTCAATGCGTGCTTCGGCATCATGTAGGCTTAATTTAAGCTTAGACACCTCATTTGTGACCTCCGTGGGTGAAATATTTCTAACATTATCAAGCAATGAAGAGAGTCTTTGAATCTCGATTTCATAACTTTTGATTTTCTCCTTGGCGTGGTTGTATTTACTAATGACTTTCTTGTGGTCATTGAGTAAATCATTGAATGCATCGCCAAGTTCGTCAAAAGTGAAATTATCGAGAGTTTCGCTAGTTACCTTGTCGGATGTAGCCATTAGGCAAACATTGGTGGTGTCTTGAGGAGAGACTTTTTCTTCCTCGGAGTCACTAACTTCGCTTTCATGCCAAATGCTTGTGTTGGCATATTTCTTTGAGGAAGTCTTCTTGTATGGTTTCTCATATCGATTGCTCTTCTTTGTGAATGGGCAGTCTTTTCGGACGTGTCCAGTCTTCTTACAACCGTAGCATGTTGGCTTTTCTTCTCATCTTCTTGTGGTTCCTTCTTTCTTCGATTGAAGCGAAGGAATTTCTTGAAGTTTTGGACAATAAGAGCTTGATCTTCACCTTTCGAGTTGTCGTCATCCATCTTTTTCATGATCAGCCCTTCGTCGGTGAGCTTTAAGGGCAATCTCCTTTGCCTTAGGAGCAGGCTCTTCGAAGTCTTTGAGGTCAAGCTCATGAGTCATTAGCTTTTCCATCAAAGTCTCCATGGACATAGTTGTGAGATCATTTCCTTCTATGATGGCTGTCACCTTAGGGTTCCAGATCTTTGGTAGCCCCCTAAGTATCTTGCGGATCTTCTCGTGATTTGTATATTGTTTGCCGAGAGAAGACAAGGGAATGATGATGTCGAGGAATCTTGTAATCATTTGTGTGATCGTCTTATTTGGCTTCATCTTGAAAGTCTCATATTCTTGAGTGAGATGACTTATTTTTGACTCCTTCACTTGAGTGGTTCCTTCATGCGTCACTTCTAGAAGTCTCCATACTTCGTGAGAGGTGGTGCATGTTGAGACCCTGTTGAACTCATTCCTGTCTATAGCACAGAATAAAGCATTAATAGCTCTTGCGTCTAGACTCGCCTGTTTATTCTCCTCGTCAGAATATTTGTCATGGGTTTTCTCAACGAGATCACCATTGACAACTATCCTGGCGGGCTTTTTGTAACCATCGGTGACGATGGTCCACAGGTCGAAGTCTAGTGACTTGAGATAAAAACTCGTCATTGTTTTCCAATAGGTGTAGTTAGTTCCATCAAATAGGGGAGGCCTATGAGTGGACTGTCCTTCACCGTGATTGGAAATCAATGATTGTGTGGTTGCCATGGATCAGCTCTAGGATGTTAGTCCTTGTCGAGAGAACAGAGCTCTTATACCAATTGAAGAACCAATAGGCAACTCTAGAGAGGATGAATAGAGTTTATGACAATAATGTCCAATTAAAAATTAAACTTCTTCACCAACAGAAAATAATCAGAGTAAATGCAAAAATAGTAAAGAGCAAGAAAGCATACGCAAACACAGCCGATTTTAACCTGGTTTCCCTCGTGGAGGACTAGTCCAGGCCTGAGAACTCTAGCTCAGGATTAAATCCACTATTTATGAAATAGTAGTTACACCCCGTGCCTTTTCTTCAGAAGAGCACGTCAACTTCTTACAGAGATCGCAGTGACGATGCTTGGAATTTTCTAAGCGACTTCTTGAACTCTTGCACAAACTCCTAACTAAAAAGTACTGAGCATTTTGAGGCTTAGGGAGCTTGTGGCTAGTAGATGAGAAGGGTATGGCTTGTATAAGGCTTTAGAGAGAAGAGAAGAGAAGATTGGATGAATAAAAATGAGAGAATTCATGGCCTATTTATAGGATAGTATACAGGCAGAATTCGGCCAGAATTCTAGTTGGAATATTTAAAAATTTGGCCGTTGGACAACTTGCATTCAGCCAACCCTAAAAATTAGGGTCCTAGAATTTAGGAGGCAGAGTTCGGCCCGAACTCTGTGTGGAGGCAATGTTCGGCCCGAACTCTGTCTCCAGAGCACAGAATAGGTCCAATGGGCCAATAAGCTATTTGAATGTTTGGTGGGGCTTTTGATTTGAGGTATATGTATAGTCTAAGTCTCAAAATGCTCAGCACAACACAGTTTACATAAGTCTAGACTCAAATAAAGTGTAAAATACAGACTCAAACTTTGAAGTATTGCAGGTGCGACCTGTCATCTGGCTTGTACAGAATTCAGTCTTCATTTGTCGTATTGAAGTATTACAAGTATTATGTTGTTAATTGTATCAATATATGGTTGACTGTGATTTTGTGTCGACATATAGGACGACTGTATAGAGACCAACACGGGATATGACTTAGAATCGTAAGGAGTTTAAACTAATTCTGCTTCCTTTCAATCTCAATCCCACGTGCCCATATTTTTACTATCTAGACTAATGATGCTAAGGTAGCCTAGTTTTTGCAAGCTCAATTCTTTATCAAGCTTGTTCATGACATATGCTATTGAGCACTCACTAACATATTGTCTAATCAGAACCGGTGAATAATGGTCTGATCAACCTAGTGCACTTTGGTTCGCTTTTACCTATTATTCTACGTGGGTGGAAACATAAATTAAACTTGGCCTCTAGAACCCCATCCATGACTGCCTTAAAAAAATTGAAATTATTTGGTCGCCTTTGAACCATGTACTCGTATTCGATAATATCGTCTTTTAACTCATTATTGCGTTCGCCTTCACCTATTTTAGAAGGACGAAGGCGTTATACTAGAACTTCCTCTAGCCTTCCTATCGATTATGACCATTAACACTCAATGTTGCTATATCTTCATCCTAAACTACTCGTCCTTTTCTCGGCCCTATCATGACCTTCTAATCGCTTAATTTAGGAGTGAATCTAATTCGTTCTCTTAATCGTGTCCTCAACCTACTCTCAAGAAACCATAACTTTAAGGTCTCTAATTTATTTTCTCTTGTTACCATAATATTCTTTATTGCCTGTTATCTTGTTTTAACTTTAACCCTTACTCATTTTCCTTCTTGCGCTAACCCATGATTATTCTCGCCATTATTGAAATCGCGATTTCCTAATGCATATTTTGTTGAACGTTGTGAATGATTGTTCCTCACCAATACCCCCTTGTGCCTTCTTACCCCTACTAATTCTTAATTTCGAGGACGAAATTCTTTTAAGTTGGGTAGGATGTAAAACCCCTAAATTTTTACTATATTTTTTTATATATATAAATTAGTACTAATGTTTTTACTTATATTTGTACGTCGCATAGTCGTATTGTACGCGCGAACTTGCATTTTTCGTATTTGCTCGTCAAGTACAAAATGTGCGAGCGTACATATTTTTAGAAAAATATTTTTCTATTTTTATAGTTTCAAAATAATATATATAATAATTATTTTTAGCTATCGTACCAAAATTTCCAAGTTTATTATTTTATTTATAACAAGCCTTTCATTTATACAATTGTAATAATAAATATTATTCTGATAAAATGGTATACTAGAAAAGTATATTTATGTAAATATTATTTGTGCATACATATATATTTTATAATTATTTATTAGTTTATTTTAAATAATAGTATAATTTTTGAAATTAATATTATAGCATTTTTGAATTATAAAAAGTTAATTTTTCAAACTAATTATTTTGAATAAATGGGATGAGGAAATTATTAAATAAATTTTATGTGCATTTTTCGAATAAGAATGTGGTCATTATTTGGTATTATCTACAATTTAAATTTAAATGTAGATTGAACCCAATTTGGATTTAAATAAATAACTATCTATTTGGGTCCAATCCTTTTCCAATTAGGATTTTCCTCAACCCTATAAATAGTGGAGCTTTCACATTATTTCTCCACAATTATTCTTCCAAAATTTCCACCACAAAAGTGAGTGCATGGTGTCGGTGTCCAATCCTTTCCATGTCAGTCGTGATTGGCCTCGGGTCCGACCCCGGGTGTCTTCTACTATCTTTATTTTTACAAATACAACGTCTTCTTTGTGCCCGACATACCGGACACGCACACAAAACTCTTTCTAACCTAATCCCGTGTCCGACACTTGGACCTAATACCCAGCCAACCATCTCCCATCAACGTCTCCGTCGTCGCACCAATACCTTCCCCCTCCCTGTTGTCCTCCAACCACTCCGGCAACAACCGACACCATCTCCAATGCATCCTGACCGACGTCCCCGCCCGCGATCGACCACAACATCACCGGAGTTCACCATCATCCTAGCATCCTCGGCGCACCGTAGACCAGCCAATCCTCCATCATCACCACGCACAGCCTCCAGACTCGCCACCCACTTTGCCTTTCCGGCCACACCACCACTATCGTCGCCAAGACCACCACCAACTGCAATCACCATAACCGCTTCCCACCGCCTAGCCTCAGAAACAACCACCATCGAAACCCCTAAAATCCACCACCGTCTTTGTCTCCGCAGCTTCACAACCACCGACCGGCCCCAAAAACTCACGTCACCACCACCAACCCCATTACAGCCCATCCGCTGACATCCCGACCAAGCCGATATCACCATGGCCACCGCCACCAACGGTGCCGTCCCAAAACCACTACCACCAACAAAAAAATTAAAACACACACACGCCACCTCCGCCACCAGCCCACTCAACGTGGCCGCCGGCCGGATCCGTCGCCCGTCGCCCGTGGAGTCTGCCTCCCTCCCTTCCTCGCCTTCCGTGGCCGACCGGCCGGACCCTAGCGTCGCTCAAACTGTACGGCTCCCCACACCGAACCACCTCCACCGTGTCTCGGCTCCACCGTCGCGACAGGTGAGCTCCTCTGAGTCCCGCGCCTGCAGCCTCCCCCTCTCGCTCATCAACGCTCTCTCGCGCTCGAGCCCACTTCTCTCCCTTCTCCCCCTCTCTCCGCCGGAGCAGCCGTCGCCGCGACTCCACTCCGATCCCCCTTCCCCTTTCCTTCTCACTCTCTCTCCTCTCCTTCTTCCCTCTTCCCCACTCTTCTCCTTCTTCTGTTGTTCCCTATTTAATTTTTTTTCAATCTCTCTCCTCTCTCTGTTGTCCTATGTCCTTTAAAAGGAGTGAAGCAGCAGTTTTTGTTATTTTATTTTTTTTGCTTTTGTGTTTCATTTTATTTGATTAAATTATTACTATTATTATTATTATTATTTACTACTGCTATTATAATTAGTTTAATACTATTGATATATTTGTTACAATATTAGGTTACCAATAATAAAATTTAATAATTGCAAATCTCATTTGATTTTAAACCTAAAATATATGATCATATATCCTTGGATATGGTGAATGAGTTTTTACCTAAACTATTTTTTAACATTATTTTTTTCTAAAAAAATATATATATCTTGGCTAGTAAATATAGTTTTAAATATTTTATAAATATTTCTCGATTTTAAATAAGTTAATTGAAATATTTTTGACTAATATGAAATATAGTTTCCCTACCTAAAATAGTATTTTGACAAACTTAGAGTTTCATTCTAAGAACTATGTTATTATTTTCAAGCATATACTTTATCTAAGATTTATTTTACTAATAGAATATAGTTTTCAAATATCATATATTTTATATAAAAAGTATATATATTATATTTCCTTCTATTATCCTCTTCTTCATGGCTAAGTCTATTATTTCTAATTTCTCATCAATTTCGTACTATCTTATGTCCACCCTAACTAATTTGACCCTTCTGGACCCAATAGAACTGTCCGTGCCACCATCAGAGGTCACCTTGTGTAGTTGTTACCCGAAGTCGCAGTTCGTGCCACATTGATCATTGCAGTACACCAGGCGTCCTAGCAGGCAACATACCTTGCCATTAGCTATCTATTTTACTTTAGCTTATATTTCATGTATTATTTATTTTCTGCAAAATAAACTGTGATACATGGCATAAGTAGATAGAATTTTTACTGTTTAGCTCTATTTCCTGCTATGTACTATTTTCTTAAACATTGAACTTAGCGTTAAGGGACCACCCTTTGTGTGTTGTATTCATAGGCCTTACATATCTTTACCACGAAGTTGTGAGTCACATATAGGACTCGGACATGCGTGATTGGCTGGCCATCAGTACGTATAAGCCGTGCGATAGGAATAATCGCTAATAGAGGTTGCATGCTTAGTTTGACTTAGCGGTTAATAGAGGTTTTGTGTTGTGGATACAACATAGTAGGCATTGGGCGGGAAGGACAATAACTTAGCGTATGGGCTACTATGCACTTTTTCTTTTGTAACCCGTGAGCTCCGTCAGAGACGCGGGTGAGATTACCCATGATTACTAACGGCCACTGGCATTCTGCAGAACGTTATACACTAGGCTACCTTATCCGTTAGGTATGAGTACTCTTAGTTTAGGTACTTGTATCTGACCGTGGCTTAGAACAATAACTTGTCGCAGATTAGTTCGCCACATCTTGTCCTTGTTTGGTTGTAGGTGTGGCTTACTATTCCGATGAGAAGGTATTAAACCTTGTTGGGGTCCGGATACCATATTGGATTCGTGACTTGGAAGATATTTCACCGTGGGTTAGTGTGCCATCTCTTGTCCTTGTTTGGTTGGAGGGATGGTATGCTAATTCAAATGGTGAGGTGTTATACTATGTTATGATCCAATCTTACTTATTTTTATTGAGCAATTATATTCAGTTTATATGGCATGATATTGTGTATCTTATTACGTCCCTCCGAGGACCTTGTTATCTCTCCAGGTGTGTGCTCTTGTCTTTCGCAGGTGTTCAAGCCGTGGCCATGATCATCTCTATTTCTTCGAGGATGATTGTCTTTGATCGTCTTCGCTTCGCTGGCCAAACTCTTTCTTTTGTTATGTATTTCTTTTTATAGTTGGTAGTGGATTTGTCTCCGCCCAACTATATGTACCAATAACAATTCATAGTTGATTATATGGTATCTTTTATTTCTTTATTTTGTGGATGAGATTAGTTAGGCTTGGTTTTACTACATTTACAGCTTATGTATATATACGAGGATTCCATATATTGGAGTATACTTCGTATGTATGCAACTGACATGTCTACATACTTAGCCCTAAGTATTTTGGGACTAGGGTGTTACAAGTCGTCAACACAAGTTCCACAAGTCAGGATTGAGTTATCTCGAATTAAGTTTGGAAGGACCGTAAGGCAAAGTTTGGTTAAGTCATGTTGAGTTATGAGGCACAGCCTCGATGTTTGAAGCATGGACCAAGTCGATGACATGAAACATGTTGCATCCCAAATTATGAGTCGGAAAGGCAAGTACGAGTCGATACATTGATGTTACAAGCATGAGAATGGTCTAGAGGCACAACGATAAGTAATTTATTATACTAGGCATGGTGATGGTCTAGAGACACAAAATAGGCCCGACATCTATGTCCTAAAACTGATCCTAAGGCAATATTAGAAAGATAATCGAACGGATATGTTGCACAAACTAAATGAACATGTTGGTTTTGTATGGGTAGGCGAGGAGCTCACTCTGTTGGCCCATTCGTTATGGTCAAACCTGATTTTAATAATTGATCAAACTCTGTCTCGATATACGGAACTACTCAGATGTTTACTCAAGACATTTTGGACACTTGGACACTGATCAAGATTGGATATCTACTCAGTTCAAGACCGAAGCTATGTTTGCCACTCGAGTCTGTATTTCTTTATGCAATATAATTTTTACTTTTATTGAGTCTAGGAATACATTGTACACCGAGTCGTACTGGCAAATAGGCTATCTAAAATCATTTTTAAAAATGACCTATATTTTTGAAAAATATCCCTTATTTACAAAAGCTTCTAAAGGATTTTAAAAAGCCCAAAAATTACTTTTGAAAAACCCTGACCAACCCTGACAGAACTCGGCCCGGGTTCGGCTAGAGTTCGGTCAGAGTTCGGTTAGTGACTGTTTGATTTTTGAACGTTTGAAAAACTTGGTCTCCCTTCAGTTGCGGATTTTTACATAGAGTTCTGTCTGAATTCTGCCCGAATTCTGCCAGAGTTCTGCCTTTGGAAAAACTATAAATAGAGAAGAATTCTGATCATTTAAAATCACTTATTCACTTTCATCTCTTCTCTTCTAAGCTTACGTTTCTTTCCAAAGAGTTCTAAAAAGCTTTCATTTTCAAATTCCAAGCCAGTTACAGTTCTCTAGTCACTTTGTCGGTACGGTGCGGTCTAGAAGATTTCAGAGAAATTGTAATCAGATGCTTGATTGAAGAAAGACTCTTCAAAATTGAAGTTGGTCGAGTTCTTCGTATCAAAGCTCGCGTCTGTAGAAGTTGCAAGGACTTCGTATAAAAACTTGCAGAATTTTCCAATAGTGGATTCAACTGGAAGCTAGAGTTCTTCCGACTGGACTAGTCCTCACAAGAGGAAAACTAGTATACATTGCTGTGTTTGCGTTTGCCTTCTGATCTCATTTCTTTTACCGTTATTGTTTTGTGATTATTGATTTAATTATGTGATCTTGCTGCTAACAAGTTTTTAATTAGCAATATTCCGATGCCTACTCTTTTCACCCCCCTCTAAGAGTATTCTACTTTACGACTCCGTTCCTACACACTCTACCAGTACGGTTGTGTACTGACACCCATACAGTTTTTATGTGCAGGAACAGGTAGAAGATCGTTTGGCACGGAGCTCGCTTGGATGCATCGAGGCACGGAGTTCCTTGGCATTTTGAGGCGTGCGACCGCACAAAGTCAGAACTTATACGGGACATAATGTATGGACATCGTCTATCTGAAGCATCCACTGGCTCATTAAATTATATTTGAGAGATGAGAGAGAGCCGAGTGATTGTAATCAAAGAAAAAAGTGAGCTTGAGTGATTGTAATCTTGGCTTCGCGCCTTTGTAATTTTATTTCAATATCAATAAAGGATGGTGGATTTTGTTTGTATACTCATGTTGCCTTCATTATTCAACTTCTCTGATTGGGACTTTTGTACGACGACTCCGTCGCAAGATGCTGTAATCGGCCATTATGGAACCCGCCTTGCGTGAGTGCAATCTAGGCTCACGTGGCATCATACCTTAGCGAGGATGATCACTCCTCCGAGAGCGGGGCGTGACATAATGGTATCAGAGTACGACTTTACGTCCTTAGATTTTTGATTGAATTCTTAACTCTGATGGCTTCATATTAAATATCGTTTTCGTAAATCGATATCGTTGGTGCGCTCTCTCTCAATGTTCCACGGGATGTCCATACAATATTTCTATGTAATTTTCAAATCATATGAGAATAGTTGATAAAAACAAAAGATGGTTCATGTAAAGCATGGTTGGCTAAGTTGGGCAGGGCATATACACCAAAATTTGTGTTAATGTTGGAAAAGTTGACTACGGGATTCAGATTATGTCAGACAAGAATGAGTTAGACTCGATTCATAAAAGTGTTGGATAGTTGCGATAGAGGTGCTACCGAACATTGATATCGTCGATGCGACATGGTTGAACGTTCTTGGAATTTGAGGAATAGTTCGAACAAAGTTTCGAAGTATTCGGTTGTGATTCAAAATTTGTTCGATGATTTATCGAGTAACTTCATCCCTGAGTGGTGTATGGGATATCCTCGGGGATGTTGATCGATTGAGGATTGGGGTGCCAATGAATCTATCAGCAAGCATCGCGGTATGCAAAGCGTTAGATTGAGTATCATTGAGTAAGTTATAATCTCGAAGTTTTTGATGAGTTGATGTAAACGAACTAGAAACGATACGTACGAGATTAAGATTTTGCAAGAACGAAATATAAAAATGATTGAGTAGATAGATTGAATCAAGAAAAGTTAAGCTGTAACGAATGAATGACTCGGTTGAAGAATCGATATGACTCGTATACAAAAAGTTAGCACAATTGGAAGTTAGCGTGCATGGAAATTATTTGAATATATAAAAATGACTCCCAGGATTGGGATAGATGTTTTCGATGATTTGAGTTAGCATAGAACGATACGACTTGAGAAAATATATTGCTTGATGACTTAAGATAGACAAACTAACATACGTATTATGGTATATCCAATTCGGATGGTAGCATCAGTTGCATGATTCGGAATTCGTTACAGAGAAAGATTGTCAGATTACGTGTATCATTAATGGTATTGAGGCGTATCAAAGATCGATATGCTATAATTCGGGGGCACTCTGATTCGAGGAATGATGATCATGTAAAAATGTTATTGCTCAAATAGATTAATACTACTTGGATAAAAATGAACGTGTCTTGATGGTTTCGTTGATAACCACAACGTTAATGTTCTTGTCTTGTGCGAGCTCAACTCCAGTCTCGTACATACGTCACGTCAGATTTGGACGATCATTATACGGGAGCGCTGGCATGGTGATTCATGTCCAGCATGGATGATCGAACTTACGGGAGATCAGGGCATGGCAATCGGATTACTTCAACTTGTGGCTTGATGTGAAGATGAATTCGAGGATTGTTTAGACTTGTGATTAACGATTAAGTAAGTTAGAGGATTGAGTAGATCCAATCTGCATATCGAGAATAAAATTAGTCTAGACTCAAAGCAAGAGTTACACCCCGAGGAGGACGATTATCCTGCGGGAGCGTTAGCATGGTGATTTCATGTCCAGTATGGATAATCAGACTTATGGGAGATTAGGGCATGAAATATTGTTATGCTAGACAGCCTTGTGATCAAATATGTAAATTACGTAAAACGATTTAGGAAATATGATATAAGAATTATGGTTTAGTGACAAATCATGTTGTGGTATACTTGACTTGAATAGGATGGATAGGTAGATTGTATCAAACATATTCGAAGAGATACACTATGTGAAATATTAGTTTGGACGTGCAATAGTGATATACAGAGGATTTGGTTGAGTAGAACTTACCGTAGGATGGCTTTGCTGAATGACTCGGACCCCTGGGATTGAACGCTACGAACGCGAACAGGAGAAATCTATGCTCGAAGTTTAAAAATCGGAATGATGCGATCTTGGGTAGAAAACCCCGTATTATCAACTTTGGTTTACCTTAGGATTGGGGTCAGTGTTGATATTATTATTTGGGAACGATGATTCCAATACTGGCGTTGACTTTAGCATTGAGAGATGGCCTAGCGGTTAGGCAGACGTCCCTGTGTGGAGAGATAAAAATTATGCGATTGACCCTAACAAGAGTTACCGAAGTGTTCTCGAAGAATCTTGAGAATTGATAGGATTGGATAATAGTAGTGGTGGATAGAATGATTCAATTATATGGAGACACCACTCACAAGGCTTGGCTGAAATGCATATATTTCAGGGATGCCTGAATATGTGCATGATCTAACTCGAGTGGAAATGATGGATTCTCTATCACAGGGCTTGGTTGAAATACATGTATTTTAGAGACGCCTAAAATATGTGCATGATCCAACTAAGTGATACGTTGAATTCAAGTAATACTAAAGGAACGGAAGGTACTGTGGATTTTAAAATCATGTTTTAAAGGAAATATTGATGGTAGTGCGATGTTGGATTTGAAATAAACTTGAATGCTGATTGATCTAGTGGTTTACCCTAGAACTAAGTTGTCCGTATGTGCGACGAGTATAAGTTATCCCCAATTGAGATATAGTTGTTCGAGGTAAAAAATAAATAAGGTGCGAGCGTGGCTCGGATTGAAGAAACGTGTAGACGGAGTATGTGCGAGAACCATTGGATGCTGAATCAAGTGATAAGTCGATGAATGTGTACTCAGTAAGTTTCGACGATGAAACTTTTTCTGAGTGGTGTATAATATAATGCCTCATCTTGCTCAGTTCAACTGAAGGAATCAAAACGCCAATGGTATTTGGATTTAGCCATGCAATAGCTTGTTCGAAGTCCTGCTCGGTCGAGGCAACTCCTCTCTTAGGTGGGTGGCTTCGGTGAACTTGCCTCAACTTGGCCTTCACACAAATAAAACAAAAGTTTTTAATGCACTGAATAGGCTTGATAATAAAAGAGGTGAATCTCATGGCTAAGGGAATAATCCCAACTTGGGTCAAATTGAGTTGGAATATAGAAAGGTCCTACAGTCGGCTTAGAAGTATTGCAGGACGTGCTTTCAAAATGGCACTCGGTCCTTCGTCCCATGGCTTGGAAGAAGAAAAGTTGGTCTATGTTGCCACAAGCCTATGAACTTAACATAGTCGTAGGCATCGCACGATATAAATGCATGGTAAAGCATGCACTATCCCACTGTCTAATGCTTGGCATAGCATAATTGACCCACAAGTCTCAATGCATATTTCTACGGTACAAGGCTTGGCTTAGCCTTTGCTCGTCCCATGAGTTAAGTTGTTGCACGATTGAGTTAGGAAAAGTTATGCCACGAGCTATCTAAGTCATAGCACTGTCCCATATTTTCTATAGTTGTTATAGCCACACAGTCCTACGATCTCAAGGCTCATCATATAGAGTATGACTTGGACGGTAGTGTCGCACAGAACACAAATTGGTTTGAGGCACGAGCTACGGTTGGTTCAAGGATAAGTATGCCATAGTCTATGGCATATATGGAAATATGTCTTGTTTAAGTCAAGTAAGAAGGCTATGTAGTAGCCAATTTTTTGGGTTTCAAGAATAAAAAAGTTCACGCGGCCATTTTCACCGAGACCAGTCGGTTTGGGAGTCTCCCATGAAGCATGGAAAGCATGGTCATAAATAAAGAATAATATAGTTTGAGTCATATGGTGAGTTAGGTAGGCACCATTGCATGGTCATAGATAACTTCTGTACAATACGTAGTCTTCTCGAATGATCACCGGGGCACCGAGATTATGTCAGCCTGGGGGAAGCGAGTTGGCAAATCAGGTTGTTGGATTTATTGTATAGGAGATTCGGGGCTTCCTTGAGCTAATTATCCTGGATGATCATCAACTATCCTAGCGTACCGCATGGGAGATTCGAGGCTTCCATGGGCTAGCTACCCGCGTTAGATGATCGTCGTCTATTCTAAGCCAAGTCTAAGATAGCCTGATATTGCTAATAACCTTTTATATAGATAAGTTGGTATGCTAAGCAACAATCTGCATGTACGGTGTCGGTCGAATCAAAGAAAGTACAAGCATGGAACGAATTGAGTTAAGAAGGTGTGCACGGTTGTAACACCATTATGGAGCCTAAGGTTTGGCTATGGCAAGGATACTGTTCGACATAACAAAAGGTTGAACAAACTTTTTGCTTTATAGAACGTATAAGGTATATGTGTACAAAGAAGGAAGTCCTAAACAGGATATTCTAAGTACAGGGAGGAGATTTCTAGGAAAGTGTGACGGTGGAGATCGAGCACTAGAGCGGCCCTTTACTCTATTGACGATTTGATGACAAATCAACCTTGTTCTGTTTCTCTAGCGCCTTTGATGGAACTCTGGGGTCACCAATCAAGAGGCTGTCTAGAGGAGAAGATCCCTTGGAGGTGTTTGTTTTTCTGTTGGTTGGTTGGTGGATTGTTCCTTCTTAGATGAAGGTTGTCTCTTTCTAAGTTGAAGGAGAACTCCTTCTATTTATAAAGAACTGAGCACATATGCGATATGCATTAGGCTTCCTAAGATATGAAAGAATCTGCCATCATTGTACGGTACGGGCTTCTACGGTGCTGACACATGGCAGACATCGAGATTTCCCTCAATCGAGATCTCTGGTAGTTATCAACATAATCGAAGGAGATGACACATGGCGTGTGCCGATTTGCTTGCTCAAATATAGTCGAGTAAATCTTAGGATTTCATCCTAGATTTGCAGTCTGATTGATCCTCGTCTAAGATTTAAATCAATCTGATATGATATCAATCATGATTTAATCCTAATCTTTTCTACAAAAGGTAGTTTAAACAAACCAATTAGGGTAGACCCATGCTTCATGTGCCACTGGTGAGGACTAAGTAGTATTGTGCTTCTGGAGCGACGTGTAGACCATGCTTCTGGAGACGACGGAGCCTCTGTGCTTTCAGGCGACTAGTGGACTTGGATTTGAATGACGATAAGATTTCTATGTATTTAGAGCAACGATGAAGCTGTGTTTTAGAGCAACAGAATCACTATGCTGTAGGCGATGAGTAGGCTTGTGCTTCAGGTTGGTAAGGTTACTGTGCCTTTGGAGCGACATACTGACTTGTATTGGTTACAGTGGGAGTTCCTAAGTCTCTTGTAGAGAAATGACTTAAGCTTCTAGATCGGAGCAGATAACTGTGCCATGGGAATGAAGATGGTGTGAACATATCACCATCATGTGCCTCATATGGACGTATGTAAGTAGCTACGCCTCTGAACTTTGAAGGCGTTGGCTTTGGAGGAAAGGGTATAACACCCTTGTGTGTCTGGGTTTGGCGCAGGCTGGTAGCTGCGCCTCTAGAGTGAAGACATTAGTTTCCGAAGCAAAGGAAAGGGTGGGGCCTACCACCATTTTGCTTCTGAGGTTAGCGCAGGCTAGTAGCTGCACCTCTGGCTTGAAGGCTTTGGCTTCTGAAGTAAAAAGCGATAAATACTCGCTCTTTAAGGACTTCTCTCGTAATTGCCACTATAATATGGGGAATTCCAGGGGTCTAAAACTGACACTCATCATGCTGAGTCTTAGGTTCATCATATCAATTTGGGAATTCTGACCGTCGGCCATATGGCGTGCACTCTGGGCCATTCTCGATCATATAAAAGGGGAAGTTCTTCTCTAAAGAGTCGTTGTCTTCTTCTTGGCATCCTTCACTACCATACGAGATCTAAACTTAACTTCGAACGGCGATCGGCCTTGTATAAGTTGGCTACTGGTTGAGGCTTTTCTCATTCATAGGAGCCATGTTCTTATAGAAGAACTCTGTGTAGAAGGAGCCATCGCTCCCTTAAGGAGTATGTAAATGTCCTCCTTAGGGAGTTCAACTCTGGATGACGTCTGGGGGATCTTTGAGGTCTTGACGACCTAGGTCATGGATGGATAGCCAACCCGAAGAGCCATAGGTTTGTCTATGTCCTTTCCATTCAGGGCTTCGCGAACTGCTGCGCAATTTGAAGGCTCGGGCCAATGACTACTTTAGACAGCTGCTTGCTCTAGTCGAGTGGCTGATAGGCTTCTGGGAGACTGTGCCCATAAAAAGATCAGAATACGCCTCGATAGAGGCCAATCTTCGGGCATGAAGAAGAAGGACTGCGCTTTGACGAAGATCGAATCCCTTATAGACCCCTCTAGGTTCTGTCAAATCTGTACCAGATCCTTTATAAACGAACAAAATTAGTTCTTTTTGTGTAGTCTCTATGTGCCTGTACTAGACTTTGGTAGACGTGACACATAAGGGACTTCTTTCCATATCCTTTGCTTTGTCTTTTTAGCACTTGGGCTGAGCCTTTGTATCATCTGCTCTGTGTCGAAGGGATGCCATCAGCTGAGATTTTTTATGCTTCTATAAGACCCCCTTCAAAGTGTCCCAAACTTTAGTCAAGCTCGGGATACTTTGAACAGAAGCATGAACAAGTGGCAGGATTGTACGAGCTGGGTGATGGCTGGTGTCACGCCTAACTCTTTAGCGTTAATTGTCCTGAGTCATCATTTCAGAGTAAGAGCTCCTGATGACTTCTTGATATTGGAGCCTCTTACATCTTTGTAGGGATTTTGAATCTCTTTGGCAGAGGAGGTCCAGAGTTACGTTCCTTCGGTCACTCGCAGAACTATCATCTGACGTAGAGTGGAGCTTTGGCTTAGCTTGTAAGCTTCCTTCTGACCGACATCTGGCTCGTGCTTGGACCATACAAATAGTCTATATAAATGACTATCCCTTCCAAGAGAAGACTCAGCAACTTCCATAATGGTCTTGCTTGCCCGGCACTCGGCTGCTGACGACCCTGGAGTTTGCTTGAGGCGGCCGTCGATGGCAAACCTTTTCATCCGAAGAAGCCGTAGTAGAACTGCTGGATCTCGAGACATCCCCATGCTCTGGATGTCATAGGCGTCAATGGCGTCTTGGACCTCTGCTTCCTGGATTTGTATTGCTTGTCATTCTGATAAATAGAAGGCCTACAACTGTGGTTGCTCTAATGGCCAGTTGGGGAGATAGGGGAGTCCTATGCTGGTCTTCATCCCCGGCTCGGACCAGTAGCTGCTTTAGGTGGTGGCTTCCTTTTAACCAGAAAGTGATTGGCTCTGTCACCGCCTCACCCACGCTATTGAGAGCTTATACTACGATTTTAGCCTTTTTGCTTCTGTGTATGTAACTACGAAGAGTCTGTAATAGGTCTTTGTAGCCACATATTTTTATAGATAGAAGCTTTCCTGTCCTCTTTGCTTTTGTCTTTAAAATAAAGAGGGAATGTTCACCATAGATTTGCCTGACCAGAGGTAATATGGACGTGGTAGGCTTAATCTTTGCTAGAAAATAGAATAACAATCCAGAGGTAATACGAACGTGAACTGTTTTCTAGACTGTCGGAATAACCATAGAGCTGATGCGAGAAGAACGACTACTCAGAGGTAATGTCGACATGGTAGCCGCATCTTTCAGGTGTAGAGGAAATCCAGAGGTAATGTGTGCGTGAAGTGTTTCATCTACTTGAGAGAATATATATGAGAGAGAGGGAGATCCTCTTACTAGAACTCATAGGCACCCTTTTCAGGGAATGTGGACGCCTATTCTGGTTCTGCCTTCAGACATAATGTTTCTTTAGAAACTTGCCGTTGATTAGCATTATTAGCAAGTCACCATTAGGTTTAGCTAGCCGATAATCACCATTAGAGTATACCATTTCTATGACGAACGGTCCTTCCCACTTGGACTCGAACTTTCCAGCCGTCTTGTGAGTCATTACCGTCGGTCTTCGTACTGCCAAGACGAGGTCGCCCACTTGATATGATCTTTCGTGAACCTTTTTGTTGAAGGCCCCAGAGATGCGGGCTTTGTAAAGCTCGATCCTTTGCTGCACGAGCAAGCACTTTTTATCCAGCGCTTCTAACTCTTGTAACCATCTGTGCTGATTTTCTTCGACGGTTAAGCTTGCAGAGGCCACATTAGCAGACAATATCTTCTTAAAGACTTAACCAGTGCTGGTGTCAGTGTCCCTAGTGGAGGGGTCAGAAGAGTGTGAGTGTCTTATGACTTCTTTCTCTGAGTCTTCTGAGGTAGAAGTAGGTGTAAATTACCCTAACCTTCGACGGGTACATTGGTAATAGTTTTGAGCTTTTTCCTTTGAAGCATGAATCCGTAAGGGAAGACGCCGACCCTTACCATAATTGAGCCCCTTGTTGCTGTTCAGGTCATAAACCATCTTCTAGATGAGGTTTTTGGCCTGCATCTTGCTACTATCGAGGTCTGGGTCTTCGAGAGTTATTCGCTATGGATGCTCCAATCGACCGAATATGATGGGTTTCTCTTCTTTTTTTTGGCTGGAACTACGAAGTAGGCATCCCGGGCAGGGACAACTCGGCTCACATGGTTGACGGTCGTCACCTAGGTCTGTAGCTTACGCAGAGAATTGTTTGGTATTCCAGCATGCACCAGAGTAGTTCGAAGACAACTTTTTGTTAATAAAGTGGGATATCATATCCAGAGGGATTATATCGTCGAAAGAATGTGCCTCTGTGATGGCACAGACGTAGTCTTTTAGCTCTTCGTTAGTGAGGACTAGAGTTGTTGTGGGAGGAGGAGGAGGTTGCTTCCCTTTCAGTTTGACCACTAAGGGGCTGTGGTCTCATGATCCTGCACCTTCGTGGTTGGCCTTGGAGACCTCCGGGGTAGCCTTATTCGTATCGGCTCCTGACCATCTTCTATCATCACTGGATGCGAAGGTGGAGCTCGACCCCGAAGCTTAACAATGAGAGGCACTGATACTATGAGAGGCCTTCCTTTTAGTCGAACCTTTAAAGGTTCTTCGGTCGCTGCTGCACTTTCTGAGGGTCTCTGCCTCATTATCAGTATCATTGCTATCGTCATCTCAGGGGACTGACTTGTACAGATCAGCATCCGTACAGTAGGCTTCAAGTCCTCAGAATAGGTCGATATCAGCAAACTTTGTTTTGATGGTCCCATCGCTGGCCACATACTTCATGTACTAATAGAGGATAAAAGGGACAGTCATGTACTCATGGATCCATGGTTGTCCTAGCAGCATGTTGTAGTTTATGTCTGTATCGATGACATAACAGGTTACCTCAGTATGGAGGTCACTAATCTGATACTTCAGGCGAATTTTGCCTAGAGGTTCTCTCTTTCCTGCATTGAAGGCACTGATTATTGTGTTCGAGGCTGTCAACCGATGCATCAGAATCCCTAGAGTTTGAAGGAGATTTCTTGGGATAATGCTCAGAGAGGAACACGGGTCGATGTGGATACGATCGACCTTAATGGCACCGACATACCCTGTATAATTCAGGGGACGATTGTGCCGGTTATTCTTTAACAGCATGTCTTGCTGGGTGAAAGTGATACTGGGAATCACTTCGACCACGTTGTGGCAATGTGGGTAAGCTGCGGGCTCATCTTTTGGTGGCCAAACCTGAGTAAGAAAGGACTCGACATTCTATAAGGCTTCACTGAGCACGTCTCGGGTCCCTTTAGAGAGGCGGAGGAGCTCAAAAAGTGACAATCTAGTCAAAGTGTTGGCTAGCTGTGCTAGAATATCAAAGTTGTAGGGCTTGATAGGCCCTACTGCCGAATCCTTTCTGAAAGGTTTGTCAAAGAGAACCTCCTTCTATTTTTTCTTATCCGTGGTAGGAGCCCGAGATGGACCTGCCTCTGGTGCGTCAGAAGCTTAAGATGGACCTGCTCCTGATATATCTGGGACAGAAGAAATAATTGGTGAAGACTCCTCCTGCTCTGGAGCCTGGCTCTCCTCTTGTCGCTGCACTGAGCAGGTGGTCACCAAAGCATCATCGGTCGAAGCCAAGACCATGCGGCATGTTTTACTTTCCTTTCTTTTGGTAGAAAGGGTCGTAGGTGCCATCATGTCGGGGACTAAGTCAGGATGAATCGATATGACTTCTCCTTGAGGTGTGGAGAACGAGATGAGCCCTTGAGCATTATCTCGTGCTGGTGGAAGGTTGAATACTTCCATTGTTGCCTTTGGAATGGGGACGACGCCGTCTCGCACCTCTGCGGCTGGAAAACTCCCAAACTGGAGAGTAATCATATTGGCCGTGACGATCTTCTCCTCATAATCCAACGATATGACGTTGGGTTCGATGAGGCACTGGATTTGCCTTTTCAACACATAGCAATCTCGTGTTGAGTGGTGCATACTGGTGGTAATGACAGTACTTGGGATGGTTTACCTTTCCTACTTCATTAGGATGCCTGGGTGCTGGGATGGACAGTTTGCCACTCTTCGTAAGCATTTCGAAGAGCTCCAGCGTATCCTCGTCATTGCAGGAGTAAGTCTCCCTCGGCCTCTGCGTTTTCGCGGACTTGGGGTTCACGGATGCTGAACCTTTGGAGATGTTGACGGTCATGGCCGGCTTGCCTTTTCATCTTTGAGGTTGCTGCTGGATGAGCGTCTCCCCTTGTCTTCAGGCGCAGGAAAGTGTAGCCCCAGGAGTTGAACGTCCTTGGCTTTTCTCTACGTGGCGTCTGCCTCCGTAATGAAAGGCATCCACTCCGTGCAGGGAGCATTATGCCATAATTTGATTACATGTAGCATGTTCTTTCGGCATGAGTCCATAAGCCTGGGCTCAGGCATGCCGGACGGTAATTTGAGGGCTGCCTGGAGGAAGCGCTCGATGTATATGTGGACATGCTCCTTCTTCCTCTAGACAATTTCCATGAGGGTCGACATCATCATGTCCATCCCTCCTTCGTAGAATTGGTCCATGAACAGGGTCTTCAGATCTTCAAAAGAGGAGATAAAATCGTCCGGAAGACTGTAGAACCATTCATAGGCTACCCCCTACAGGGATCCTATGAATATATTAGATAGGAAGGCGTCATCCTTTGGCAGGTGCCCAATTACGAGGTAAAGTACCTCAAGTATTATCGAGGTGAGTCCTTCCCTTCGTAGGGTATAAGCGTCTGCGGATTGTATTTGGAAGGGTAGACGACGTTGTCCCACTCGGCAGGGTATGGCTGCCGGATACCCATCTTTCGGAGTGCTACTTGCTTCTTTTTGGCATCATAATGAGCATACAGCTCCTTGATGGCCTGCTGTATCTCGGTCGACATTGTAGAACCTGTAGCAGATGGAGTAGATGAGGAGGGTCCTACCTTGTGGGCGACAGGCAGCCTGATGGATCTATTATTAGTTGGCGGGTCAAGCGCAGGTGTAGAGGCAGGGGGGCCATATTTTCCTTGAGGTCGATTATGACAGAGGACATAGTCTTTATGGTATCCGTCAGTGTATCTAACTTTGCCTCGAGGGCTTCGATACGTCTGAGAGCTTCGTTGTTGTCTTCCTCGTCGCCATCGACAATGAATACGGACAAAGTGTGAGGATGAGTCGAAGGAGCCATGGATCCTTCGCTCTTTGGCTCAGATGCCTGAGCCTCGCCGTCTTGAGGATACACCTTAAGATTGTGACCTTCTTCGCACTCAACACGGTTTCTACCCCTAGTCTGGTGACTGGCTGCACCGATGGAGGCATCCGTGTCATATTACTCCTCCTTAGATCGGAACACAGGGTTGCCGTGTATGGTAGGAGGCTGGCTACCCCCAATATTTGGTATGGCACCCAATACAGATCTGGAACGAGTACCTTGGAACACACCTGCATCGGGTACCTTAGCTTTGCTGCTCTCCAGCCTCCTCTTCTGTTTAGCGACTGACACGAAAGGATTATGGGAGGGCTTCTTGAAAGCACTGGAACCCTATGCCGTGTAGCATATGACGATGTGGGGTTCGTCTGCTCTAAGGCTCACCGACCCCTGTTGAGCCTCTGGCATAGGGTCAACGTGGAGTGAAGTCTCTGGAAGCCGGAACGCCGGCTCGATGATGGCACGGCCGTCTGCTGGCAGCAGTAGTTGATGGTAATCTGGGTACAAGAGTGCCTTAATTTAGGCACGCCTTGTGCCATAGATTCTTCTTTCGCTTGGGAGATGGTCAAATCTTTTGCCATGGTACGTACAAAGAAGCTGTACGCGAGTACGGTCAGAACGGGTCTGGTGGAAAAGCCTTATGTCGCTTCTACGCGACCGCTGCTCGTATGGCTCTCTCTCCTAGGATGTACCCCTGGATTAGCTCTTGTACAGGAGTACTTAGGAGGAAGGAGGGCTCGACTAGTCGAGGTGTCAGAGCACGAAAGCCAGTCTTGTATAGCCTTCCGTCGGTCGCGCGTGTAACTGTCAACACGGGCCTCTTATCTGCCATAGGTGTCATGCGCTTATTGCACGAAGCACGAACCACCTAGGATCTCTTTCTACTACCCCCAGCGGGTGAGTAGTATTCAGAGTCCGCCGAAGGCTCGCCTGAAGGGAAAGCGATTATGTCGAAGACAGATCTTCTTACCGATAATGCTTCCGTCGTGAGGGGTTGGACAGGTGTGCACTTCCTTTGGCATCGTGCCTTCGTCAGATCAACTATAGAACCACTATCTTTCTTGCCATGCTTTTCCAGGACGGGAATCGGACGGGAGAATAAGGTTGCAGCAGCCGAAATCTTCTCCGTGGCTTCGACGTTGAGGGGGTCCTAAGACGTAGATCCCGCCATCGTGCTGCTAGCTGCAGCCACCTTAGTCTCATGACACGTCGAGTCTTCTTCGGTTGTATGAACCGCTTCGAACTCTTCGACTTTTCATCAAAGATGAGATCTTCAAAAGCTTGCTGGTTGAAGCGTACGACCTGCATGTCATGGGAACATCCCAGCAAGTTATCATCAGATTGTGTCACCGCCTTCTCGTTGGAGGAGAAGGTAGTCCCCAACAGAGTCGCCATTTTGTTTGACATAACAAAAGGTTGAACAAACTTTTTCCTTTATTGAACGTATAAGGTATCTGTGTATAAAGAAGGAAGTCCTAAATAGGATATTCTAAGTACAGGAAGAAGTGGTTTCTGAAAAAGTGTGACGGTGGAGATCGAGCACTGCAGCAACTCCTTTACTTCGTTGACGATCTGGCGACGAATCAACCTTGCTCTGGCTCTCTAGCGCCTTTGATAGAACTCTGGGGTCACCAATCAAGAGGATGTTTGGAGGAGAAGATCCCTTGGAGGTGGTTATTCTTCTGTTGGTTGGTTGGTGGATTGTTCCTTCTTAGATGAAGGTTATCTCTTTCTAAATTGAAGGAGAACTCCTTCTATTTATAAAGAACCGAGCACATATGTAATGTGCATTAGGGTTCCTAAGATATGAAAGAATCTGCCATCATTGTACGGTACAGACTTCTGCGGGCTGACACGTGGCGGATATCGAGATTCTCCTCAATCGAGATCTCTGATGGTTATCAACATAACCGAAGGAGGTGACACGTATCGTACGCCAATTTGCTTGCTCGAATACAGTCGAGTAAATCTTGGGATTTCATCCTAGATTTGGAGTCTGATTGATCCTCGTCTAAGATTTAAATCAATATAATATTAATCATGATTTAATCCCAATCTTTTCGGTAAGAGACGGTTTAAACAAACCAATTGGGGTGGACCCATGCTTCTTGCACCTATGGTGACGACTAAGTACTGATGTGCTTCTGGAGCGATGAGTAGACCATGCTTCTGGAGGGAGCCTCTGTGCTTTCAGGCAAGGAGTGGACTTGGCTTCGAATGACGACGAGACTTTTGTATATTTAAAGCAGCGATGAAGCTGTGTTTCGGAGCAATAGAGTCACTTTGTTGTAGGCTAAGAGTAGGCTTGTACTTCAGGTTAGCAAGATTATTGTGCCTTTGGAGCGACAGACTGACTTGCATTGGTTGCAGTGGGAGTTCCCAAGTCTCTTGTAGAGAAGTAACTTAAGCTTTCAGATCGGAGCATATGACTGCGCTATGGGAATGGAGATGGTGTGAACATATCACCATCCTGCGCCTCATATGGACGCATGTAAGTAGCTGTGCTTCTGAGCTCTGAAGGCGTTGGCTTTGGAGGAAAGGGTATAACACCCTTGTGTGTCTGGGTTTGGCGCAGGTAGGTACCTGCACCTCTGGAGTGAAGACATTGGTTTTCGAAGCAAAGGAAAGGGCGGGACCTACCACCATCTTGCTTCTGAGGTTGGCACGGGCGAGTAGCTGCGCCTCTAGCTTGAAGGCTTTGGCTTCTGAAGTAAAGAGCGATAAATACCCGCTCTTTAAGGACTTTCCTCTTAATTGCCACTGTAATATAGGAAATTCCAAGGGTCTAAGACTGACACTTGTCGTGCTGAGTCTTAGGTTCATCCCATTAATGCGGGAATTCTGACCGTCGGCAATGTGGCATGTACTTTGGGCCATTCTCGGTACTATAAAAGGGGAAGTTGTCCTCTGAAGAGTCGATGTCTTCTTCTTGGCATCCTTCACTACCATGCGAGATCCAAACTTAATTAACTTTGAGTGGCGATCGGCCTTGTATAAGTTGGCTGCAGGTTGAGGCTTTTCTCGTTCATAGGAGCTATGTTCTTATAGAAGAACTCCGTGTAGAAGGATCCATCGCTGCCCTTAAGGAGTATGTAAATGTCCTCCTTAGGGAGTTCAACTATGGGCGACGTCTGGGGGATCTTCGAGGTCTTGACGACCTAGGTCATGCGTGGATAGCCAACCCGAAGAGCCACAAGTTTGTGCTATGTCATTCCCATTCAGGGCTTCGCGACCTGCTGCGCTCTTTAAAGGCTCGGGCCAGTGACTACTTTAGGAAGCTTCTTGTTCTGGCTGAGTGGCTGATATGCTTCTGGGAGGCTGCGGTCATAAAAATATCAGAATACGCCTCGATGGAGGTCAATCTTCTGGAATGAAGAAGAAGGGCTGCGCTTGACGAAGACTGAATCCCTTATAGACCCCTCTAGGCTCTGTTGAATCTTTACCAGATCATTTGTAGACGAACAAAGACTCTGCTGGGGACTAACTTCTCTACGGCTGAGGAGTTGGTGACGCAATCGGATGCAGCCAAGCTTGGCTCCACTCAACAAAAGATGGTCGCCCGGTTCGACCAACAGGCGTTCGAGGAGATGCTCTCCGACAAGAGCGCTGGCCCGGTCCAGAAGCAAGCCCGCACAAAGAAGGCCTGTAAGGAGTGGAGACCCCGATCCTTCGTTCCTGCTGAAGCTCTTGCAGAGACACCCTCTGTTGTTCAAAACGGCGAGCAAGATTCCCCTGCGGCCCCACTTCAGATCGTAGACAACTCTGCTGTCCCCAAGTCCGGCAGAAAAAAATACTATGATGCTGGACTTGCAGGGGCAAAGAGAAACTCTATGAGATCCGAGCCGCATAAAGTTATCAGCCGCAGGGAGAAAGCTCATGCAGCTACATCCTCCAGCCGCATGAAGAAAACTCATGCGGCCATATCTGTCAGCCGTATAGCTTATGCGGCTACAGTTGCCAACAACACGAATGAAACTCATGCGGCTGTGGGAGTCAACCGCTTGCAGAAAACCCATGCGGCCACTATTGCCAACCGCATGCGGCCAGCCTGTACGGTCGTGACTCCTAGCCGCACAAAAATAATTCGTCCAACGGCAGAAGACAACCGCATGCAGACAGCCTACACGGTACCCAACTCTAGTCGCATATCGTCCGTTTCACGCTTCTCTCGATCAGTCTTCGACCGTCTCTCATGCGGTCCCGACCCTGATGATTCTCTGGATGATAAGCCAGACTCTGTGGTACCCAACTTGGACTCCTCCTATTACGCACCCACAAGTGCTAAAAGGAGGAAGTCTAGGGCAGCGCGGGCTCATCAAGCCCAGTCAGCTGTTCCAATCTCTGACTATCGGGGCGTCCTGTTGACTATCACACGGGCCTCGGATGGGAAGTTGTATGCAACTGCTCGAGTCCAGCCCCCGGCGACAAACAGACAGAGTGGTTCCTCTGACCTGCGGGAGGCGATCCTCCACAAACGCAAGGAAAGAGAAGGAGTGTCGACGTGCAAAGAGTCCTCGCTTGGACATCGCTGCACCCAAATCATCGTCAATTGCTGCTGCAATAACGCAGCAGTGACGGAAGATCGGCCGTCCGTCTTCCAAAGGCTACAGCACCCGAACTCAAAAGATGAGGCACCTCCCGTTGTCTCCTGCAATTCCGCTCAAAAAGTCCCCGCCGAAGGGAGAAGGAAAAAGATGAGTATCTCCAGTCCCAAGATATCAACCACCACAGCTAAGAAACCATCGTCTAAACGGTTGTCCTCTACTGGTGTATTCCAACACACCCGTTCAAAGACGAAATTTACCGCGATGGGAAATTTATCATCCACCTCGCTGGGGGTTGAGGGAACTGGGGGTAGCACTCCTCCGAACATCCGCAACAATCCAATGTTTTAAGGAGCCGAGTCCGGGAAAGCGATTCTTCCATCAGGTACGACAGGCACCGATGTCCCCGAGGACACCCGTGATTCTCAAGACGAAGTAAACTCTGAGGCTGGGGGTACTGCTCCCTCCGAGTCCAAACCAGAAGACAATATTCCCACATATCCCGATGACTTCTCGGTACACGGGTACGACTCGGAGGGCACATCCTCCACCGTCCCTTCCATCACTCCTCACGTAAGGACCGTGTTCATGACGGACAGCAATCAAGGTGGTTCCAGTGATCGCCAGCGCATTGACAGCCTCGAAGCCATATTACTTGCTTTGGTCAAGTCTGTAGACGAGATTAAAGTGGCCCTGCCCACTCTACAAGGAGGAGCGCCTGGTCAAACAAGCACGGGACCCGCGGTCAATATTGATTCGAACTCAGCGACACCAAACTCGGGCAATAACCCTCCCGAAGTAACAGCCCCTACCGCGACAGATGAGACCCGAGAAGTAAGGAGAGTGGTCCAGAAGCTCCGAGCCATGTTCCATGCCCGAGAGAATGCTCAAGATCTCAGAATACGGCAACCATACCCTGCTGAATGGAGGGATGTTCCATTCCCACCAAGATATAAGCCGTTCAATATCAACCCGTATGATGGCAAAACCTCAGCAAGTCGGTACATCACTTACTTTGAGGTCACCACCGACCATCTGCCCCATGATGATGCGATCCTCACACGGTTATTCATCGGGGCATTGGAAGGAGTCGCCTTCGATTGGTACCGCAATCTACCGGACAACTGCATCCACTCCTTCGCCGGCTTCAAGCGCCTGTTCTTGGAACGATTCTACGAAGTGGGACAAGACGTCACTATGTCCACTCTCATGGACATCATCCAAGGGGAGAAGAAGTTGACAAGGAACTACATCGAGCGGTTCTGCCAGACCGTCATGAAGCTGCCGTCCGGAAATCCAGATTCTTCTTTGATTAAAATTTGCCAAAAGAGACTGCTTCCAACGATCAGTCTCTGGATGGGCGAAAGTTAATTCAAAAATTGGAAGGCGTTCATCATCAGCGCCACAAGCGCCGAAGAACAACTGAAGAAGGCTCGCCAACTGGGATTGCACATCTCAGAAGGAGAAAACAAGGGCAAGCGTCCCAACAACGATAATGGGGGTAACCCCTCCAACAATCGGGACAGCAAGGAAAAGCAGGCTATGGTGGCCGACACGGCCCAGAAGCCCGAGTCACAACCAGCAGATAAATAATGGCCTCGGATCACTTACTCTTTCGAAGACGGCCACGTCAAGCCTATCTTGGACATGCTCATACAAGGAGGTAGAATTCAGCTTCCTCCACCAAGGCGAGAGCCTCGACCGGCTGATTTGGAGAACCCAAAGTTCTGCCATTACCACCGTTATGTACACCACGCTACACACGGCTGCTACCAACTAAAACGGTACATCCAAAGCCTCATCGATTCGAACGCTCTGGCCATCGACTTCGAAGAAGTAACCGTAGCAGCCAATATGGTGTCCGTACAATTCGGCAGCTTTCCTCCGACGGAGACTCAATACGGGGTAATCCCCGTCCCTCTGGCAATGATGGAGATCACCAATCTTCCACCTCCCCGGGAACAGGCTGCTGGTCTAGTACCTCTCACCACCTTACGAGGGGAGGTCATGTGGGTCCATCCAGACTTGGTGTCAGAAGTAACTCGGCCCACACCATCTCCCATCAACAAAAAGAGTAGAAAAATCAGGACCTGCCACGCAATCTCAGCAGACAACGAGGAAGCTACAGCCGTCGTCACGCGGTCCGGAGCACAATCCCAACCTGTGATTGACAGCCCAGCTAAAAATCATCAACCTACTACAACTGATGCTCCGGGACCGGCTCAGCCTTCGACGACCGACAAGCCTAGGCCGAAGGAGACTCGCTTCGACAAATCTCTCCGAAAGGACGCAGCCCAAGGGCTAGAGATGCCCTATAACTTTGACATCTTAGCACAATTGCCTAACACTCCGGCCAAATTGTCACTATACGAACTCCTAAAGCTCTCCAAAGACGTTCATATTGCATTGAGCGAAGCACTCCAAAATGCCAATGCCTATCTCGCTCAATCCAACCTCACCGGGGAGGACTCACCCGTGGATCTCCAAGACAGTGCCTGCACGGGAGTAATGCCCAACATCGTCTTCACTCCGCAGGACATGCTCATCAAAACCAACCTACATGATCGCCCGCTATACTACACGGGATACATCGGCGACGTGAAGGTGGATCGGATGCACATTGATCCTGGCTCTTCTATAAGCATCATCCCGAAGGGTCTGCTACATCATCTCCGCATCCCAATGCATCGCCTGATACCTACAAGCACCGCCATCAGCGGTTTTAATTCGGGCAGGAGCTACCCTATTGGAAAGATTCGTCTGAAGTGTCAAATTGGCGACCTCCAATCCGAAGTCACCTGCTACGTCATAGATGCAGACACTTCTTACAACATCCTCTTGGAGCACCCATGGATACACGATTATATGATCGTGCCTTCTACGCTACACCAGTGCTTCAAATACGTCGACAAGCACGACTTCGTGAAGACAGAGTTTGCTGATATCGATCCCTTCAAAGGGGTCGAATCTTACTACTCGGACTTCTGCTTATACGAAAAGTCGAAGAGGCACCTTGATGAAGGAGACGCACAAACTCATACCGAGACAGCCACGGGATCAGAAGAACCCCTGACGATCCACCTCCAAGCTCGCAAACCGGGCAAGTCCGTACCCCTCACCGCCACTCTGCGGAAGGACGCGATCAGCCTCTCGGCGCAAGAAGAGCAGATGATAATCCGGCTGCCAAGGTCCGGCCAAGTGTCGAGACCCATTATGGGGCCACTGATAATCCGACTGCCGAGAGTCAGTCAACCCCAAATAGGGAAGCTCAATCCCTCCGACAAGCCGCTGACGATACGCCTTCCCAAGAAGGGTTATCACCTCGATGCAAGGTCTGATGCTTCCAGCGAACTAGCCACTCCTCGCTCCACATCAAATGCCAAACTGGGGGTCGCCAGTCTGCCAACAACTCCATGCTCTGCTCCATCAACTGAACCACTGACAATCAAGCTTCCTAGGTCGTCCTCTCAGTCTTCGTTCACACAGGGGATAGCCGAAGAGGAACCAGAGCTAGCCAAGTATGTGGCTACCCACACCAATGTCCCCTCCGCTGATGATGTAATCCCCCTAAAAAAGATACCTTACTTCATCAATAAAGGGTTATCTTTGAACTACACCGAGCTCAATAAGCTATATACAATGTATGCTATGGAACACGATATAGGCGCTCACCTACACACGCAGGTGACAAATGTGTACACCGCGATCCAGCTTACTCCAGTAGAAGACGCTTACCGAATATTCGAGGGAGGAGATCATCCGATCATCTTCGGCCGGACGAACAACCCGCATCCCCTCACCGTAGAAGAAGTCGACCTCGGGTCAGATGCCGGGAGACTGCCTCTGTATCTCTACAGCCCTCAATCCAAATTTCTCATGCAGAAACAGGGGTATAATCTGGAGACGACACCAGGATTGAACTACGGTATTGAGCGACGATTACCTTTAAAGCTGCCAGTCCCGGCGGGCAAACTACGGAACTACTATAACAAAACTCGATGCGGGTTAGGGTATGTAACGCCTACTACGACCCCTGAAGGTTCAGACGAAGAATGCGACTGGCAGTCACATTCATCCGGATCACCAACTTTCGACTCAGATACCAGCATCAGAGATGTGTTCAGATAAGTCATGTCAGTCAACATGGCGTTCGCCGACGCTTACGAGGAAGACGAAGACATCCCCGAAATCCTCGAGCTAGAGCCATGGGCCCAGCAATTAGACGCACAATGGGAAAAGCGGTTCGAACTGAGAGAACCTCCTACTGAAGATGAAGTCATACAAGTGGATCTCGGCATCGAATCTTCTTCAAAACCGATTTTCATCAGTAAAAGCCTAACTGACGAAGAACGGGAGTCGCTGTTAGAACTTGTCAGAGAGTACATTGATGTGTTCGCCAGGAGCTATGAAGACATGCCAGGGTTAAATCCTGACATCGCTCTCCACAAACTCAATATTCGACCAGATGCGAAGCCGGTCAAGCAACAACAGCGACGCTTTCGCCCAAGCATCATGGACGCGATCGAAGCCAAAGTCAACAAACTGATAGCCAGCGGCTTCATTCGTGAAGAGCAACATCCTGATTGGGTCGCCAATATAGTACCCGTCCTTAAGAAGAATGGGAAGATTCGAATCTGCATCGACTTCCGCAACCTGAACGAGGCATGCCTCAAAGATGAATTCCCCCTTCCTATCACAGACATCATGATCGACAACACCTGCAGCTTCGAACGTATGTCATTCATGGATGGCTTCTCGGGGTATAACCAAATCAAAATGTCTCCTGACGATGAAAAGCATACATCATTCCGAACACCGATTGGCACGTACTGCTACACAGTCATGCCTTTCGGTTTAAAGAATGTTGGCACCACATATCAAAGAGCCATGAGCATCATCTTCAGAGACCACTTACGCAAGATAGTGGAGTGCTACGTTGACGATATAGCCGTTAAGAGCCGCTGTAAAGGAGACCATCTGCAGGATCTAAGGACGGTATTCGACCTAATGCGAACGCACAATTTGAAAATGAACCCTACGAAATCCTTCCTGGGAGTATCCAGCGGGAAGTTCTTAGGCTTCATCATCACTGCAAAGGGTATCCATGTAGACCCTGAAAAGACAAGCAATCATGGAGATGGGTCCCCCGAAAAATCTCTGCGAACTCAGAGGCCTTCAAGGAAGGCTAGCTTATATCAGAAGGTTCATTTCCAACCTCTCCGGGCGATGCCGACCATTCACGCACCTCATGAAGAAAGGAGTCTCATTCGTATGGGACAAGGAATGCCAGCGTGCTTTCGACAGCATCAAAAAATATTTGTCAAATCCGTCGGTCTTGGTAGCCCCAGTCCCTGGAAAACCATTCCTGCTCTATGTACGAGCAATGGAACACTCCCTCGGTGCCCTGTTGGCACAAAACAACGATGCAGGGCACGAACAAGCCATATACTACCTCAACCAAATGATGGTGGGACCCGAGCACCGATACACCGCGGTTGAGAAGGAATGTCTCGCCTTGGTGTTCGCCATTCAGAAGATGTGGCACTATGTCACCGGACAAACGATACATGTGATCTCACGAGTCAACCCTCTAAGGGTCCTCATGACTAAACCAGGGGCACTCAGCTCTCGCCTCGCTACATGGGCAATATTGTTGTCCCCTTATCATATGATCTTCGTCCCACAAAAGGCAATCAAAGGTCAAGCCCTGGCAGACTTCTTAGCAGCCCACCCGGGCTCGGAGTCCTCCAGGATATACGAAGAGATCCCAGATGAGGTCGCCGACTCGCATGCAACCTCTCACGAGAATATATGGCGAATGTTCTTCGACGGCGCTTCGAAGACCGGACCTAAAGGCAATATAGTCGTCGGGGTCGGGGTAGTGCTAATTTCTCCTTCCGGATTGGTGATTAACCGCGCTTATTCCCTCACCGATCCCTGCTCTAACAATGTGGCCGAGTACAACGCTCTGGTCATTGGCCTCCAACTTACAAAAGAGCTGGGGGTAGAATACCTTGAAGCATATGACGATTCCCAGCTAATCGTCAATCAGATCCGGGGCTCATACGAAGTCCGCCACGAAGACATGATCCCTTATCACCAAATAGCGATTGACATCATCTCGTCATTCAAAGGGTTCTTCATCGAACATGTCCCCAGACTCCGAAATATTGAAGCCGATGCCCTAGCTGGTCTTGCCGCTTCCCTAGCAGTTCCGAATTATGATCGCCAATCAGTGGAAGTGATAGGCCATGTACTGGTCTGTCCCAAGAACAATGTGCAATTCGTGGCAAGTTATTCCGCACAGGCGATCGATGAAGCACCAGACTGGAGACAACCGTTCATCGACTTCGTCGTCTACGACATCCTGTCCGAGAACCCAAAGGAAGCCACTTCCATCAGGCGACGTTCTCTCAGATTCTTCTACGATACGGAGACGAAAATACTGTATCGCCGTTTCTACGACGGATTACTGCTTCGGTGTCTGTCAAATGCAGAAGCCAAAGAAGCAGTACGAGAAGCTCATGACGGTGTCTGCGGAGCCCACCAGCCCGGCCCAAAACTACAAGATCGTCTTCGCCGAATGGGCTACTATTGGCCCACGATGGTGGCAGATGCGATCGATTATGCTAGAAAGTGCAAAGCTTGCCAAGTCCACGCGAACTTTATTCACCAACCATCTAAATTTCTACATCCGACAGTGGCGTCTTGGCCATTCGAAGCATAGGGAATGGATATCATTGGTCCAATCACGCCACCTTTCTCCCGAGGACATCGCTTCATACTTGCGATCACTGATTACTTCTCCAAATGGGCAGAAGCTGTCCCACTCACAGAAGTTAAGACTTCAAACGTGATCAGCTTCCTTAAGCATCACGTCATCTACCGCTTTGGACTGCCCCGAAGGATCATCCATGATAATGGTCCGCAGTTTACAAGCTACGCATTCTATCGGTTTTGCGATAAACACCGTATTCAGAATACCGCTTCGACGCCGTACAACCCGACAGCAAACGGGTTGGCAGAGGCATTCAACAAAACAATCATTAAACTCCTCAAGAAGTTCGTCTCCTCTAACAAACGTGACTTGAACGAGAAGCTCGGCGAATGCTTATGGGCTTATCGCACCACAATTCGAACAGCCACCGGGAATACGCCATTCTCCCTAGTATACGGGAGTGAGGCAGTTCTCCCATTAGAGACTCAAATACCCTCACTGCGTGTCGCCCTCACACATCAATTGACAATCGATGATAACTACCGACGTCGACTGCAAGAGTTAGAGGCCTTAGATGAAAAGTGCCTCCTAGCTCAGCAAAGGATCGAGCTATACAAAGCACGCATCTCAGGAGCCTTCAACAAGAAGGTCAAAATCAGAACATTCCAAGTGGGCGATCTTGTTCTGGCAGTCCGGAGGCCAATGGTCATGACTCACAAGACCGCCGGCAAGTTCCAGCCAAAATGGGAAGGCCCATTTATCATAGAGACAGTATTCTCCAACGGCGCTTACCGCCTCGCTAAGCAAAACGGAGACTTGCTCATGTTGCCCGTCAACGGCAAGTTCCTGAAGAAATATTATGTATAAACAACATCCCAGATTATCGAGTCACGTACCTGCTGGTGCCTCTGAATTCACCACCATAATTTTCCAGATTATCGAGTCACGTACCCGCTGGTGCCACTGAACTTGCTCCATAAATTTCCAGATTATCGAGTCATGTATCCACCGATACCACTGAACTCACCCTCATAGTTTGCCAGATCATTGAGTCACGTACCCGCTAGTACCGCTGAACTCACACTCACCATTCTCCAGATTCCCGAGTCACGTACCCGCTGGTACCACTGAACTCACACTCACCATATCCCAGATTTTCGAGTCATGTACCCGCATGTACCGCTGAACTCATGCCGTTCTTCCACAAAGATATCCCAAATTTCCAAGTCATGTACCTGCTGGTACCTCTGAACTTACACTTTGATTCCAACATTCATGGATTGTCGAGTTATGTACCCATCGGTACCCCTGAACTTACATCCTGGGCACTCTTTTGAAAGAAAGTTATGTATAACCATACCGCTGAACTTTCTTCCTACAAGAGATCCTCCCTCATGATCTAATACCTGCACTCCCAGTGCACAACAAAGGTAACGGGTCCACAAACTTCCAAGACGGCCATGTCCTCATTACCTCTGAGCCGTTCCACTTTCGCCAAAAACAAATCACCCCCTATGTAGAACTTCCATGTCCTCATTACCTCTGAGTTGTTCTATGTGCCCTCCTTCATTGAGCCCACTCCCGTCATGTCCTCATTACCTCTGAATGGGAAGGCTCCGTCGAAGAAACCTTCATACTTGCCATGTCCTTATTACCTCTGAGTAAGTATGATGACCCCCTTTTGACCTATTATCTGTACCCGCAACCGGAGTACGCCAAGGGTAATAGGTCCACAAATGTCCTCTGCTGACCATCAATATCCTCCGTCGAGTTCACTCCTGTCATGTTCTCATTACCTCTGAGTAGGAAGACTCTACGTTTAAAAAACCTTCCCACTTGCCATGTCCTCGTCACCTCTGAGCAAGTATGTCGGTTCCCCTTCATCCTATTATCCGTGCCCTAAACCAGGGTATGCCAAGGATAATAGGCCCACAAATATCCTCAGCTAAATTTCTCAGCACAAATCTATCACCCCATCAGGCCCCAGGAGCCCAGCTGCTCTACGGCATTCCTTTTTCTCAAATACCAAGAGCGCCCATGACCACTTCGCTGTGGCTGCTTCAGGTACCCTGATCAAAACTTGTTACCTCTGCCTAAAACCAAGGTACGCCATGGGTAACAGGTCTACAAATATATCTCCTATACGGGGGTAAACATCACCACAATATCACAGGCACAGCAAGCAATACGAATGAAGGGTAGAATTGAAAGTACTCTTTACTTAAAGGAAGGAAAAAGCATTACATGTTGCGGGATCATGTCCCCTCCAGAAAAAAAAAAGAAACAAAACAAGAGGAAAAATTCGATTATAGTTCTGTATTGCACAACTCTAAGAGACAATTTTTCACCAAGGCAGTCCCCCTATCAAGCCTCTGCTTAGCTCGACGCTCGGCTTCTTGGGATAACTGCTCTGCATCATTCAGAAGAGTATATGCCTGCCAGTTATCCTCCATTTTCTTGAGGGCAAGCTCTAGATTAACGGAAGCCCTACTGTACTTATCAACCTCCTGGATAGCAGTCTCTTTCTCAAAATGAGCGGTCTCAAGCTCTGACTCCAGAAAAGCCAATTTTCTCTGGAGTTCAAGGATATGTTCCCGAGTATCGGCTACCCCGCAGGAAGCATCCGCTTCCCGAGTTGAGCAATCTTCAGTCCGACGGCTCCACTGGTCATGCAATCGAGTCAGATCCCGGCGGTCCTTCAATATAGCCGGTTTAAGCGATTCCCGGGCAGCAATCACCTTCTCCACCACAGTAATGAGAAAGTTGCGCTCTTGATTTATGGCCGCAGGTAAATCAGTCTGTTACAACAAGCAAAACTGGGCCACGAGACGATCAACCTCTAATAGCTTTGACTCCAAAAGTGCAGCCAATTCCCCTCCTCCAGGGAGTGTCTTAAGGATGGCAATCTGGCCTCCGGCGCATCGACGGGCCAGAGTAAAGGGAGTCCCCCTTTCCACTGCTACCTCGACCCCTCTCTTCAAATGATGGTAGAAGCTGGCAACCACATCCTGTAATGCGTCATCCAAGACCTCCGTAGAGGACGGCGTCAGAGGGAGAGTGGCAGACGGTACCAGAGGAGAAGCTTCAGAAGTTACTGCACCCGCCACCAAGGAAGCAAATTCCGTACGGAAGGATGCTTGGATGGCGGCTAACTCCTCTTCTGCCGTCGAAGAGCCTGGATGCTCGACAGGGAGGAAAGGTTGACCCCCGAAACTACAGTCGCAGAGGAGGACACAGGGGGCATCACCTCCTGTTCCGGTTGCACTGCTACCCGGGACCCCGAGCTCGACCCAGACAAGGGCCCCTCGACACAGAGAGGCTCTGTCAGACCCTCTCCGGTAGGGTGCGATCTAGCAACATCAATTACTGGCAACGAAGGGTTGAAATCTGAACATCCAAATCAACCATTAGTCGACACAATCTGAAAGAAAAAAATGACAAGAACATATAGGCCTATTCACGAGCTATGGTTCGATCTGTATTACCAACGGAAGAGCGCGGAGACGACGGCTCGTTCACAGCCGGCGTAGTTTCCCCACCCACAGAGTCATCATATTGGGGTTCGGACGTCTCAGGGACGGGCGCAGTAAAGCCCCCATCCCCCTGGGTTGAGGTTCCAGCACGATAGGAATCTTCGGTCGTGACTGGAAGCACCCCAGCAGCAATGATAGCGGTACACACGCCACTGACTAAATGAGATAGGACCGAGTCAGCCTCGGTAGTCGGGTCCTGAGGGGCGAGCTCACCCGACGCCTATAAAAGAGCAAAAGAAACAAATGATTAAGCCATAACATAGAAGAAGAAGAAAAGAAACAACTGAAGCCCAAATCACCTCAGGAATATCATCCACATCATCAAGAAGTAGCCTGCGATGTCTTACCGCAGCATGCTTCGTGGAGTGGGTTCGGTCATCTGCGGTAGTCACGCGCCTGCTTCGTTTACGCGAAGGGTCGGGCATTGCAGACGGTTGATCCTCCACCACCTCGTCAGACAAACTAGACGATTGACCCACGGCCCTTTCTACCTGCACGACAGGGGGTTGACTCCCAACCTCCTCGACCGAAGAATGAGATGAGTCATCAGTATCCTGTTCGTCGTCTTCCTCATCCGCCCTAGTGGACTCTGAGTCCAGCACGGGAACCCTGTTCGCCCCCCTCTTCCTCTTCTTGGGCCCTTCTGGCTTCTCAGCCAAACCGGTGCCGGTGATGAAGCTATTATTCATATCAAAACTAACAGGGGGTTTGCTTGCCGCAACATGATAAAGCGCCGCTATATACAAAATATCACCCTCCACCTTGGCATCAGGGAGTGAGAAGCTGGCTCGGGTATGGGTTGCATTATAATAATGCCTGTAAAACCCCTAAATTTCTACTATATTTTTTTATATATATTAAATTTGGTACTGATTTAAAAATTTTGTATTGTACGTCGCATAGTCGTATTGTACGTCACGCACGAAATTTTATTTTTCGTAGTTGCTCGACGAGTGCGAATATGTGCGAGCGTACATATTTTGAGAAAAATATTTTTTATTTTTATAGTTTTAAAATAATATATGTAATATTTAATTTAGCTATCAAAATTTCCTAAATTTATGATTTTATTTATGAAAGGCCTTTTATTTGGAATAAATAATATTATTCATGCATACATATATTTCATAAATATTTGCTAGTTTAATTTAAATAAAAATATAATTTTCGAGATTTATTATGCAAAAAAGTTATTTAAAAATATTTATTATTTTCAAAATTATTATTATTGGTATTTTGAAAAATATATTTGGAAGTTATGGTGGCCATTTAAATCTTGATTTGATTTTTGGATTTATTTAAATAGTTAAATATTCAAAATTTATTTATCCCATTTGATTTTGAGCTAAAAATTTAAATAGATTTAAATTAGATTTAATTGATTTGATTTTAAACTAAGAGAATTTGATTTGATTTGATTTAAATTAGATTTGGATTTGGATTTGGATTTGGATTTGGATTTGGATTTGGATTTGGATTTGATTGCTTTTAAATTAAATTAAGAAATATCTAAATTGGGTTTAAAGGAATCCCAATTCTTATCTAATTGGGAATTCCCATATCCTATAAATAGGTAGGTACTCCTCCATATTATTTTCACCACAAATCATCTTTCAAATCATCCTTGTCAAAATCTCTCTCTTTTTTCGTCATAAATTCAGCCTCAATTTTCAAAGGTTGTAGCAACTTCGAATGACCATAACTCCCAACTCCGGACTCCGTTTGACCTCCAGTTTTTTTTTGTTGGAATCGTATTGAGGTATATTTTCTGAATATAAATTTTATTTTTATAAATTCAAAACTTAATTTTCTGGAAAATTTGTGGAGTGTCAGTGGTCCGAAATCTGACACGTTTTAGTGTTTTTGAGATTCTGGAAGAACCAGAAATCAGAATCACGATCCGTTTGAAGTTTCGGAATACTGACAGAAAAACGCACATCATATATTTTTCCCATAAATTTTCCAGAATATTTTATTTTAGAAGTTTGTCACATCGTCTGAGTTATCTTGTGTAGCCCTGTGACTATTCTGTACCCAACGGGATTGTCGATTTCACCAGCAAGGACCTCAGGCAAGACACCTTGCTATTTGCTGTTTAATTATTTTAGCTCATATTTCATGCATGTTCATTATTTTCTTTATGCAAAATAAACTGTGATACTTGGCATAACTGTTAGAACTTACTGTTCATTTATTTTTCTGCTATGTATTATTTTTCTCACATTAAACCTAGATTTAAGGGACCACCTTGTGTGTTGCATTCATTGGCCTTGACACGTTGTAACACGAGGTTGTGTGTCGCATGTAGAACAAGAAAGTGCGTGATTGGCTGGCCACCAGTACGTACAAGCCGTGCGATAGGAATAACCGCTAATAGAGGTTGCATGCTAGTTTGACTTAGCGGTTATAGAGATTAATATTGTGGATACAACATAATAGGCATTGGGCGGGAAGGACAATTCCTTAGCGTATGGGCTTCGATACACTTTCCCTTGTGACCCGGACTCTCCGCTGGAGATACGGGATTGATGACCCAAGATTACTGACGGCCACTGACGATTCTGTGGAACGTCATGCTCTTCCTGATGGGGCCTCTGGTGCCCAAAGGGGGACTATGCCGATCCTATTCAGCCAGGGCCCATGCGTAGGAAGGATTGTTCTTAACTACATTTCACTTAGAATGGTAGGCTACCCTATCCGTTAGGTACGAGTACTTTTGGTTTGGGTACTTGTATCTGACCGTGGCTTGGAACAATAACTTGTCGCGGATTAGTTCGTCACATCCTGTCCTTGTTTGGTTGTAGGTGTGACTTACTACTTCGATGAGAAGGTATTAAACCTTGTTGGGGTCCGGATACCATATTGGATTCATAGTATGGGGAGATACGTCGCCGTGAATTAGTTTACCATCTCCTGTCCTTGTTTGGATGGGGGGATGGTACGCTCGTTCAGTAGGTGCGTATTGGACCATGTTATAAATTCGATTAACTTATTTATTGAGCAATATTTATTCAGTTTATATGGCATGCTATTATGTGTCTTGTTACGTCCCTCTAAGGACCTGGTTGTCTTGCCAGGTGTGTGCTATTGTCTTTCGCAGGTGTTCTAGCTCTAGCCGTGATCTTCGCTATTTCTTCGAGGATGATTGCATTTGGATCGTCTTCGCTTCGCTCGTCACTTATTTTATTTTCTATGTACTTTTTCTTATTTTGTTAGTAGTGGATTTGTCTCCGCCCAACATATTGTATCAAGACAAATTTATTCTCATTATATGATCTTTTATTCATTTATTCTGTGTGGATGAGATTAGTTATGGTTCTACTATATTTTACAGCTTATGTATTTATACGAGGCTTCCATATATTGGAGTATACTTCGTATGAATACAGCTGGCATGTCTACGTTCCTAGTCCTACGTATTTTAGGACTGGGGCGTTACATGTTTTTGTGGTGGCCCATGCAGGTCGAGTTTGTCACTTCGGTTACGTTACTGTACCGATGTGAACCTGCAACATAGGATTAGAATTATAGGAATCTCATCCATACAGCTTGACCTCTTCCCTTGGCTTCAAATTTCGAACTCTCGTTCGACTTCCTTGAATTGCATCTTGCTTGATTCCTTTCTACCGTTGATTCTTATTTTCGTGCTTAGTGTCAACTAGGAAGACGACTACACTAGTATATGCTCATAGGTCAAACACATGGCTAGAATGGTTATATTGGCAATTAGAATACATTCAAGACTCTAATTGAGTTAAAAAAGTTTTTTTGTGTGATTTAATGATTAGTAATTGGTAAAGTAGGATATTACCACGGAAAGTTTTAACCTTGAGATTTCTAAATAGTAAACACCAGAGGATTTATAGAATTTTATACTTGGTTTAAGAAATTGATTGATTTTCAAAGATTTGATATTTATGATTTATTGGATTATAGTTATACATCCTTGCACAAGTATAAAATTGATTTGCTTTTCGAGTTGTGATATTTATGGGTTTGGGTGATAGATATACATCTTTGAACAAATATAAAATTTATTTGATTTTCGAGTTTTGATGTTTATGATTTATTGGATTATGGTTATACACCTTGAACAGTTATAAATTTGATTTGAAAATGATCTTAGCTTTTAAAAATGGCCATAGGAATTATTTAAATTAGAGTTGTACAGCTTGCGATTTTCGTGTTTAGTAAATTTTAAATTTTAAGCGGAAGTAATGATGGTAATTTTTGGTTACAATAATTGAAAATGATTTTTGAGAATTTTTCTTTATTTTAAATTGTGTCCTATGATTGAGGATTTACAAATCTATTTAGATTTTTGGTAAAAAAAAAGATGTTGACTGATGAGATTATTTGAAAATTTAGTTTAATGCGGGATTGCTAATATTAAAATTTTGGAAGAATTTCGAAGGATGTGATGGAAAGTTATTTTGGTTGGTTAAAGGAAGTTACCATTTAAAAGTTGTGATTTTGTTGGAATAACTTAGCATGAATGGAAGTTAAAATTGATGAGAGCATTGAGCTTAATTTTTGAGATTGCTTTTAATATGCTGAGAGTTTTATTATGAGTTATTTGAAAACTTGAGAGTGTTAAATTTTGATGGATTGTAAAATTTTTGTGGATTCGTAAATTATGAACTCTTGAGTTAAATAGTTGAATTTCAATGTTAATTTTGGAAAAGGTTAGTAGTAACGTGATAAAATTTTGCTTTGAGATTTTATGAGAGTGATTTAAATTTTTATGATAAATTTGAACGGCTTGGAGTGAATACAAATTTTGGTGGTTTATTTTTGAAAGTTTAATTTTGGAACTTTTGGAGGAAACTCGAGTTAAAATTTTAATGGTAGGCCCCAAGATAACCCTATTGAGTATTCCACACTAATTGCCATGTCACTTATGACCATGATAGTAGTATATACACAAGTATTGTTAGTCATCAACCCAGCTATGTGACTATATTTCCACCTCGACTTACTCGACCTTCCTTCAATTCTAGATCTTTTAATTACGACCTTCTAACCCATTTGCAATTTGAATAATGAGTTAATGGTTCCTTAACTGTATTCATCTAGGAGACTATCTTCTCTCCGAAATTGTGTTTCTAAATTATTTTTACTGGATTCTTTAATTAATTTTATTTCACGCTTTAACTTGATCTTCTTTATTTTGTGCATTAATTATCACCTCGTGAACTCCCACTTTCTATTTTTGATCTTCTGGCATCCCCTACCGTGACTTGTATATTTGGAGTACAACACTAGACTATTTCCTCCAACAAATTTCATATGCAAGGCCTAGACGAGCCCACCTTCCTGTAGACATATCATGTCCCACCAAAACCCATCTCCTTGTACTCTATTTCTTGATATGATCTTATGGTCAAAATGGCCAAACTATAATCTTTACCATGATACCGATATATTTTCGACCACGGATAGGGATTCAACCTCGACTCAATTCTTTCGACCCAATATGTGATTTTGTTCTACTTAAATTCCTTAATGCTTAGCGTTGTACTTTATCTGGGTTGCTTGACCCATGGTCCCATCACACTATTGGTCTAACTCTTGTAAGTTGGGTAGAATACCTCACCACCTAACAAACCATTTTTCTTGTGAACCACATTGGTAAGTTCACTTAGTCTCTAAATTCAGAGGACCCTACCTTATCTAGTCTACCAAGCCATAAATGAAGAAACACTAGGACAACTGTATAGGCCCACATTTCGGGCGAGCCTTGATTTTAAAAGATCCGGGACTATTTAATTTCCTTCATCAGTACCTCCCTTGCACATATTTTGACTATCCCATGCTGCTAATGTAGCTTCAGTTTTGCAAGCTTATTTCGTTATCAAGCGTGATCATGACATATTTTATTGGGTGCACCCACTAACATATTGTCTAATCAGAACCGGTGCATGATGGTCTGATCAACCTATTGCACTTTGGTTCGCTTTTATCTATCGTTCTACATGGATGGGGACATAGCTAAACTTGTCCTCTAGAGTCCCATCCGCGACTGCCTTGACAACTCCTTTTGAATTATTCGGTCGCCTTTGAACCACGTATTCGTATTCGATAACGCCTCCTTCGAACTCTATATTGCGTTCGCCTTCACATATTTTAGAAGGACGAAAGCGTCGTACTAAAACTCCTCTAACTGTCCTATCACCATGACCATTACCACCCAATGTAACCATATCTTTGTCTTGAACTACTCGACCTTTCCCTCGATACTAAATTTACAATCTTGACTTTCTAATCACTTGAATTTAAGAGTGATTACAATCGTCTCTTAATCATACCATCAACCTAGACTACGACCATATAAACTTTTTTTAACCCTCCTATCTACCGTTGTGCCTTCTCACCCCCTCCTAATTCTTAATTTCGAGGACGAAATTCTTTTAAGTTGGGTAGGATATAAAACCCCTAAATTTCTACTATATTTTTATATATATATTAAATTTGGTACTGATTTAAAAATTTTGTATTGTACGTCGCATAGTCGTATTGTACGTCACGCACGAAATTTTATTTTTCGTAGTTGCTCGACGAGTGCGAATATGTGCGAGCGTACATATTTTGAGAAAAATATTTTTTATTTTTATAGTTTCAAAATAATATATGTAATATTTAATTTAGCTATCAAAATTTCCTAAATTTATGATTTTATTTATGAAAGGCCTTTTATTTGGAATAAATAATATTATTCATGCATACATATATTTCATAAATATTTGCTAGTTTAATTTAAATAAAAATATAATTTTCGAGATTTATTATGCAAAAAAGTTATTTAAAAATATTTATTATTTTTGAAATTATTATTATTGGTATTTTGAAAAATATATTTGAAAGTTATGGTGGCCATTTAAATCTTGATTTGATTTTTGGATTTATTTAAATAGTTAAATATTCAAAATTTATTTATTCCATTTGATTTTGAGCTAAAAATTTAAATAGATTTAAATTAGATTTAATTGATTTGATTTTAAACTAAGAGAATTAGATTTGATTTGATTTAAATTAGATTTGGATTTGGATTTGGATTTGGATTTGATTGCTTTTAAATTAAATTAGGAAATATCTAAATTGGGTTTAAAGGAATCCTAATTCTTATCTAATTGGGAATTCCCACATCCTATAAATAGGTAGGTACTCCTCCATATTATTTTCACCACAAATCATCTTTCAAACCGTCCTTGTCAAAATCTCTCTCTTTTTTCGTCATAAATTCAGCCTCAATTTTCAAAGGTTGTAGCAACTTCGAATGACCATAACTCCCAACTCCGGACTCCGTTTGACCTCCAATTTTTTTGTTGGAATCGTATTGAGGTATATTTTCTGAATATAAATTTTATTTTTATAAATTCGAAACTTAATTTTCTAGAAAATTTGTGGAGTGTCAGTGGTCTGAAATCTGACACGTTTTAGTGTTTTTGAGATTCTGGGAGAACTAGAAATCAGAATCACGATCCGTTTGAAGTTTCGAAATACTGACAGAAAAACGCACATCATATATTTTTCCATAAATTTTCCAGAATATTTTATTTTTGGTTTTTATTTTAGAAGTTTGTCACATCGTCTGAGTTATCTTGTGTAGCCATGTGACTATTCTGTACCCAACGGGATTGTCGGTTTCACCAGCAAGGACCTCAGGCAAGACACCTTGCCATTTGCTGTTTAATTATTTTAGCTCATATTTCATGCATGTTCATTATTTTTTTTATGCAAAATAAACTGTGATACTTGGCATAACTGTTAGAACTTACTGTTCATTTATTTTTCTGCTATGTATTATTTTTTCCACATTAAACCTAGATTTAAGGGACCACCTTGTGTGTTGCATTCATTGGCCTTGACACGTTGTAACACGAGGTTGTGTGTCGCATGTAGAACAAGGAAGTGCGTGATTGGCTGGCCACCAGTACGTACAAGCCGTGCGATAGGAATAACCGCTAATAGAGGTTGCATGCTAGTTTGACTTAGCGGTTATAGAGGTTAATGTTGTGGATACAACATAATAGGCATTGGGCGGGGAGGACAATTCCTTAGCGTATGGGCTTCGATACACTTTCCCTTGTGATCCGGACTCTCCGCTGGAGATACGGGGTTGATGACCCAAGATTACTGACGGCCACTGACGATTCTGCGGAACGTCATGCTCTTCCTGATGGGGCCTCTGGTGCCCAAAGGGGGACTATGTCGATCCTATTCAGCCAGGGCCCATGCGTAGGAAGGATTGTTCTTAACTATATATTCACTTAGAATGGTAGGCTACCCTATCCGTTAGGTACGAACACTTTTGGTTTGGGTACTTGTATCTGACCGTGGCTTGGAACAATAACTTGTCGCGGATTAGTTCGTCACATCTTGTCCTTATTTTGTTGTAGGTGTGACTTACTACTTCGATGAGAAGGTATTGAACCTTGTTGGGGTCCGGATACCATATTGGATTCATAGCATGGGAAGATACGTCGCCGTGAATTAGTTTACCATCTCATGTCCATGTTTGGTTGGGGGGATGGTACGCTCGTTCAGTAGGTGCGTATTGGACCGTGTTATAAATTCGATTGACTTATTTATTGAGCAATATTTATTCAGTTTATATGGCATGCTATTATGTGTCTTGTTACGTCCCTCTAAGGACCTGGTTGTCTTGCCAGGTGTGTGCTATTGTCTTTCGCAGGTGTTCTAGCTCTAGCCGTGATCTTCGCTATTTCTTCGAAGATGATTGCATTTAGATCGTCTTCGCTTCGCTCGTCACTCATTTCATTTTCTATGTACTTTTCCTTATTTTGTTGGTAGTGGATTTGTCTCCGCCCAACATATTGTATCAAGACAAATTTATTCTCATTATATGATCTTTTATTCATTTATTCTGTGTGGATGAGATTAGTTATGGTTCTACTGTATTTTACAGCTTATGTATTTATACGAGGCTTCCATATATTGGAGTATACTTCGTATGAATACAGCTGGCATGTCTACGTTCCTAATCTTACGTATTTTGGGACTGGGGCGTTACAATGCCAAGCCCGGACACCATCGAGCACACTGCCCTCGAAGCTCAAGCAAGCGCTAGGGGGATCCAGGAACAATTGGCTATACCCGAATTGACGGGAAAATCTACTGGGAAGATAAGGCTCCAGGTATACTCTATTCCGGTAATGATACACCAAGTGTGCGGGACGGATGTTGCGTAACCAAAGAAGCATCTTCTCAGATAAAAGTTGGGGGGGTCAACGCCGTCAACACATACCCTCCTCATTTCGCCGGGGGTGAACTCAGGGAGAGATACAAAGAATTCGGGCCCATCAATTCTTGCCAACACCCTCCGGCAGGCCGGCATGGTATCATATTCCCAAGCCTGATTACGATACCGGAAAAGAAAGGCGTCATCAACAGAAACGTTTTCATCAGGTCCCGGCCTCATCAACGACCGATAGTGCATCAATAACCACCCCATAAGGTAGTGGTATGGTAGTTCTATCCGTTCAAAGTCCATCGACACATCGCGAGCGATGACTTTGGATGAAAAGGCGCGAAGGCCGTGGTGTATGCTACACACCATGGCCGGGAGGAGCGCCAGTCTTACCTTGAAGACCAATTTTACAGCAGGAAGAATGAAATGGCGGTTGATCCTTTCTATAGAACATGCGCCGCCCGAGACTACACAGTTGCGTAGCCATACCATCAAGAACCCGGCCAAGATCGCTTTATCAGACATCTCCCGGGTACCATAGTGGAAATAACTGAGAGAGTCAGTACTACTCCCAAACCGGTCACGGGTAGACTTCGACCTCTTGAACTTCGACTTCATATCCCTCACCTCCTCCGGGGTTCGAGGAGTTCGAGACGAGACTTGACCGGAAGGACGCAACTTAAAAAGATACAAAATCCAGGCCTTGGTGTGAGGGGCGTTCCCTTCTGAACTATTTACTTTCTTGATAGCCATCTGATGGCAGGCGCTGTGATGACACAACAGTTCTTGGTACACAGCAACGAAACCAGGAAACAGTCGATCCAGCTCGTCGAGTTCTTCGTTCGTCGGTATACATACTTCAAAAGCTTCACCTCCCCACGGTAATCTAGACACAGTGTTCATTTCATGAAGAGCAAGCCCCAGTTCCCCTCCGGGGGCAAAGAAAGTTCTTGTACGCCGATTATACAGCTCCAATAGAGCCATAAACAAGGGCTTGTTAATGGGCAACCCGTAGCAGGTACCCCTGATGGCATAGTAGAGATCAATTTCCTGAAGAAAGTCCCCATACTGCCTCAAAATCCAAGAGGTAAGATTAGTCCATGTGGGAATGGGGTTGATCCAATTTAGCAGCGACAACCTGCCTATGGGATAAGACCCCTTGTGAGCGAGCTGATTCAGAAACGTATCAGCTAGGGTGAAGGTAAAATTGGGGCCAGTTGTGTTTACAAAAGTGCCCGGGAGCAGCCCCATCACAGTCTGACTCATGGATTCCTTGCCCGCACATACTAAACCCGTACGTCTGTTGTAGTGAATTTTGCTCATAAACATTCCCTGTTGGGTGGGAGTCAGGGAACCCACCATAGTCCTGCCCCGCGGGACCATGTTAAACCATGAGAGAGGATAATGCCGCTCCATCTCTGGGATATGAATCTCTACCCCATCTACAGAAAAATCCCAGTGCTCTAGACATCTAGCAATCTGGAGTTCTTTATGGAAAAGGCGTCCCCAAAGAGGAAAGCCGGTTTCAGAAATTCTCCATCCAACTTCTCCGAATTCATCATCGAACAAAGAAAGCGGAAAGGTTGTTTATTAATAGCAGCCACTCTTTCCTTAGGCTCATTGGTAGGTAGCTGATCCTCTATAGGACGGATTAACTCGTCAAGTTGCACGTTTGCGGCATGCTGAGCTGAACCCGCAAGGAGCTCTCCTGCTGGGTTGGTTGGGAGGTTCACTGGAAAAAAAAGAGAAAGAAGAAACAAGATTAAAAGATGGCTAAAACAAAAAAAAAACTACTGAACAAAGAAGCTCTCGCCAGTTTATGCGGTTCAAGTCAATAATGTCTTATGCGGCCCCAGTCCAGTTGGGTCTCAAGAAATACAGTGGCTAGGAAGCCTATGCGGTTCGAGTCAACACAATCTCATACGGCCCAAATCAGATGGGAGTTCCATATGACTCTAACTCGGTAGCTTATGCGGATTGGACGAATATACACAGTTCTAATGGAAGAATTCATGCGGTACAAAACGCTATACGGCTCAGCCTGTTAAAAAACATATGCGGCTCCGTTCAGAGGAGACTTTATGGGACATTATCTATGCGGTTCGGGCATGAAAAAGTCATGCGGCCCATACAGCATATGCGTCTCTGCCATCAACTTGGGAGGAGGCTTGTGCATAAATATGCAACAGAGCCATAAGTACTCAAGATCCAAATGCAACCCTTACCCTTAAAGGCTGGACGAACGTCAGAGGGCATTTCGGGCGCTTCACGCTCGACGGCGGATGAGGACGTCACCCTCTTGCCCTTCGCGGCGGCTGAAATAACTTTAGAGGACTTAGGAGCCATTGCTTCGACGAGAAGACAAGGAAGATCAGAAAGAGAAGACAAGAAAAAGAGTGAACGAAAGAGAAGGTAAAGAAGTCCCTCCGGCTAAAGTCACCCGTATTTATAAACAAAGACGGAGCGTTTCGATCCCCGTGCATACACGTAAACCGACTCTTCGGTTATCAAAAGAAGCCGCCGAAAATGAAGGCCAAGCTCCTCGGATCCCGCACCAAAAAGCGGCCTTTAAAAAATCAACAACATTTAAGAGCTAAAGATTGCCGTATGTGGCAAATAATGACGTGGCAAGAAGCTATGCGGCTGAACAGTCTCCTGCGGCTGAGTCACTTATGCGGCTGAATAATTCATGCGGCCGAGACTTCTATGCAGTCAGAATTCCATATGCGGCTAGAAGAACACGACCATGCTTCTTATTCAAAGTATTTCAATTTTACAAATTGAAAACTTTGAAGGGGGTCCTGTAGAAGCATGGAAAATACTAAAGAAAATAACTCATACGGCCAGGAAAGATCCATGCGGCTCAGAAAACGCATGCGGCGCATGGAATCATGCGGCATAAGGGGCTATGCGGCCCAGGGCATTCCATGCGGCTCAGAGGACACGTGGCCTGATAGTGCTCCCCTCCACCCATGTTGCATTAATTGCTATGATGGCTGACCCCTCTGAAAAGTTGACAGCCTTGACACCAAAGTAGGTAATTATGGCTCTGCCATAATGATGAATCTCTAGGGAAGAGGAAAGAAATCTCTGACACAAATCCCCCGAGAGCCATAAAAATGCCACATGGCCTTGTCACGTAGGCATTCATATGCAGCTCGCTTCTCATGCGGCTCAGATTAAATCCTATACGGCTCAGGCCATAGGAGCCTCATGCGGCTCGGGCAAAGGACTTCCCATACGGCTCGGAGTGAATCCATCCTATGCGGCTCAGGCCATGAAAGTCTCATGCGGCTCGAGCGAGGACTTCTCATGCGGTTCAAGAAGATCATGTCCATGCGGCCCAGGCAGATATATACTTATGCGGCCCACAAGGATTACTCCTCTATGGTTAGAAGACTCAAGTGAGGGCCCCTGCCCACGCAGCCCTGACACGTGGGCTTAATCATATGCGGCTCACATTCATATGCGGCTCACTAGTCATGCGGTCCAGATCCCCCCAGCAGCTCCTAGGATACGTGTCCTAAATCGATTAATTCCTCGGATTTGCTGCCATTAAAGATTGGGTCAGATCCTAATAAATCTGGGACACGTGGCAGAAAAATAGATCTGATTTATTCGCAGATATCAGAAGATCAGTATAAGGAAGATTTATTCCAATCAGCATTAATTGCTCATGGGATTTGGTATAATCTACACCTAATGGCCCAGATTCATCATAATTAAAACGAATGGCCAAGATGGACCAATCTCTAAGCCGCTGCCATCTCCAAGAGCCAATCATTGGCAACCCTAATGATCACCTCCCACTATTATAAATAGCAAGGTGCCATTTCCTTGTAAGATATACAATTTCAGAGAGAAAAATACGTATATACAGAGAGACTCCCCAATAGTCAGAAAAAAGAATACACACAGAGAGAGAGAGAAGCCAGAAGAGCAACAGAGGAGCAAGAAGAGCATTTTTTTGTCAACGCCAACCATCTTTTCACAAGGAGCCAAGGCTGCATACCGATCGTCCAAGGAGTAAGGCAGGGCTGCCGTCGCCTTCCCGAGCCTCTATCGTCACCCTCCAGAATCTAAAATAAACAATTGTACTTAGACTGCTGTACCTAGGTTTTTGTCCCTAGGCTTTCTTTGTACAAGCGAGTTTGTAACGTGAAGTAAAAGTTCGGTCCTCCGATAATTGTTCTGTTCTTTTATATTTCATGGCAAACATAGACGATGTTGTCCCACTCGACAGGGTATGGCTGCCAAACACCATCTTTTGGAGTGTTGCTTGCTTCTCCTTAGCATCATGACGAGCGTACAGCTCCTTGATGGTGTGTTGTATCTCGGTCGACATTGCAGAACCTCTAGCCGATGGAGTAGACAAGGAGGGTCCTGCCTGGTGGACGGCAGGCAGCCTGCTGGATCCATCATTGGTTGGCAGATCTAGCGCAAGTATAGAGACAGCGGGGGCCATATTGCCCTTGGGGTCAATTATGACCGAGGATAGAGTCTTCATGGTGTCCGTCAGTATATCTAACTTTGCCTCGAGGGCTTTAATACGTCTGAGAGCTTCGTTGTTGTCTTCCTCGTTACCATCAACCATAAACACTGACCAAGTGTGAGGATGCGTCAAAGGAGCCGTTGATCCTTCGCTCTCTGGCTCAGACGCCTCAGCCTCGACGTCTTGAGGATATACCGTAAGATTGTGATCTTCTTCGGACTTAGCACGGTTGCTACCCCCGGTCTGGTGACTGGCTGCGCTGATGGAGGCATCCGTGTCGTATTGCTCCTCCTCAGATCGGAACACAAGGTTGTCGTGTATGGTAAGTGGCTGGCTAAGATCGGAACACAAGGTTGTCGTGTATGGTAACTGGCTGGCTACCCCTAGTATTTGGCATGGCATCCAATGCAGAACTGGAACGAGTGCCTTGGAACACACCTGCATCGGGTACCTTAGTTTTGCTGCTCTCCGGCCTCCTCTTCGATTTAGCGACCAACATAGAAGGATTCTGGGAGGGCTTCTTGAAAGCTGTGGAACCTTGCACCGCGTAGCACGTGATGATGCGGGGTTCGTCTTCTCTATGGCTCACCGACCCCCTGTTGAACCTCTAGCGTGGGGTCGACGTGGATTGAAGTCTCTAGAAGATGGAATACCGGCTCGATGATGGCGCGGCCGTCTACTGGCAGCTGCAGTTGATGGTAATCTGGGTGCAAGAGTGCCTTGATTTAGGCACGTCCTGTGCCACAGATTCTTCTTCCACTTGGGAGAGGGTCGTATCTTCCGCTATGGCACCTCCATTGTACGTGCAGGGAAGCTGTACGAAAGTACGATCAGAGCGGATCTGGCAGGGAAGCCTCATGTCACTTTTGCGGGGCCGCTGCTCGCGTAGCTTCCTAACCGTAGGACGTACCCCCTGGCTTGGCTCTCGTACAGGAATACTCAGGCGGGAGGAGGGTTTGACTAGTCGAGGCGTCGGAGCACGAGAGCCAGTCTTGTATAGCCTTTTGTCGGTCGCATGTATAACTGTCAACGTGGGCCTCTGGTCTGCCATAGGTGCCGTACGCTTATTACACGAAGCACGAACCACCTGGGATCTCTTCCTACTACCCCCAGCGGCTGAGTAGTATTCAGAGTCCGCCAAAGGCTCGCCTGAAGGAAAAGTGATTTTGTCGAAGACAGATCTTCTTACCGACAATGCTCCTGTCGTTATGGGTTGGAATAGTGTGCGCTTCATTTGGCATTGTGCCTTCGTCAAATCAACCATAGAATTACCGTCTTCCTCGCCATGCGTTCCCAGGACAGGAATCGGGCGAGAGGATAAGGCTGTAGCAGCCAAAATCTTCTCCGTGGCTTCGACGTTGAGGGGGTCCTGAGACGTAGTTCCCGCCATCGTGCTGCTAACTGCAGCCGCCTTAGGCCTCCAGACACGTTGACTCTTCTTTGGTTGTACGAACCTCTTCAATTCTTTAACTTTTTATCAGAGAGGAGATCTTCAAAAGCTTGCTGGTCGAAGCGTACGGACAGCAAGTCTTGGGAAGATCCCAGCAAGTTGTCATCAGATTATGTCACTGCCTTCTCGTTAGAGGAGAAGGTAGTCCCCAACAGAGTCCCTATTTTGTTCGATATAACAAAAGGTTGAACGAACTTTTTGCTTTATTGAACGTATAAGGTATCTGTGTACAAAGAAGGAAGTCCTAAATAGGATATTCTACGTACAGGGAGAAGTTTCTGGAAAACTGTGACGGTGGAGATCGAGCACTACAGCGGCTCCTTTACTCCTTTGACGATCTGACGATGAATAAACCTTGCTCTAGCTCTCTGGCGCCTTTGATGAAACTCTGGGGTTACCAATCAAGAGGCTGTCTGGAGGAGAAGATCCCTTAGAGGTGGTTGTTCTTCTATTAGTTGGTTGGTGGATTCTTCCTTCTTAAATGAAGGTTGTCTCTTTCTAAGTTGAAGGAGAACTCCTTCTATTTATAGAGAACCGAGCACATATGCGATGTGTATTAGGGTTCCTAAGATATGAAAGAATATGCCGTTATTGCACAGTATGGGCTTCTGCGACGCTGACACGTACATCAAGATTCCCCTCAATCAAGATCTCTGGTGTGAAGTACGTGTAGGAAACTCTAGAGGGGGTGAATAGAGTACTTGTGAAAATAATGATCAATTAAAAAATCAACTCTATTGAATCCCAACTAGTAAATAATTAATCAGAGTATAATCGCGGAAATTAAATAAAGATCAGAAAGCATACGCAGACACAACAATTTTTAACCTGGTTTCCCTCGTGGAGGACTAGTCCAGGCCTGAGAACTCTAGCTCAAGATTGAAATTCACTATTTGTGAAATAGCTTTACAACCACGTACCTTTACACAGAAGAGCACGCCAACTTCTTAAAAAATTGCTGAGGCAAAACTTAGAATTTTCCAAGTGACTTCTTCAAGACTCTTGCACAAAACTTCTATTGACTCGCACCGAGCACCTTGTAGGCTTGAGAAGTTTTGTGGCTAGTAGATGAGAAGAGTATGGCTCTTTAGGATGTATAGGCTATAAGAGAGAAGAGAGGAGAAGATTGGATGATTTGAAATGGAAGAAAAGGGTGCATATATATACTAGTTCTGGGAGGCAGAGTTCGGCCAGAACTCTGTCCAAAAATTCAAAAAAATTGGCCATTAGACAACTTGCAATGAGCAATCGCTAAAAATTAGCTCTTGGAAATTAGTAGACAGAGTTCGTCCCGAACTCTGCCTCCTTGGAGACATAATGCTCATGGAGTGTTGGGCTTTGGCACTTTGGCTTTTTGTTTGTGGGGCTTCTAGTCTATGGTTAAGGTACTCAGTGCGACTCAACGTACAATAGCCTAGACTCAATAAAATTGTAAAAATACAGACTTCCGATTACAAGTTCCAGCAGTATTCGTCGAGTAGTCGTCGATGATGATTGTCTGACTTGATATGTGTTAGTCGACTAATTTTTAGCTTTGATGACAATTTATGTGTCGAGTTGGATCATTTCAAATATCGATTTGTTAATTATCAAGATTAAGTTGACTACGATCCAGTTTGGGTCAACAATCTTCCCATTTTGATAATTAGCAAAATTGTGATATTTGTGTGTCGCAACATTCATACCTGGACACATATATAGCTCTCCCGTAGATGGACATTTCGGCTCCTCCATAAATAGAGAAGTCCTGATACAAGTACTAGTCCAAACAATACATAACACATAAGTATTTATCCAAAATGGTTAAACAAATATCACATATTCTCCCCCTTTGACATTTAGCAAAATGAAATAGAAGCTCCCTCATAAAAAATAACCATGGAGAAAATATGCAATCACACAACCAAGGCTCAAGTCCAACGTAAGAGATAACTAGCAAATAATCCAAATAGAAGCCATATAAGCATAAAGTAGTACAAAGCAAAGAGTTCAACTACATAACCACTGAAAGACAATGACAAAGTGCATAAACAAAAGTAATCCTAAGCTCAGCAGCATCATAAAATGGACCATGGCCGTCAAGAAGCACGGGAAGCTCCAGCAGAGTCAGATGGGTCGCTGACAGAGCGACGAGGATCAACAAACGCTGCATCTGAATCCAAATACCTCCTAATCCAGGTGTCGTCGATACGGTAACCTTCGCGAGAAGGGTCCCGGACCATGGGGTAAGACACCGTAGGATGAGTAGCCAGGGAGTACTGGATTTCATGCAGGGTGTTGCTGATAGCCGTCATCTGTAAGGTGGTGTGATAATCCATCTTAGTCCAGCGATCGTCCTCCAAGCGGAAACGATCACTCATCATAGTCTGAATGGACTCAAGAGTAGCAGGTGGATGGGGCGCAGGTTGGCCAAGAGCGGGAGGATCAGCCTGAGCATCAGACTCGGAATGCTCTGACTCAGTAGGAGACTCAATAGCTGCTAGAAGCTACCGTGCCTTAGACAGATAGGCAGGGGCAGGAAGGAACTGACACTCATCAAGCGGAATATGGAAGGCACAAAAAATCATCGGCAAATATAGGGTGTAGACCAATGATCGAGGTCTCTTCCGTGCACTAATCATCCAGTCCATCATAGTGCGTGAAAAGCTAAAAGGGATATGGAAGTAGAGATGATAAAGGGCAGAGATCAGAAGATAAGATACCGTCACGCCCCAGAACCAGAATACTGGAGAGCGGGGGCAGACATAGCCAGCTACGTATATTAAAATGGAAACCACCTCGATATATGGTCATGGCTGTCTAGATATATGAGGGTTTACTACAAGCCAACAGTCTCTTATGGTCATGAACAAGCCTAATGTCTCAATCACCAGCAAGTAAGTAAGGTCGCAAGATGTATGATCATTAAATATACAATAATAAGGTGTCCCAAATATTACATATTCAGCTGATCATGAAGCTAGTCGTACAAAATGCGGGGACTAGCAAAAGTTAAGTCATACATGATCAACCCTAGGAATTGTTAATCATGTTTACAGCCCGTAGGCAGACAGTAAGTAAAGTGCATCGAGCTAACAGGTGCCCGTCGGCTAAACGCCTCAAAAGAATAACTTTACAATAGAGTCAGCGAAACAAAATAGAAAATCCACTCGTAGCTTGGGTTCTTTCTAGTCGCCACCATCGGGCTGGAGGTTCGGAAGATCCTCGGGAGCTGCTCCGAAATTTGGCCACACAAAACCAGCTGGGTCAAACCCCAGAAGAGCAAGTGCCACAAAGGAGGCCACGAAATAAGAACAAAAGCCAGCATATCAGAACATAAGAAAAGAAAAGGAAGAAGGTACAAGTAAATAAAGAGTGCAACAGGACAATAAACGACTAGTGACGTGGGACTATTCCGGGAGCCAGGTTACAACCCTTAAACCAGACAAGGACCGGGGTTGTAACCCTTCGCCTGAATAGCACTCTGTCTCTACTCATTTATTGTTTAATAATAAGTAAAATAGTCAAGTTCAAGAGTAGTCAAGTACTGGTACTAGACAAGACTTAGACAAGGCTGGACTCTATCCATTCATAAGCGGCCAAGCAATTACTACGGCTTACTACTTAACTAACTAGGGTTATCACAAGCCTTAATTACTAATAAGATGCAAATGAGAATTTTCCAATCCCAAGCCCTGCAGACCATCCAGTTATCCTTTCGCGGGTTGAGAGTATGGTTGGGTACATCGCCCCGGAGACGATATACCCTTAGATGACTTAGAGGGTGCAACACATGACAGTGCGCTGGAAATGTGCTCTACTCGTCGGCAAGCTACAAGTCCAATTAAGAGCGCCCAGATAACGAGATTGCCTGTGACTGGAAATTCTCCATGAACTATAGTTAAATCTAGTCATTATCCTAATCCATGTTCAGTGCGAATCCCTGACCGTGGGAAATCAGGGAGTCACGTCCTAGACATGATGCAAGACAAGACAAGTAGATTTGCACAAGCAAGCAAGCAGGAACACCCACGGTGTCAAGTTGATTATACGAGTCAAGTTAGCCGTCGCAACAGCATCAAGATAAATCATGTCAGGGTACTTGTCAGGAGTGCGCCACGATGGGCCACTATCATGTCAGGTTGGTCATGTCAGGAGTACACCACTACGGGTCACTGTCGTGTTATGCTAGTTTCTTGTCATACCATGCATGTACAATAGTCATTCCAAACATATTAAGTAAAGTCAAGTTCATGACAAAAGGCATAAGGATATAAAATGGGCGTAAAATATCTAACAAAATATCAATATACAGGGCTATAGAAGAGCCAAGCTTAAAGAAATAAGACCAAAACTCCAAGAGCCAATGGGTTAAGCAAGGGGTCAGGGGAGCAGCATACGCGCAAGAGCACGCACGCAGGGGAGCAACGTACGCACAAGGCACGCACGCAGGGGAGCTGCGTACGCACAAAAGCACGAACGCAGGGGAGCTACGTACGCACAAAAGCACGCACGCAGGAGAGCTGCGTATGCACAAAAGCACGCACGCAGGAGAGCTGCGTACGCACAAGGGCACGCACGCAGGAGAGCTGCGTACGCACAAGGGCACGCACGCAGGGGAGCTGCATACGCACAAAAGCACGCACGCGGGAGAGCTGCGTACGCACAAGGGCACGCACGTAGGAGAGCTACGTACGCACAAGGGCACGCACGCAGGGGAGCTGCGTACACACAAAAGCACGCACGCAGGAGAGCTGCGTACGCGTAAAAATACGCACGCAGGAGAGCTGCGTACGCGTAAGAATACGCACGTAGGGGAAACTGCGTACGCGTAAAAATACGCATGCAAGGGAAAGGGTCTTCTTCTCCATGGCTGAGAAGAAGCTCCCATGGCTCTCAAAACTTCAAAGCATCACAACTTGGCCATCCGAACTCCAAATCCGGATTTCCAGAGTTCCAACTAGGGTGGAATGGAATTCTCTTCCACATGGAAACATCAAAACCCATAAAAATCTAACTTAAATAGGTGAAAACCATGTAAAACCAAAAATAGGGAAAACTTAGATCTAGAACAATGGAGACTCAAAATCACAAAATACAAAGTTCTAATGTTGATCACCATGTCCTAAACTAGCAAATGGACAAATAAAATAGGATTCTCATGTGGTGGCAAGGTGCACTTGCCTATGGGTTGGTGTTGTGTAGAGGAAGGAGAAGAGTGTTGTGTAGAGGAAGGAGAAGAAGAAAATTAATAGAGGTTTATGAGGAGAGAGAAAAGGTTGGTAGAGTTTTAAAGAGGGTGGGATGTGGTGTGTTGAGGGTGGAGCATAGGCTAAGGTGTTCCAGTACACATTAAACCAAACCAAACCAAACCAAATCAATTAAAACCGAGCCATGTCAAAACCCAAAATACGAGAAATACCGAAATTCCATAAGTTGAGAAAAATAAAAATACATGCCAAAATCCAGATACGAGTATAAATACGAAATACTGGAAATACGGGAAATGAGGGTGACAACTCTACCCACCTTAAAAGAATTTCGTCCTCGAAATTTAATCAAGGAGCTAGAGATTGTCACGACAAGTTATATTAAGCACAGGCAAGTTATACTAAGCAGTTCAATCATACAATCATACAATGCAAGCAAAAAAGGGAAAACGTAAGGCATAAGAAAGACATTATACCTCATGAGTCAAACAGGTAGGGATATCGCGATCGGATGTCGTCCTCACGCTCCTACGTTGACTCACCTAGAGAGTGATAACCCCAAGCAACACGGACTAATTTAATAGTCCTGTTCTTGAGTATCTTCTCCCTCCGGTCCAATATAGACACGGGCCTCTCCTCATACGAAAGGTTGGTACCAACAACCAATTCCGAATGGTCTAGGATGTGGCTCGGGTCCGAAATATACCGTCGTAATTGGGACACATGGAATACGTCATGCACCTCACTTAGCGACGGCGGAAGAGCGAGACGATAGGATACATCTCCTACTTGCTCTAGAATATCGAACGGCCCTATATACCTAGGACTAAGCTTTTCCCGTACGCCAAAGCGAATGACGCCGCGGTTAGGCGAGATCCTAAGGAATACATGGTCGCCGACAGCAAATTCTAAGGGACGCCGATGAGCATCGGCCCAATGGCGCTGGCGGTCCTGGGCAACTCGGAGGTGATCTCTGACCTTTCTGACCACATCAACCGTCTGGGAAATCAATTCGGGTCCTAGCATCTGCCTCTCTCCGACATCATCCCATGCTAGCGGAGATCTGCACTTCCTGCCATAAAGAACCTCGAAGGGTGCCATCTGGATACTGGCCTGGAAACTATTATTGTACGAGAATTCTACGAGATGCAGGTGATCTTCCCACGAACCACCGAAGTCGAGCGTACAAGATCTCAGCATGTCTTCAAGAGTCTGGATTGTGCGCTCTGATTGACCATCCGTCTGCGGGTGATAAGCTGAGCTGAATTGAAGGTGAGTCCCCAAACTCTTCTGCAAGCTGCGCCAAAAGTGTGATGTAAATCTTGAATACCTGTCCGAGGTGATGCTGACTGGCACACCGTAAAGCCTGACAATCTGCCTGAGATACATCTCTGCTAACTGCATCGTCGACTGTCCAACTCTGAATGGGAGAAAGTGTGCCACCTTGGTAAGCCTGTCCATAATTACCCAAATAGCATCTCTGTCGGCCGGAGATCTGGGCAATCCGGTCACGAAATCCATGGTTATATGTTCCCATTTCCATTCCGGGATCGGTAAGGGTTAAAGAAGTCCAGCGGGCCTCTGATGTTCAGCTTTAACCTGTTGGCAAACCAAACACCGAGAGACAAACCGGGCTACCTCCCTTTTCATGCCATTCCATCAGAAATACTGACGAATATCACGGTACATCTTCGTACCACCCAGATGAATAGAATATTGTGAACTGTGGGCTTCTGCCATGACTTCCTGTCTGATATCTCCACTGGGTACACAAAGACGAGTGTCGTGCCGAAGTGTACCGTCTTTATGGATACATAACTCTGGCCTTCTTCCTACTTTACACTCTGCTCTGAGTCGTTGTATCTTGGAATCTGTTGACTGCGCCACCCGGATTCTCTCAACTATGCTGGACTGAACCTGTAGGCTGGCCATCAATGCCACGCTGGTTGGAAGAACCACTTCAATTTCCATCTTCTGAAGATCTGCCAATAATTCTGGTTACGTCGTCAGGAAATAAACTCCGGCTCTCCTGCTCAATGCATCTGCTACAACGTTGGCCTTCCCGGGATGATACTGCAGATCCATATCATAGTCCACCAATAGCTCGAGCCATCTTCTCTGCCGCATATTAAGGTCCTTCTGGGTAAAAACATACTTCAGGCTCTTATGATCAGTAAAGATGTCCACTCTATCTCCGTACAAGTAGTGTCTCCATAACTTCAAAGCAAACACTACCGCCGCCAATTCCAAGTCGTGGGTCGGGTAATTCTTCTCATGATCACGTAGTTGACGTGACGCATACGATATTACCTTCCCATGCTACATCAAGACACACCCCAATCCTCTGCCTGAAGCGTCGCAATAAACTGTGAATCCTCTGGTCCCATCTGGAAGGGTGAGAATGGGAGCCGTTATCAAACCTTGCTTCAACTTCTCAAATGATTCTTGACACTCTGCTGTCCAAACAAACGGTACATCCTTGCGGGTCAACTGGGTCATCGGCGCTGAAATCCTTACGAAATCTGAAATGAACCGCCGGTAGTAGCCGGCCAATCCAAGGAAGCTGCGAACCTCTGCCACTGAGCTGGGTACTGGCCATGACTCGATAGCCACAATCTTCTGGGGATCCACTTCCACTCCTCCTCGGGTAATGATGTGACCCAAGTATGATATACGATCGAGCCAAAACTCGCATTTACTGAACTTGGCGTACAACTGATGCTCCCTAAGCGTCTGGAGGACGGCTCTGAGATGCTGCTCATGCTCTGCTTCCCTCTTACTGTAGACCAGGATGTCATCTAGGAACATGATCACAAATTGATCCAAGTAAGGCATGAAAATGCGATTCATGAGGTCCATGAATACGGCCGACGCATTGGTCGCTCCAAAGGGCATAACAAGGAACTTCCAATGTCCATACCTCGATCTGAATGCTGTCTTCGGGATGTCCTGCTCTCTGACTCTGATCTGGTGGTATCCCGACCGCAAGTCAATCTTCGAGAACACTGAAGCCCCTCTGAGCTGATCAAACAAGTCATCTATCCTCGGAAGAGGGTATCTGTTCTTGATTATCACCGAATTCAAGGTACGATAATCAACACATAGCCTGGACGTACCATCCTTCTTTTTCACAAGAAGCATCGGGGCTCCCCAAGGCGATCCACTTGCACGAATGAATCCCTTGGTCCTCAGTTCTTCAATCATTTTGTATAAAATTTCCAACTCTGAAGGCGCCATCCTGTAGACTCGCTCTGATACTGGCGCTGTCCCGGGAATCAAGTCTATAGTGAACTCAATCTCCCGCTCCGGCGGTATCCCTGGAAGCTCCTCTAGAAAGACATCTGGAAACTCTTCAACTATCCGGGATAACTGTACTGCTGCTACTGCCATCCGCAATGCTGGGGATGATGGCTCCACTGCGTCTCTGGAAAACGAAAACTCTGGCTCGCCGGGGATACTAAAGACAACTCTGCCAATATGGCAGTCTATCCTAGCATACTGGTTCCTCAACCAATCCATGCCTAGGACTACATCATAGTCTGCCATAGGAAACTCTATGAATCTAGCGGGGAACTCCCTACCGCTAACTACGATCCGACACGAGGAAAACACTCGATCTACTCCTACAAGGCCATTACCAGTAAGTATATTGAGCCTCACTGATAATGACTCGGGCTCCAATCCTATCCGTGTCGCGAATCATGCAGACATAAATGAATGCGATGCACCAGAATCAAATAATACAGACGCTGGAGAGGAGTTGACGAGAATAGTACCTGCCATAACCTCACCTGGTGCAACTTCTTCTTCCATAGCCATCATCATGGCCTGACCTCTAGCTGCGGGTCCCCTCTGCTGAAAACCTCTCTGCCTGCTCTGCACTGGAGCCTGGGCACACTGCTGCTGGAATGCCTGGGCCTGAGGCAACAATGGCCTCGGGTACTGCTGCTGCGGCACAGGTGCTGGTCCCCTAACCGTTGGACTGGTTAGGTTGGAAGAGGATGAACTACCCATATTCGGGCAAGCTCCTATCTTATGATCTGTCGCTCCACAAGCTAGGCACAATCCCTGTGCCCTGCGACAGTCTGCCACCACATGCCCTGGCTTCCCGCAATGAGAACATCCCATCGCGGAAGTCTGCTTCTGCTTCTGCTGCTGCGGGTACGTCGGGGTCGAATGCTGAACCGACGTTACTGAGGCCGCCTGCCTCGGAGTTCCAATGGTCAATCCCCTAGCTGCCGGGGTTGGAGCTGATGATTGGTGTATCTGACTGTGGGACCACTTCCTACCTCCGGTCCTATCCACGATCCTCTGGGAGGTGTACTCATGCCTCCTAGCTGCTCTCAAGACTGCATCGAACGTCTGGTGCTCGAACTGCTCAACCGCCAACAAGATCTCCAAATGCAGTCCCTGCTGGAACCGCTGGGCCCTATCAAACTCGGTCGCCACCAAGGTGGGGGCAAACCTACTGAGTCTAGAAAACTCCGATGCATAACTGTCGACCGTTCTGCCTCCTTGCTTCAAGTTGGTAAATCTGGTCTGCAGGTCATACCGAGCCACAGCATCGAAATACTTCGTCTGGAATCTCTCTCTAAATACTGCCCAAGCAATAGGTGCCACCAATCCCATGGCTTGTGCCGCCCACCAACTGTGAGCCAAGTCCAACAACTGCAGGCGTACTACCGCCACCTTCCCATTCTCGGGTGTCCTAGCTGCTTCCAGAATCACCTCGGTATCCTGAAGCCATGTATCTGCGACAATCGCATCCTCCCTGCCGTCGAAGAAAGGAGGGTTCAATCGCTTGAAGCTGTTTGCCGTCTGGTTCCCTGGATGTCCGACTCGGGTCAAAGCATCTTGAACTGTCTGGTGCAGGGCGTCGCTTCGACGATCCTGGGATGCTATCAAGGTTCTGATGAGGCCTACTAAGGTACCATCATCTGGCTCTGCGGGCTGGACGGGCCGAACTGGTGACTCTCCTACAGTAGGTATCACTCTGGAGGCGACTCCGGAATGCTGGGCTTGATCTCCAGGTTGCTGCTGGTCCACGGGAGGTGCTCCTCTGTGCTGATCGGCAGGGTCAGGTACAGTGCCGCTGAGGAAGACGACACAGGGAAACAATAAGGAAGGACCATGACAGATCAACGATACAAGCATGTAATCAGGGCAAGAATTTCAGGGATGTAAAAATACGGGCGGAGATCAAAGGCGAATACTGATTGAGACATCTATTCGGTAAACCCTCACATTTCTTGATTGACAAGACCTGTATGGGCTACCACTTAAACCATGTCACGCCCCAGAACCAGAATACTGGAGAGCGGGGGCAGACATAGCCAGCTACGTATATTGAAATGGAAACCACCTCGATATACGATCACGGTTGTCTAGATATATAAGGGTTTACTACAAGCCAACAGTCTCTTATGGTCATGAACAAGCCTAATGTCTCAATCACCAGCAAGTAAGTAAGGTTGCAAGATGTATGATCATTAAATATGCAATAATAAGGCGTCCCAAATATTACATATTCAGCTGATCATGAAGCTAGTCGTACAAAATACGGGGACTAGCAAGAGTTAAGTCATACATGATCAACCCTAGGATTTGTTAATCATGTTTACAGCCCGTAGGCAGACAGTAAGTAAAGTACATCGAGCTAATAGGTGCTCGTCGGCTAAACACCTCAAAAGAATAACTTTACAATAAAGTGAGCGAAACAAAATAGAAAATCCACTCGTAGCCCGGGTTCCTTCTAGTCGCCACCATCGGACTGGAGGTTCGGAAGATCCTCGAGAGCTGCTCCGAAATCTGGCCACACAAAACCAGCTGGGTCAAACCCCAGAAGAGCAAGTGCCACAAAGGAGGCCACGAAATAAGAACAAAAGCCAGCATATCAGAACATAAGAAAAGAAAAGGAAGAAGGTACAAGTAAATAAAGAGTGCAACAGGACAATAAACGACTAGTGACGTGGGACCATTCCGGGAGCGAGGTTACAACCCTTAAACCAGACAAGGACCGGGGTTGTAACACTTCGCCTGAATAGCACTCTGTCTCCACTCATTTATTGTTTAATAATAAGTAAAACAGTCAAGTTCAAGAGTAGTCAAGTACTGGTACTAGACAAGACTTAGACAAGGCTGGACTCTATCCATTCACAAGCGGCCAAGCAATTACTACGGCTTACTACTTAACTAACAAGGGTTATCACAAGCCTTAATTACTAACAAGATGCAAATGAGAATTTTCCAATCCCAAGCCCTGCAGACCATCCAGTTATCCTTCCGTGGGTTGAGAGTATGGTTGGGTACATCGCCCCGGAGACGATATACCCTTAGGTGACTTAGTGGGTGCAACACATGACAGTGTACTGGAAATGTGCTCTACTCGCCGACAAGCTACAAGTCCAATTAAGAGCGCCCAGATAACGAGATTGCCTGTGACTGGAAATTCTCCATGAACTATAGTTAAATCTAGTCATTAGCCTAATCCATGTTCAGTGCGAATCCCTGACCGTGGGAAACCAGGGAGTCACGTCCTAGACATGATGCAAGACAAGACAAGTGGATTTGCACAAGCAAGCAAGCAGAAACACCCACGGTGTCAAGTTGATTATACGAGTCAAGTTAGCCGTCGCAACAGTATCAAGATAAATTATGTCAGGGTACTTGTCAGGAGTACGCCACGATGGGCCACTATCATGTCAGGTTGGTCATGTCAGGAGTGCACCACTACGGGTCACTGTCGTGTTATGCTAGTTCCTTGTCATACCATGCCATGTACAATAGTCATTCCAAACATATTAAGTAAAGTCAAGTTCATGACAAAAGGCGTAAGGATATAAAATGGACATAAAATATCTAATAAAATATCAATATACAGGGCTATAGAAGAGCCAAGCTTAAAGAAATAAAACCAAAACTCCAAGAGCCAATGGGTTAAGCAAGGGGTCAGGGGAGCAGCGTACGCGCAAGAGCACGCACGCAGGGGAGCAGGACGCACAAGACACGCACGCAGGGGAGCTGCGTACGCACAAAAGCACGCACACAGGGGAGCTGCGTACGCACAAAAGCACGCACGCAGGAGAGTTGCGTACGCACAAAAGCACGCACGCAGGAGAGCTGCGTACGCACAAGGGCACGCACGCAGGAGAGCTGCGTACGCACAAGGGCACGCACGCAGGGGAGTTGCGTACGCACAAAAGTACGCACGCAGAAGAGCTGCGTACGCACAAGGGCACGCACGCAGGAGAGCTGCGTACGCACAAGGGCACGCACGCAGGGGAGCTGCGTACGCACAAAAGCACGCACGCAGGAGAGCTGCGTACGCATAAAAATATGCACACAGGAGAGCTGCGTACGCGTAAAAACACGCACGCAGGGGAAACTGCGTACGCGTAAAAACACGCACGCAAGGGAAAGGGTCTTCTTCTCCATGGCTGAGAAGAAGCTCTCATGGCTCTCAAAACTTCAAAGCATCACAACTTGGCCATCCGAACTCCAAATCCGGATTTCCAGAGTTCCAACTAGGGTGGAATGGAATTCTCTTCCACATGGAAACATCAAAACCCATAAAAATCTAACTTAAATAGATCAAAACCATGTAAAATCGAAAATAGAAAAAACTTAGATCTAGAACAATGGAGACTCCAAATCACAAAATACAAAGTTCTAATATTGATCACCATGTCCTAAACTAGCAAACGGACAAATAAAATGGGGTTCTCATGTGGTGGCAAGGTGCACTTGCCTATGGGTTGGTGTTGTGTAGAGGAAGGAGAAGAGTGTTGTGTAGAGGAAGGAGAAGAAGAAAATTAATGGAGGTTTATGAGGAGAGAGAAAAGGTTGGTGGCGTTTTAAAGAGGGTGGGATGTGGTGTGTTGAGGGTGGAGCATAGGCTAAGGTGTTCCAATACACATTAAACCAAACCAAACCAACCCAAATCAATTAAAATCGAGCCATGTCAAAACCCAAAATACGAGAAATACCGAAATTCTATAAGTTGAGAAAAATAAAAATACATGCCAAAATCCAGATACGAGTATAAATACGAAATACGGGAAATGAGGGTGACAGATACTTCATCTGTCGATCCCGCTTTGGGCAAGATCGTGGAGAAAATGATGCGATGAAGTTCATAGAAATACGGGTTAAGATATTTAGCACATAGCTTGCAGGGACAAGTTTGGGAGTACACAAGTCATCTTTGAAGCTTTCAAGTGATGATCCATTGGAAAATTGAAACTGTCGGGCATCGACAAGTTTCTTCCAAGAATTGGGTTCTGGGATCTCGAGATATTCTGCAAGCTTAAAATCATCAAAAGTAATATCGATATCGGCAACACGAGAATAGATTCGTGTGTCGTCAAAGGTTAGATTACAATAGAACATTTGGATAGCATTAAAATAGATAATAGATGAGGTAGTAACTAACTCACCTAAACAAAGATCATGGAACAATGAATCATAAGCCAAAAATATAGTAAAATTAATCGGATGACCCGCATACACACTCCATGAACGAAAGTCAGTAAACCATTCATTGGAAGCCTCCAATAATACAAAATTTTGTTCATTGAATGTGTTAGGGTCATGAGGTGGTGGTGGATTAAAAAGTGGATGGATTGGAGGAGCAAGAGGAGGAGGATTGGAAGATGATACACCACCTCTCCTTCTTCTCTTTCCTCTTCCAAAGAGTCTTGGAGCCATGGAGAATTGAAAAAATTGGAAAGGAAATAAAGAAGAATATAAAATTATACCTCACACAAATGAGAAAAGATGGAAGAGATCCTTCCAAAAGCTTGAGATCTTGAGTTTGGGAAGTAAAAGAGCCCTAAAAGTGGAGTTTCTAGGGTTAGGGTTTGAGAAAATTGTGTTTGGAGGAAGGTAGAAAAAGAACAAAGTGAGGAGATAGAGTTTGCTCTCGGGTTTAAGGAGTTTGGGAGCAACAAGACGGGTTAAATCTGGACCGTCGGATCAAAACAAGGAGTGGCTGAGAAGCAGTGAAGGTTCTGTGACCAAGGACACAGAGTTCGGCCCTAACTCTGTGTTAGGCAGAGTTCGGCCCGAACTCTGCCTCCATGGGCACAGAACACAGGAAAGTTTGAAAATGGCTAATTTTTCATGGAAAAAGAATAGAATTTTGAAAGTTTGAATTAACTAAGTCATAAATGAAATTAAACCATATAATAAATAAGGATTTATGACAACGACCATTACGATGAAACTGCCATGGGGCAGCTGTAGGGGCCGGATCCCAGCTAGCGGTAGTCCGAAGACTAGTACACTGTGTCGCTTAGGCTTTTACGCCTTGTTGTCAGAAGGACCCTTTCGACTTGTACCAATAGCAAGGTCACCATAAAGATATATGTCATAAAAATATATATATATATATGTCATAATCGTTATTTATGCAGGCCAATTTATTTAATGACTATTTCATCCAAAATTCCTAATTCACGACAAAGAAAGTTGAAGCGCTCTTCGGCCAGTGGTTTGGTAAAGAAGTCTGCTAGCTGATGTTCAGTGTCTGTGAATTCTAAGTTAATCGTGCCTTGTTGTTGATGATCACGCAAAAAGTGATGTCAAATCTCTATATATTTAGTGCGTGAGTGACAAACTGGGTTCTTGGTTAGATTAATGGTATTAGTATTATCACAGAAAATAGGTATGTGCTTGAAACATAAGTTGTAGTCTCCAAGGGTTTGCCGCATCCACAGAATCTGTGTACAACAACGACCAGCTGCGATGTATTCAGCTTCTGTTGTGGATAGTGCGACAGAGTTCTGCTTCTTGCTAAACCATGAGACTAACGCCTTTCCTAGCAAATGACACGTACCACTGGTACTCTTACGGTCGACTTTGCATCCCGCAAAATCAGCATCGGAATATCCGATTAAGTCAAAGGAAGTGGTTTTGGGATACCACAAGCCTACCATAATAGTTTCTTTAAGGTATCTAAAGATACGCTTAACTGCGGTCATGTGTGATTCCTTAGGATTGGCTTAGTATCTAGCACATAGCAAACACTGAACATAATATCGGGGCGACTAGCAGTTAAATATAATAAACTACCAATCATACTTCGATACTTACGTTGATCGACCGGTTTGCTTCTTTCATCAGGTTCCAGCTTTGTGGTAGTAGCCATAGGGGTGCTGATCGGTTTGAGGTTGTCAAGCTCAAACTTCTTCAGCATGTCCTTGACATATTTCGATTGACTGATGAAGACGCCTTGGGAGAGTTGTTTGATTTGCAATCCAAGAAAGTAGTTGAGCCCCCCCATCATGCTTATCTCGAACTCATTCTGTATATACTTGGCAAATTCTTTGCATAGTCCCTCATTAGTAGACCCAAATAATATCATCAACATATATTTGCACTAAAAGAATTATGTCATCAAGAGATCTGATAAACAATATAGTGTCGACTTTTCCATTTGAAAAACCTTTATCTAGTAAGAAAGTACTCAGATGATCATACCAAGGTCGAGGAGCTTGTTTGAGGCCATAGAGAGCTTTCCTAAGCTTAAAAACGTGGTCGATAAATTTGTGATTTTTGAAACCAGGTGGTTGTTTGACAAAAACCTCTTCTTTGATAAAAACCATTTAGAAAAGCAATTTTCACATCCATTTGGAAAAGTTTAAAGTTTTGAAAATTTGCAAATGCGCAGAGCATCCGATGGATTCTAGTCGGGCAACAGGAGCATACGTCTCATCATAATCGATACCCTCCTCTTGATTGTATCCTTGGGCTACGAGACGAACTTTGTTGCGAGTGACTGAACCGTCCTCGTTTATTTTGTTACGAAAAACTCATTTAGTGCCAATTATTGAGTGGCCAGTAGGTTTAGAAACAAGTTTCCAAACTTGGCTTCTCACCAATTGGTTGAGTTCTTCTTGCATCGCGGAAATCCAAAATTCATCATTAAAAACTTCTGAAACGTTTTTCGGTTCTATTTGAGAAATGAATGCAGTGCTAGCTATAGTATCTCTTACAGAGGAACGAGTAGTTACCCCTTTTGATATTTCACCTATTACCAAGTCCTTTGGATGAGAGGGAGTGAATTGGAACTTCTTTGGTAATTCCTTCGGAGAGCTGGTTTTAGACATTATATTTATAGATGTCGAAGTAGATGGTTCATCAATGTCATCGAAAATAACATCTGTACTATTGTACTCATCAAAAGTTACATTAGTAGACTCTTTAACAATCATGGAGCGTTTGTTGAACACTCTATATCCCTTACTCTTGGCCGCATAGCCAAAAAAAATACCTTCGTCAGCTTTAGCATCAAATTTTCCTAAGTTGTCTTCGTTATTCAGGATAAAACAGCGACAACCGAACACTCTAAAATAAGAAACATTAGGAGTCCTACCAAACCAAAGCTCATAGGCTGTCTTCTTCGAAATAGGTCGAATCAACACCCTATTTAAAACATGGTACGCTGTGCTGACAGCTTCTGCCCAAAAGTATTTTGGAAGAGAGAATTGATTTAGCATAACTCTAGCCATATCGTCAAGAGTTCTATCCTTCTGCTCCATAACACCATTTTGTTGAGGAGTTCTTGGATACGAAAATTCATGACTAAAACCATTTGAATCACAAAACTTTTTAAAATCATAATTTTCGAATTCGCCACCATGATCACTTCGGATACGAGTAATCATGTAGCCTTTTTTGGTTTGGACCTTTTTAGCAAATACTTTAAAAACAGAAATTGTATCACTTTTGTTTGTAAGAAAGAAAACCCATGTAAATCTTGAAAAATTATCTACAATAACAAAAGCGTAGAGTTTTTCGTCAAGACTGGCTACTCTACTAGGACTAAATAAGTCCATATGAAGTAATTGCAATGGTCGGATAGTACTTACAGTATTTATGGATTTAAAGGAAGATTTGGTAGCCATATTCTTTTTACATTCGGCACATACTGTGTTTTTCTTGAATGTGAAATCCGACAGTCCTCTGACTAGCTTCTTGGTGGATAATCTGGATACAGTATCCATATTGGCATGACCAAGACGCTGATGCCATAGGAGCTTTTCGTCTTTGTGAGCGTAAAGGCATCTTCCTGCACTGTTAATATCACTAGATAGATAGAAAATATAAATGTTATCTTCCCTTATCCTCTCAAAATCGATGTCTCTAGTTGATCGATCATAGATAAAGTATTTAGTTTTCCCGAAGTTAATATCATAACCGTGATCAGCAAGATGACTAATGCTGAGCAAGTTATGCTTTAACTCGGTCACTAAACAGTCATCGTTAATGACAGGAGAGGGAGGATAACCAATTGTACCATTACCTATAATGTAGACTTTAAGGTTATTGCCGAAGGAAACGTATCCTTCCTTTTTCATCGATAGTATTGCGAATAGATTTATATTTTTAGTCATATGTCGCGAGCACCCACTATCGAGAATCCACTTGCTTCTAGTTGAAGAGGGAAGGTCCACCTACACCACGAGTAGATGTGACCTTTGGTACCCAGATTCTTTTAGGTCCTGAGAGGTTAGACTTTGGTACCCATGCATATATATTTCTATCAACTAATCTCATAATCCTACATTATAGAGAAATGTGTCCATGTAGGTTACAATATGTACATCTAGCATGTATGTTTATACTAAGAGCATGTTGATAGTGATGTCTATAAGTAGGGTGATGATAGCTACGTGCAGCAGTAGAGTGAGTATGGTGACTGTGTGCAGCAGCAGGGTAACTATAATAATTATAGTGACTGTATGCAGCAGCATGATGATGATAATGATTACGTGTATGTGTCTTACGTGCTGTATGTGAATAGGTGTACATGAAAGCATGATTTTGCGAAGCATGTGGATAAGTGTTCTTATGGTGACGTGCCTTTTTTTGTTGAGTTGGCACGTGTTTGTACGTGTTGGGACTATGAGACTGAACTTGCGGTTGAATAACATGCTTGCCCAGTTTGATCTCTAATTTCTTAGAGATAATATTTAACTCATCACATTTAGCAGAAAGACCGTGTATTCTACATGTAGCAATTTTAAACTTTTTTTCTTCAGCAAGTTCTTTGTTTAAAGCCGTGATGTCAAGTGTTTATTTCTCAATGATTGATTCGGCATCGTGTAAGCTTAATTTAAGCTTGGATACCTCTTCAGTATTTTTCGTGGGTGTAGTGTTTCTAACATCTTCTAGTAAAGATGAAAGTCTATGGATCTCGGTTTTATATTCCTTGATCTTATCCTTTGCATGTTTATATTTATTGATTACCTTTTTGTGATCTTCAAGTAGATCACTAAAAGCATCACCAAGTTCATCAAATGAGAAATCAACAAAAGCATCTTTTACCTTTTCTGAAGTCGCCATTAGACAGACGTTAGCCGTGTTTTGTGGAGAGTCCTCTTCCTCGTCTGAATCACTAGCCTCGCTTTCATGCCAGATGCTAGTATTTTCATACTTCCTTGTAGTTGGCTTCTTGTACGGCTTCTCATATCTGCTTCCCTTCTTTGCTAAGGGATAGTCTTTTTTGATATGTCCCATCTTTTTGCATCTGAAGTAGGTGGGTTCTTCCTTATCGTCTCTTTGTTATCTCTTCTTTTTGTTGAAGCATAGAAACTTTTTGAAGTTTCGAACTAAGAGAGCTTGATCGTCACCTTCGGAGTCGTCGTCATCAGTGTCTTCTGAGATGGTTCTTCGGTGATGAGCTCTCAATGCAATCTTCTTCTCTTTTGGAGCTATTTTTTCAAAATCTTTTAGATCGAGCTCATGCGTCAACAACTTTTCCATCAACGTTTCTAGTGACATTATCGTGAGATCATTTCCTTCGATGATCGCCGTGACTTTGGGGTTCCAGACCTTCGACAATCCTCGTAGCACTTTGCGTATCTTATTATGGTTGGAATAATCTTTTCCAAGAGAAGATAGCGGGTTGACGATGTCGAGGAATCTGGTGAACATTTGAGTGATCGTCTCATTAGGCTTTATCTTGAAAGCCTCGTACTCCTGTGTCGGACGACTGACTTTTGATTCTTTGACTTGTGTGGTCCTTTCATGAGTCACCTCCAAAAGCTTCCATACTTCGTGCGAGGTGGCGCATGTAGAGACCCTATAGAATTCAATCCTATCTATGGCACAGAAAAAAGCATCAATAGCCCTAGCGTCTAGACTTGCCTGTTTCTTCTTCTGATCAGTATACTTGTCGTGGGGTTTCTCGACGAGACTCCCCTCGACAGTTATTCTGGAAGGTTTCTTGTAGCCATCAGTGACTACAGTCCACGGGTCAAAGTCTAGAGACTTAAGATGAAAACTCATTCTAGTCTTCCAATATGTGTAGTTGGTCCCATCAAATAGGGGTAGCCTATTGGTGGATTGACCCTCACCATAGTTGCTAGAGATGGGTTGTGTGGTTGCCATGGATCAACTCTAGGATGTAAATTATGTATTAAGAGAACAGGGCTCTGATACCAATTTAAGTACGTGTAGGCAACTCTAGAGGGAGGTGAATATAGTACTTGTGAAAATAATGATCAATTAAAAAATCAACTATATTGAATCCCAACTAATAAATAATTAATCAGAGTATCATCGCAGAAATTAAATAAAGATCAGAAAGTATACGCAGACACAACAATTTTTAACATGGTTTCCCTCGTGGAGGACAGTCCAGGCCTGAGAACTCTAGCTCAGGATTAAAATCCACTATTTGTGAAATAGCTTTACAACCACGTGCCTTTACACAGAAGAGCACGCCAACTTCTTGAAAAATTGCTGAGGCAAAACTTAGAATTTTCTAAGTGTCTTCAAGACTCTTACACAAAACTTCTAATTGACTCGCACCAAGTACCTTGTAGGCTTGGAAAGTTTTGTGGCTAGTAGATGAGAAGAGTATGGATCTTTAGAATATATAGGCTATAAGAGAGAAGATATGAGAAGATTGGATAATTTGAAATGGGAGAAAAGGGTGCCTATATATACTAGTTCTGTGAGGCAGAGTTCGGCCAGAACTCTGTCCAAAAATTCAAAAAAATTACCCGTTGGACAACTTACAATGAGCAATCCCTAAAAATTAGCTCCTGGAAATTAGAAGACAGAGTTCGGCCCAAACTCTGTGTGGGGGCAGAGTTCGGTCCGAACTCTATGTGGGGGCAGAGTTCGGCCCGAACTCTGCCTCCTTGGAGACAGAATGCTCATGAGCTGTTGGGCTTTGGCAGTTTGGGTTTTTGTTTGTGGGGCTTCTAGTCTATGGTTAAGGTACTCAGTGCAACTCAACGTACAATAGCCTAGACTCAATAAAATTGTGAAAATACAGACTTCCGATTACAAGTTCCACCAGTATTCGTCGAGCAGTCATCGATGATGATTGTCTGACTTGATATGTGTTAGTCGACTGATTTGTAGTTTTGATGACAATTTATGTGTCGAGTTGGATCATTTCAAATATCGATTTATTAATTATCAAGATTAGGTTGACTGCGATCCAGTTTGGGTCAGCATGGTGGTTATCAGCATAACCGAAGGAGGTGACACATAGCGTGTGCCGATTTGCTTGCTCGGATACAGCCGAGTAAATCTTGGGATTTTATCCTAGATTTGGAGTCCGATTGATCCTTGTCTAAGATTTAGATCAATCGGATATGATATTAATCATGATTTAATCCCAATCTTTTCTGTAAAAGGCGGTTTAAACACACCAATTGGGGTGGACCCATGCTTCCTGTACCTCTGGTGAGGACTAGCTACTGTTGTGCTTCTGGAGCGACGAGTAGATCGTTCTTTTGTAGACGATGGGGACTCTATGCTTTTAGGCGACAAGTGGACTTGGCTTCGAATAACGACGAGACTTCTGTGCATTTAGAGCAACGATAAAGCTGTGTTTCAGAACAACAGAGTCACTTTGTGTAGGCGACGAGTAGGCTTGTGCTTCAGGTTGGCGAGGTTACTGTACCTTTGGAGCGACAGGCTGACTTGCATTGGTTGCAGTGGGAGTTCCCAAGTCTCTTGTAGAGAAGTGATTTAAGCTTCTGGATCGGAACAAATGACTACGTCGTAGGAATGGAGATGGTAGAAAAATATTACCATCTTGTGCCTCATACGGACGTATGTAAGTAGCTACGCCTCTGAACTTTGAAGGCGTTGGCTTTGAAGGAAAGGGTATAACACCTTTGTGTGTCTGGGTTTGGCGCATGCAGGCAGCTGCGCCTCTGGAATAAAGACATTGGTTTCTGAAGCAAAGGAAAGGACGGGGCCTACCACCATCTTGCTTCTGAGGTTGGCGCAGGCTAGTAGCTATGCCTCTGGCTTGAAGGCTTTGGCTTCTGAAGTAAAGAGCGATAAATACCCGCTCTTTAAGGACTTTCCTCTTAATTGCCACTGTAATATAGGAAATTCCAATGGTCTAAGACTGACACTCATCGTGCTAAGTCTTAGGTTCATCCCATTAATGCGAGAATTCTGACCGTCGGCATGTGGCGTGCACTCTGGGCCATTTTCGGTCCTATAAAAGGGGAAGTTCTCCTCTGAAGAGTCGATGTCTTCTTCTTGGCATCCTTCACTACCATGCGAGATCCAAACTTAACTTCGAGCAGCGATCAGCCTTGTATAAGTTGGCTGCTGGTTGAGGCTTTTCTCGTTCATAGGAGCCATGTTCTTATGGAAGAACTCTGTGTAAAAGGAGCCATCGCTGCCCTTAAGGAGTATGTAAATGTCCTCCTTAGGGAGTTCAACTCTGGACAATGTCTGGGGGATCTTCGAGGTCTTGACGACCTAGGTCATCGGTGAATAGCTAACCCGAGGAGCCACAGGTTTGTGTTATGTCCTTCTCATTCAGGGCTTCGCGACCTGCTACGCTCGGGCCAATGACTACTTTAGGAAGCTGCTTGCTTTGGCCGAGTGGCTGATATGCTTCTGGGAGGCTCTGTCCATAAAAAGATCAGAATATGCCTTGATGGAGGTCAATCTGGTGGCATAAAGAAGAAGGGTTGTGCTTTGATGAAGGTCGAATCCCTTGTAGACCCCTCTAGACTGTGTCGAATCTGTACCAGATCCTTTGTAGACGAACAGAATTAGTCTTTTTTGTGTAGTCTCGATGTGTCTGTACTAGACTTTGGTAGACGTGACACATAAGGGACTTCTTTCTATATCCTCTATTTTGTCTTTTTAGCACTTGGGTAGAGCCTTTGTATCATCTACTCTGTGGCGAAGGGATGTCATCAGCTGAGATTTTTCATGCTTCTACAAACACGTGCTTCGGCACAAATATGGCATCGTGTTTGAGTCATCAACACAAGTTCCATAAGTCAGGATTGAGTCATCTCGAGTTAAGTTAAGAAGGGTCGTAAGGCAAAGTTTGGTTAAGTCATGTTGAATTGTTAGGCACAGCCTCGATGTTTGAAGCACGGACCATGTCAATAACAAGAAACACGTTGCGTCCCAAAGTATGAATCGGAAAGACAAGTACGAGTCGATACATTGATGTTGCAAGCACAAAAATGGTCTAGAGGCACAACGATAAGTAAGTTATTGTGCGAGGCACGGTGATGGTCTAGAGACACAAAATAGGTCAGGCATCAATGTCCTAAAACTGATCCTATGGCAAGATTAGAAGACATTTGAAGGGATATGTTGCACAAACTAATTAAATGTGTTGGCTTTGAATGGGTAGGCGAGGAGCTCGCTCCACCAGTACAGTGGTGTACTGACACCCACATAGTTTTCATGTACAGGCACTGGTAGAAGATCGTTTGGCATGGAGCTCGCTTGGATGCGTCGAGACACGAAGTTCCTTGGCATTTTGAGGCATGTGACCGCACGGAGTCGAAACTTATACAAGACATAATGTATGGACATCGCCTACTGAAGCATCCATTGGCTCGTCAAATTGTATTTGAGAGATGAGAGAGAGCTGAATGATTGTAATCAGAGAGAAAAGTGAGCTTGAGTGATTGTAATCTTGGCTTCACACATTTGTAATTCTATTTCAATATCAATAAAGGATGCTGGATTTTGTTTGTATACTCATGTTGCCTTCATTACTTAACTTCTCTGCTTGGGACTTCTGTGCGATGACCCCGTCGCAAGCTGCTGTAATAGGTCGTTATGGAACCCGCCTTGTATAAGTGCAATCTAGGCTCACGCAATATCACGCCTTAGCGAGGATGATCTCTCCTCCAGGAGCGGGACATAACAAGCTAGGGTTATCACAAGTCCTAGTTACTAACATATGCAATTTGAGGATCTTTGCTACCACCTATACTGCATATACTCATGTAGCTATGGGGAACGAGTAAAAGAAAAATAACACATCATATACAACCAAATATATAACTAATCGAGGCAAATTAGCATATAAAACATATAACTGGTTGAGACAAATTAACATATCAACATAATCAAATAAATATATAATTGATTGTGTAGTGCCCCGCTCCGCGAAGGTACTAGATAATCAGAGAAATCGGATTGTTGGCTCTACAAAAGAAGACGATTAATCTGGGTGAGTGGACGAAGACTCATTTTATGATTCGCTTATGCCTAATAAGAATCTGAGTTTTGGAATGAATGCCTTTGCTAATAACAAGATGGTAATCATTGAGTATGCTTATAAGAAAATTCATATGTTGCTACACTAAGAACAAGAAAAGAGTTAACATATATGTTAAGAAGTAATACTGTTGCTTTATAATAAGAAACGAACTGATGCCATGTTAAATCGATGAGATGATGCCATGCTAAAGTAGAGATGTTGCCTTTAATCAAAGAACTGTCGTCATGCTAACAAGAAGAGAAAAGAGATTGCATATATCTTCCAAACTTGTATACTTTCAAAAGTAGAATGATTTTCTATATCTGCATAGAACTGTTAATATAGTTTCAAAGAGATAAACGATTGCTTGTCCCTCAAAGATGTTCTGAATGCTAGACATGTACAGGCGAACTTGTATATGTTGCAAAGAAATGTTCTGAATGCTAGAACTGTTAATCTAGACACCCTGAGGTACAAGAAACCTCGTGATCAGGGGGTGTTGCATCCCGTCCACTAGCGACAAGCTGAACCCAAGTATCACAGCGGCGAATTATGGAAATACCCATGGACCATCACATAGATAGGTGTTGATTGGTGCAGAGCTGAACCCATGAGTCACAGCTGCCAATCGAGTCTGCATGCGTCGGTAACGGTTTTGTTAAGAGCTAACAATACAGAGACGAACAGAGAAAAATGTTGATTATATTATGTTTATGCTAATCCTTGTCTTGTGCAGGGATGAACCGTCGGCTACGGTAAGAATTACAGAAAAAGTGATACATATGTTGCTTAAGTTTGCTGATCATGTTTTGCTAAAGAGAATAACTTGTTGCAAAGAATTTTTATGTCCCTTTCAAAGTAAACATCTGATAATCGTGCTTGTAACTGACCCTAAGAATGTCTTGAATAAAAGAAAAGAATGCTAATGCTTTTGTCCCTGAGAAGTGATATAGCTCACGAAACAAGCTGCGCACTTCACAAGAATGATTAGTCCCTTGTGTGCTTGACAGAAATAAAATGAACAGTGGCTTTTCAAAGATATTTTCAAAAGATGTAATCTGATTCGGAGTATGCATAAAATGAACATAGGTAAAAGTAGCAAGATCACATCACAAGAAATGTTTTCTCACTAAATGAATTAGTGATCAATTCAGACGATGTAGCCTTTCTTCACAATCACTCGTATGTTGATATACTGACCCATGATCAGTCTGCACACAGGTGCAAGATGAACTGAGATGGATAGTCTGAAGCGATAGCCCGAGCCTCATTCTCAGGTGCTAGAAATCAGAAGAGATGCCAAGAGATGGACATCTGTTACAAAGAGTTGGTTTTGTATATAAAGGGATGTAATATATGGAACGGGATCGTTGTAATCTGTAATATTTCTGAGAGAATGTAAGCATTATATCAGAGAGAATTGAGAGCTTGTAATCTGTTCAAATGTAATCAATAAAAAGATATTGTTTATGTTACAATGTGTTCAATCTGCAATATATTTGCTGCTATTTCAATTATCTACATTTTCTTCTGCTGCGATATTGTTTATCTTGTCTAAATTGTCATAGTACAGGTATTGGCCTTGTGCAAGCGCAACGTAGGCTTATACGACATCACATCCAAGCGAGGACGAATGGTTCCATAGAGTCCGAAGCGAGTACAAAAAGACTCTACGGGATCGGGGCGTAACAGAATGGTATCAGAGCAACACGATCCTCTGTCCAATTTGTGATTCAATTGAATTCAAAGATGTTCTCCTGATCAAATTTCCTGCCTGCTTAATATCCCAGATGAGATAAAGTTCCATACAATAAGTCCGTAAATATTTTTATGATGCCGACATATGTTTTATCGATTAATTGAGATTGAGATGTGTTATTGAACATGAATTTTGAGATGTTTTGATCATGAGATTTTATGGATTGATGATGGCGAAGGATGAGGACTATCGCTGCTAGGGATATTGTAAGTTTCTCCTTAAGTTTCGAGGACGAAACTTTTTTTTGGTGGATAATTATGTAGTGCCCCGCTCCGCGAAGGTACTAGATGATCAGAGAAATCAGATTGCTGGCTCTGCAACAGAAGACGATTGATCTGGGTGAGTGGAGGAAGACCCATTTTATGATTCGCTTACGCCTAATAAGAATCTAAGTTTTTAAATGAATGATTTTGCTAATAACAAGATGGTAGTCATTGAGTATTCTTATAAGAGAATTCACATGTTGTTATGCTAAGAATAAGAAAAGAGTTAACATGTATGTTAAGATGTAACACTCTTGCCTAATAATAAGAAACGAACTGATACCATGTTAAATCGATGAGATGATGTCATGCTAAAGTAGATATGCTGCCTTTAATCAAAGAACTGTTGTCATGCTAACAAGAAGAGAAAAGAGATTGCTTATATGCCCTGAACTTGTATACTTTTAAAAGTAGAATGATTTGCTATATTTGCACAGAACTATTAATATAGTTTCAAAGAGATAAACGATTGCTTGTCCATCAAAGATGTTCTGAATGCTAGACATATATAGGCGGACTTGTACATGTTGCAAAGAAATAAAATATGTAGGAGCTCCGGCTCTAAGTTATCTAGGAGCTTCATCTCTGAATCAAGAGAGAAGACAGAGTCATACCTCTATCGTTCAAAGATAAGAAATGTTGGAAAGTGGAAGTTTGCTCAAAGATGAAATGTTGCCATAAAGAGTTTTATCTGATAGAAATGTTAGAGCATGCATTGGTCTCGGACAACTTGTGCACAAGGAAACTAGATCTCTCGGGCGGTTCTTGGGGTACCTTGAATCGCTCGGCCTAGGAGAGATTGTCTAGACACCCTGAGGTACAAGAAACCTCGCGATCAGGAGGGTGTTGCATCCCGTCCACTAGTGATGAGCTGAACCCAAGTGTCACAGCGGCTAATCATAGGAATACCCATGGACCATCATATAGATTGGTGTTGATTGGTACAGAGCTGAACCCATGAGTTACAACTGTCAATCGAGTCTGCATGCTTCGATAATGGTTTTGCTAAAAACTAACAATGCAGAGATGAACAGGGAAAAATGTTGATTATATTATATTTATGTTAATCCTTGTCTTGTGCAGGGATAAACCGTCGGCTAAGGTAAGAATCACTGAAAAAGTGATACATATGTTGCTTAAGTTTGTTGATAATGTTTTGCGAAAAAAGAATAACTTGTTGCAAAGAATTTGTTATATCCCTCAGAAAAGAAAACATATGATAATCATGCTTGTAACTGACCCTGAGAATGTCTTGAATAAAATAAAAGAATGCTAATGCTTTTGTCCCTGAGAAATGATATAGCTCACGAAACAAGCTACGCACTTCACAAGAATGATTAGTCCCTTGTATGCTTGAAAGAAATGAAACAAACTGTGGCTTTTCAAAGATGTTTTCAAAAGATGTAATCTGATTCGGAGTATGCATGAAATGAATATAGGTAAAAGTAGCAAGATCACATCACAAGAAATATTTTCTCACTAAATGAATTAGTGATCATTTCAGACGATGTAGCCTTTGTTCACAATCACCAGTATGTTGATATAGTGATCCATCATCAGTTTGCACGCAGGTGTAAGATGAATCGAGATGGATAGTCCGAAGCGATAGCCCGAGCCTCATCCTCAGGAGCCAGAAATCAGAAGAGATGCCAAGAGATGGACATCTGTTACAAAGAGTTGGTTTTGTATATAAAGGGATGTAATGTATGGAACGAGATCATTGTAATCTGTAATATTTTTGAGAGAATGTAAGCATTAGAGAGAATTGAGAGCTTGTAATCTGTTCAAATGAAATCAATAAAGAGATATTGTTTCTGTTTTAAATGTGTTCAATCTGCAATATGTCCGCTTCTATTTCAATTATTTGCATCTTGTTCCGTTGTGCTATTGTCTATCTTGTCTAAATTGTCATTGTACAAGTCTTGGCCGTATGTAAGCGCAACTTAGGCTTGCACGGCATCACGCCCAAGCGAGGACAAATGTTTCCACAAAGTCCAAAGCAAGGACAAAAGGACTCTACTGGATCGGGGAATGACAGATTATGCTGCAACCCGACACACCTTATGACTCGAAAAGTAAATGCTCATTAGTTCCAACCACACTCTAGCTATTGTGGTTAGGGATCCACGCAATCGGGGTTTTACTTGCCACTTTTGTGTCCATAGCTACACAAGTCACCGAAAAGCAAAGTATCCTCCCCTCCCAATGTACTAGGTGAAATTAACTTGTCAGTTATCCTATAAGTTTGTTTCTCGATTCTCAAGTCGTGGACACTAAAGGATCGACCTAGAATGACGAGACATGAGTACGAGCAATTCACGAGTTAACACTGGTGAACTTATCGTATTTTACAACATGCGATACATTAGACAATGCTCACACTTGATTGTTCGATGCCAAAAATATAGTAGGTTAAGCACACAATGAATTCCACGGTGTTGTGAAGGATATGAACTCGTGTTAGCATATATGTGAAGAATGCAATACTTTAAAACTATACAAAATCATCACATTATGATAAAGAATCAAAATCATTAAAGAAATATCAAAACAGACAAAAATGGACATTAGGCGTATAAGCCAGACAAAATGCACGCATAAGACATGCATATGCATAAGTCAACCAGACGCATGGCACAATCAGCCGCATGGCACCCTCAGGCATATAGCAAGATCAGGCGCATGACACCAACAAGCGCATAGCGAGATTAGGTGCATGACACCATCAGGCTCATAGCGAGATCAGGCGTATGACACCAACAAGCGCATAGAGAGATTAGGTGCATGACAACATCAGGCCCATAGTGAGATCAGGCACATGACACCAATATGCACATAGCGAGATCAGACACATGACACCAACAGTCGCATAGCGAGACAAACATGCATTTCAGTCCATACGCATATGAAAGCTATGTGCATAGTGCGCATGCTGCCAGGGTATATACGACAGGTTCTATCGCCAGTTGGTATTTCTGCCGCATGGCCGCCTACGCGCATAGAGGGTCATCTTCTCCAAACCAGCAGCAAAAAACCGAGGATAAGCTCTAAAATCTTAAAACTTCAAATGGTCATAACTCTCCCAAAGTAACTTGAAATCTGACGAGACAAAAGCCAAAACTGCATGAATTGAATTTCCTACAACATGTGACAACTAGTTTTCTAAAATAGAAAGTTTTTTCTAGATCAATACCACATAAAACCATAAAAACCCTAACTTTGAAATTTAGATCTAGGTTCGAATATGCCTCAAATCTGAAAATACCAAGTAGTAAACTTGTGTAGAATGTAGAGATGCATAATATGGAACAAAATAAGTAAAGGAAATCAAGGAAACAAAATTTATGGTCACTCCATTAGGCAAGGTGTACTTGTCTAAGTTGGATTGATGGAAAGAAATGAAGAAGGAAATGTGAAGGAGTAAAAATGAATGAGGAGAGAGAAAGAGAGAGAGAGAAGAAGGTTAACATATGGTGGAGAATAAATCATGGCCCTCGGATGAGCCTATTCACCAATCCAAACCATCCAAAGAAAATAAAGGGTGGTCTAAGGGTGAACTGCGTCATAAATCTATTCTATATACGAGTTCTAGTATGGGTCTATGGCAATTGCCAATAGATCTTCTATTGGTCCAGGGTAGCCTCACATATGAAAATAAAATACAATATTCAAAATTCGAAACCAAATATGTGAAATACGAAACACAGTAAAATAAATTTAAACACCGAAAATCTAAAAATACGAATTTCGTAAACGAACGTGATATATATATATATATATATATATATATATATATATATATATATATATATATATATATATATATATATATATTGTGGCGCAAAGATAGTAGTGATGAATGGTTTTGGAAATAAAATGTTTTGCTCTCTTTTCCAGTCGGCCCTAGGGTGCCCCCCATGGACTCTCCCGAACTATCTCTCCTCCCCCTTCCGGCTGATGGAGGCGGGGGAGTCCTCCTCAAGGTTCCTTCTCCCTATTCCCTCCCTTTCTCTTTTGTCCTCCTCTCCGCCTGGCGGCGCTTCCTCGACTACCCCCGCGGTGGGTCGATCGATGGAGGAGTCCCCCTCGTCCCCTCCGCCGCTGACCGCGACCGCGCTGTCTGTGGGCGGAGACCCTCGATCCCCTCTGGCCTCTCTCTCCCATGGAGCCTCTCATGCCACCGGCTCTGGTTTGGTATATTGGTGGCGCACCAGCCCGTCGTCCTTTTAACGCCAGCGGCGGTCTCCTGCTTTCCTCGTTCTCCACTTCTTCCCCCCTCTGCGGTCCCCTCGGCCCCTCTATGTTCCTCTCTGTCTAGGCAGGCGGCCACCTCCCCCACCCTGGTGGCCGCTGGGTGGTCTCCGCTCTAGGGGTTGCGGGTGGCGTAGTTTCAGCTGTGGTCGGCCCCATGATTGCATATGATGATGCCCCTGTTGAGGTCGTGCCGCTTCCCTCGACGCCTTAAGGTGCAGCTACCTTTCGGCCTAGGATGGTGCGCTCTTTCCTGGAACTGGCATCTGGGCGCCCTTCCTTCCCCGGCCGGCTCCTCTTCCCCCTCGTCCTTTCTCCATTTCGGATGGCACTTCGATCATCGCATTCACTTCCAAGGATGTGACAGTACTGTCTACTCCCTTTCGGCTTCCCCTGATTAGTAAGTTCTCCATCAAGTGGCCGCCAGTCAATGTTGTGCGGAGGGTTTTAGGTAAGATGAGCTTCTCCGGCCATATCATTGTGGGCATCATTGACGGCCGGCACCTGCTTCTCCGACCCTCCCTCAACCCAATTTTTCCTCCTTTGTCATTTATGCAAAATGAAAGATACGAAAAGAGCAGTATAGATAATAACTACTTCCATTAGTAAGGGGAAACAATTTGATTACAAGCATAATAAACCACTCCTTTCTAGGAGACACAAAAAGAGACAGTAGTAAGAACATACTTCATAACACCTTAAAGTCCACGAAGGACCGCACACTGCAAAAAAAATACTAACACGACATAGATTGTAGGACACCACCCATTACCGCAAGCAATCATCAGTTGCCAGCGTCATCTGCGGGGTCCTCATCCTCAGTCTGCTCATCATTAACCCCCGCAGCTAGAGTAAAAGGCCCATAAGGGTCAATGTCGTCTGGATACATAAATATATAGACATTGGGGTCAGAAAACCGCGGTCCCTGGTAGGCCGGGTTGGGTACAGCCGGATTAACAAGGTGGTTGTTTTCAATAAAGCAACACTGGAAATAGTATACCTGATCCATGAAGCCATGGTGGATCAGGGTATGCAGACCCCGGGTGGCAGCCTGGATGTGTTTCGAGGTGGCGAGAGTGAGGGAGTTGAAGCGTCGGTCAATATACTGACGAATCTCAGGAGGAATACCCGTAGGGGCCGGGGGAGCAGCCGAAGTGCCAACACCGCTAGGACATGGTTGAGAAGCCGATGGTCGAGCAGAGTGAAGGGGTCGCAGGTTTACTTTGGCAAGAAGTGGTGGCTTCTTGGCCTTGGGAGAGTTGGTTAGGTCGATACCGTTGGCCTCCAGAATCATCGTGATATACATGCCAAAGAGGAGAGACCTATGGTTTGCCTCCTGGATCCGGATCATGGAGTAGATCATAGTCTTGGCCAGGAAAAAGGGCTATCAAGAAAAGAGATAGTACATTGTGATGAGCTCTTCGGTGGTGAGGTTGTTCATGTTGCCATATTTTGGAGTGATTGAGTTGCAGAGAATGCGGTGAAGGTCGTGTTACATAGAACTTAAGTCTTTGTCCTCAGGTTTGAGAGAGGAAACATGATCATAGATGCAGAAGATAAATTCTTCGAAGGTGTAGTCCGGGGATAGCTTGATGGTGTCCATGGTGTAGGGAAGAAAGTGAAGGCCGGGACATTCGGGAACTCCGAGAATATAAGCCAAAGAGGGGTTAACAGAGGTTTTGACCCTACCAACCCTCATCTCGAACTTCGAACGGTCCTTACTTGCAATTAGGTTATAGTAGAACTATTGGATTGAGGCAGGATACACGTCTACTGCCTCTCTAAGGGATCAGTGAAGCCGACGTCGTCGAAGATGTCCCTAAGGTTTGGAAAATAAATGAAGAAGATGAGCTTACCGGTACAAACTGGAAGTTTAGAGAAAATATTAAACCAGTCTCGAGATTAATGTGCAGTACAGAAGATGGCCAGATTGTGGCCATGGGCGGACGGAGTGGGAAGGAACATGGAAGTAGAAGGATGAGCAGAAGATGAAGAGGTGGTGGCAGCTGAGCAATAGCGCTTTTGAGACGTGGCACAGAAGGAGGCGAGCAGATCTGGACGAATTTTTAGACGGATCAGTGAATTCGGATGGGGGGTAGGTTATAAGAGGCAATGGAGAAGAGAGAGAGGAGAGTGAAGGGTTTTTAAAGAAACGAAGGGGTGTAATAAATGGGTAGGTAAAAATTTATGAGGGAAGTGAAGGGGTTATCAGTTATGGGCAGTATGCCGCCAGATTTTTAGAGAAAGAGAATTTTTAGAAAGAGCAAAGGTCAGATCCTTTCGAATCTATGATAGAAAATCGCAGACAGATGATCCGGTGGAGATCTGCGGTTATCCGTCTGACGATCTGAATTTAGAATAAATAGTTTTTTTGAAAACGGGAAAATGAATCTGTCGACAAAAAAGGATTATCCATCGGACTTCCCCGGAAGTCCGTCGGATCATCCGTTGAATGGGGAGAAAGAGTTTTAGAAAGATTTTTCAAAAAGGCTGATTTCCCTACAAATGAAAGAGAAGCGATCTTCGGCAAGGAGTTTGGTGAAATTGTTAGCTAGCTGATGCTCAGTACCAATAAATTACAGACAGACGTCCCCTTTAAGTTGATGATCACGCAAAAAATTGTGTCGAATCTCAATATGTTTGTGCGTGAGTGACAAATTAGATTTTTAGTGAGATTAATAGAGCTAGTGTTGTCACATTTGATAGAAATACCTTTTAAAGAAATGTTATAGTCTACAAGTGTTTGTGTCATCCAAAGAATTCGTGCACAACAATATCCAGCCGCTATGTTTCGGCTCCAGTTGTAGAAAGGGCAATCAACTTTTATTTCTTACTGAACCATGAGACTAAGGATTTTCCTAGAAAATGGTATGTGCCGCTAGTGCTTTTTCGGTCAATCTTGCAATCGGCAAAATCAGCATCCGGGTAGCCTATAAGCTCAAAGGATAAGGATTTTGGATACCAAAGCCCCATGTTAATGGTGCCTTTGATATATCGAAGAAAGTGCTTAACGGCACATAGGTGAGATTCATTTGGATTTTCTTAGTATCAAGCACATAAGCAAATGCTAAACATAATGTCAGGACGACTAGCAGTTAAGTAAAGCAAGCTACCGATCATACCTCAATACTTACGAATATCGACCGAAACACCATCTTCATCTTGATCAAGCTTGGTCATTGTAGCCATAGAAGTTCTCATTGATTTGGATGAATCTAGTTTAAAGCGCTTAAGAAGACCCTTTGTATATTTTGCTTGATTGATGAACGTGCCTTGAGGTCCTTGCTTGATTTGTAGACCGAGAAAGAATGATAATTCTTCCATCATGCTTATTTCAAATTTATCCTGCATAACTTTAGCAAATTCTACACATAGAGTTTTGTTAGTGGAACTAAAAATAATGTCATCAACATAAATTTGGATTAATAAAAGTGTTCCATTATGAGTTTTAATAAAAAGTGTTGTGTCAACTTTGCCCTTGGATAAGTTGTGAGAGATAAGAAAGGAACTAAGATGCTCATACCAAGCACGAGGAGCTTGCTTGAGGCTATAGAGGGCTTTGTGTAATTTGAAAACATGATCAGAAAATTAAAAATCTTCAAAGCCAGGAGGTTGCTTGACATAAACCTCTTCTTTAATAACACCATTTAAAAAGGCACTTTTTTGACATCCATTTGAAAAAGCTTAAAATTATTAAAATAAGCAAAAGCACAAAGCACTCGAATGGATTCAAGACGAGGAACCGGAGTATAGGTTTCTTCGTATTCAGTGCCTTCCTCTTGGTAATAGCCTTGAGCAACCAATCGAACTTTGTTACGAGTGACGAAGCCATCCTCATTACGTTTATTTCGAAACACCCACTTTGTCCCAATAATGGAATAGTTGTGGGGCTTAGAAACGAGTTCCCAAATATTGTTTTGCTCAAACTGATTTAGCTCTTTTTGCATTGCAATCATCCAAAATTTATCTTTAAAGGCATCATTGATATTTTTAAGATCTATTTGTGAAATAAAAGCCTTATTTATGTAATGTTCACGTGTAGTGGATCTAGTGCTAACCCGTGAGGAAGGGTCACCAATGATGACCTTCTTAGGATAATGAGAGACAAATCTCCATTATTTGGGGAGATCCTCTTGAGGAGGCTCTAGTGGTGGAGCGTCTTCTGTTGGAGTAGCCTCAACTTCATTGTTAGATAAAGGAGTACTAGAATCTCCAAGAGAGGAGTTCTCCAAACCAAAAGAGATGTCATTAACATTATTCGAGGAGTTAGATATGGAAGTGTTAAGTTCATCAAAAGAGACATCGATTGACTCTTCGACTACAAGAATTCGTTTGTTGAATATATGAAAACCTTTGTATGCATAGAATAACCAAAGAAGATACCTTCATTGGCTTTTTCTTCAAACTTGCCTAGGTTATCTTTGGTGTTCAAAATAAAGCATTTGTATCCAAAACTTTGAAATAATCAATAGAAAGAATTTTGTAAAACCAAAGCTCATAAGGAGTTTTCTTAGAAATAGGTCTAATCAAGACTATTTATGACATAACATGCCGTATTAACGGCTTCCGCCCAAAAGTATTAGAGAAGCTTGTATTGGTTTAACATGACCCTTGCCACATTTCTAAGGGTTCTATTCTTTCTTTCCACAACACCATTTTGTGGTAGAGTTCTAGGGAAAACAAAATCATGACAAAAACCATTTTTATCACAAAATCTTTTAAAATCGGCATTATCAAACTCTTCTCCATGATCACTTCTAATTTTGTATCACAATGCCTTTCTCATTTTGAACTCATTTACAAAAAGTAACAAATTCGCGAAAAGTATCACTTTTATTTGCAAGGAAAATAACCCAGGTAAATATCGAAAAATCATCAACTAAAATAAAGCATAGAGTTTGCCACTAAGACTCGCTACTCTATTAAGACCAAATAAACCCATATGAATGAGTTAGATAGGTCTAGTAGTGCTCACCGAGTTGATGGATTTGAAAGAAGATTTTGTTAACCTACTCTTCTTGCATTCTTGACATACCATGTCTTTCTTGAATGGAATGCTTGGAAGTCCTCTAACGAGCTTCTTGGAGGCTAGTCGGGAGATGGTGTCCATATTGGCATGTCCAAGTCTCATATGCCATAGCCAACTCTCATCATTCTTTGCTACTAAGCATCTGTCATTGTTAGTTCTTTCAACAAGATAAAGAACATAAATGTTTTCTCTAATACCTTCATATACAGTGGAACTACTTGTGCTATCAGAAACGAAACACTTGTGTTCAATAAAGTTAATATCATAGCAATTATCCGTGAGATGGCTAATGCTAAGAAGGTTATGCTTACGATTAGTAACAAGAGAATCATTTTTAATACAAAGATAAGGAGGGAATCTGATATTACCATGCCCAATAATGTACCCCTTTAGATTATTATCGAAGAATACTTGTCCTTCCTTCTTCATCGATAGCATTGGAAAAAGTGAAGCATCACCGTTCATGTTTCGTGAGCAATCGCTATCGAGAATCTATTTGCTTCTAGCATGCGATGGGGGTTTACCTACAACACAAGTTGAAGATGAAGACTTTGGTACCCAGAAATATTGGGTCCTTGACGGTTAGTTTTAGGAACCCCATTTAAACATTCTTATATCTCATTTGACAATAATGAGAAGTGTGTCCAAGTAGACCACAATAGTGGCACATCATGGGTGTCATGGATCTAGAAGGAGGTGAGTGAGTGTTATCTGTATAGGGAGTACTAGTAGATTGAGAAGTTTTAGTATGAGTGTTCTGGTGATGATAGTAGAAAGCATGGTGTGATGTGTTTTTCCTTTCCAAAGGTCCTCTTTATGTGTGCATATGTTTGGGATAGGACCTATGTGTTGTGTCCTTATGAGTGTGAGTCTTGTGGCTAGTGTTATGATGTGGGTTGATGTGTCTTTGATTATGGCGTTGAGTGTTTATGTGAGCTATGTCTCTATCAACTTGTTTCTTACTATTTGTAAGAAAGTCATTATATTTGATAGAGGTTGCATATTCTCTTTGGTTTGCGATAAGTGTTTTGTGCATAGCAAGTTCATATCCTTCCTTGAGGGATTGATATTCAACGTCCTTTTTCTCGATAACGTCTTGGGATTTTTTGAGTTTTAGTCTAAGAGATTCAATCTCATCACTGTCAGAGGCATGAGACTTTCTTTTTATATCAAAAATGATATTAGAGAGTTTTCTATTTCATCCTTGAGTGTGTCAATCTCTTTGAGAGATTTTCTAAATGCTTACCTCTTATAATCTTGTGTTCATCTCGTAGTTTAACAATAGCATTTTCTAATTCGGTGTAAGAGAGCATTCATAGAAAAATCATGGAGTACCTGATTTGATTTCGTTGCCATGAGACAAACATTTGCATTGTGTTTGCATTCTTTGTCATCGTCCAAGTCACTAGCATCACTTTCATACCAGATGCTAGTATTGGCGTACTTTTTTGAGGATGAGCTGCCTTTGCTTGGCCTATCATATTTGCCAGATTCACTTCTTGCCATAGGAGAATCCCTTTTGATGTGTCTGGTCTTTCTGCAGTTGTAGCAAGAAGGTTCTTCGTCTGTATCCCTCTTTGAACGGTTTGCTTTTTTGAATTTGAGGAACTTTCGAAAGTGCTTGGCAGTGAGAGAAATTTCTTCGTCTTCTGAATCATCATCATCGGAGTCATCTTTCAAGGAGAACTTGATAGCTTTAAGAGCAAGGTATTTCTCTTTCTCCTTCGTCTTCTCTTTCTTCTTTTCTTGTATAGAGGCTTCCTCTTGATCCTTCATGTCCAGCTCATGGGTCATTAGCTTCCCCATGAGTGTCTCAAGGTTCATTGTCATTAGGTCATTTCCTTCGATGATGGCGGTAGCCTTGGGGTTCCATCCCTTGGTTAAGCCTCTGAGAATCTTTCGAATCTTTTCGTGAGTGGGATAAACATTACCAAGAGAAGAGAGAGGGTTAACGATATCAAAGAATCGAGTAAACATAACAGTAATAGACTCATCTTGTTTCATTTTGAAAGATTTATACTCTTGAGTGATTCTACTAATCTTTGATTCCTTTACTTATGATGTTACCTCGTGTGTGACTTCCAAAAGTTTTCATATTTCATTGGAAGTTTTACAAGTAGAGATTCTATTGAATTCATTACTATCAAGAGCACAATAGAGTGCATTCATAGCCTTTGCATCTCAACGTGCGACCTTCTTGTCATTCTCAGAAAGTTTATCTCTATGAGTTTTCGAAACTACTTTCTTAATAACTATGGAAGATTTAGGAATGTCATTTACAACACAATCCCATAGATCGAAGTCTAAAGATTTTAAGTAAATGTCCATCCAAATTTTTTAATAGTTATAGTTGGTTCCATCAAATAAAAGAGGTCTATTTGTGGAGTGTCCCTCATTGTGGAATGAGTTGGTACTTGGGTTAGTGGCCATGGATCACTCTAAGGATGTAAATCCAAATCAAGAGACAATGCTCTGATACCAATTGTAGAACCCAAGAGGGGGTTAATAGGGAATAAAATGATTATCAATAATAATAAGCAATTTAAAAATGATAATAAGGAAAGAAAGAATCAAACACTCGATGTATCCTGGTATCCTCCCAAGGGGCACTCCTGTCCCGGAACTCTCTCCGGCTTTAATCCACTATTTGAGTAAATAGTTACACACGAGTTTGGATCCGAAGAATTTGTCAACTTCTAACACGAATTTAGATCCGAAGAGCTCGTCAACTTCTTACACACGAGTTTTCCTCCAAAGGTTCGTCAACTTATTACACACGAGTTTTCTTACGAAGGCTCGTCAACTTCAACTTGAGAAAAAGAAAAGTTTCGATCTTCTTGAACACTTTAAAGATCTAGGATTACAACTCTTTAATACTCTAGCACTTTTGATTAGATGACAAAATAGAAGCTTGTAGAGTAATGGTGGAGCTCTCTTGGTAGTTGAAAATTTTAAGGCTCAAATGGATAAGTATTTATGAAGAAGGGTGAAGACTATTTAAACAAATCCAAGATGATAGAGCATTTACTACAACCGAGGGGTTGATCCGCTGGTTATCCGTGGACATCCGTTGGATCATTCGCACAAACAGTAACGGCTAGAAAACTAGCAGTTGGATGCATTAAATGCTTATTTAATGAGGGTCGTTGGATTTGAATTTCAAATAGCCACATCAGCACACCGGATCATCTGACGGTAATCCACGGCAATCCGTCGGATTATCTGTGGGAACTGATCAAAAGTTTGCTATTCCAAAACGATAATCCGAAGGATGTCCACAGAAATCCGAAGGATGATCTGTGGGAACCAAGCAAAAGCTTGTTGTTCCAAAAAGGATCATATGACGGTGATCCGCGATAATACGTCAGATTGTCGGCGGGAACTAAGCAAAAATTTGTTGTTCCAAAATGGATCATCTGAGGTGATCCGCGAAGATCCGGCGGATGATCTTCTTTCTTCATACTTACTCTTTCAAGCTTTAATGAGTCATCTATCGAAAGTGTTTGACATTTGTTTCCTATGTATTACAAACTCCTAAGAAGCTGGATATTGTCTTGAGAAGTTTATTGATTGTGATCCTTTAACGAGCTTCTGTGTTATATGCTTGTGCTCTTTGAATGATTCCGAATGATAGCTTGATGGATTCAGGAATCTTTCATTTGGTTAGGGCTTTACTTTAAACCTGAGAGGAGATAGATCTAAAACAGTAGAGACGTTAATTGTAAGTATCAAAATTGATATTGTTGGCCCAATGATTGTATCATATTTTTGAATATGGTTAATCTGTTAAGTTTAGCATTTCATTATCACTAATCTTCATACTATCACTATAGCATTTCTACTTATACTTATACCTTTGGTGATATGTGCTTATTGTGTTACATATTAGTGATATGAGTTTTTATTATATATATATATATATCTTAAATTTAATTGAGCTACCAAAATCAGAACTATGTTTTGATTATGGTTATTCAATTAAGTTTAACATTATGATATCACTAATATTTATGCTATCACTATAGCATTGATACTTAAACTTTGCATAGTCCTAATGTGCTTTAACTTACCATAGTTGCTACTATGTATATTGCTTTGTTCGTCTAACATGTACATGCAGAAAAGCAATCAGCAAGATCAGTGTGGACATATGCAATGAAGAAATCATGGTGGACCAAAGACGACAGATCCCACAAGATTTCTCTGAACTACCCGACGACATCTTTGGAGCCACGCACCCGTGGGTTCTGCTGCCCGGTCAGCGGACGGGGGTCGAGGGGGCAGCGCCCTTCGTCGGGGGTTCAGGGGCGAAGCCCCTGAAAGGTATTCAGTTTTCATAAACTTGATATCTTTGGACAGCTACCGCCAAGGAAAAAGCCAGCACCTATCAAAGAAAGAAGCCAAAGCCATGCCATCATCATTTCAAGACTCTGAAGAAGCCTGCACATGCCTAAGTATATCTGGAGTCTGTAATGAGTCTTAGGAATAATTGTAAACATAAGAAATGGATGGCAAAATCGAAAGCTAGGGTAGAAATTAGCCTAGGATCATTTTCGGATTCAAACCGGCATACCGACGGTATACCGGTCTATACCGACGGTATACCGATTTTGTTCACAGAAAGTTTTCTGTCTACAAAATCGGCATACCGACGATATACCGGTTCATACCGATGGTATACTGGTTCAGTAACGTTGAAATTCCAACGGTCGGATTTCGAGCATTTAATGATCCCAACGGCTATATTTCTAGCCGTTGTAATTTCAGACCGGCATACCGACGGTATACCGGCCACTGACTGAAAAGTTGCTTTTGAGCTCTTTTCAATGCTTTGGTTATAAATAGCCTTGAACCCCTTCATTCAAGGCTGATACTTTGAGCCTAAAAATTTCCAAACCACCAAAGCCTATCCACAAACAACTCTACAAAGCTTTCATTTGTCATCCACAAATTGTGTTAGAGTTATTGAGTTGAAAAGTAAGATCTTCATCTTATTGTATAAGGAGATCAAAACCTATTGTGAAAGGTTGAAGTTGGAGAGTCTTCGTATCCAAACTCTCGGTTGAAGTTGGAGAGTCTTCGTATCCAAACTCTCGGTTGAAGTTGGAGAGTCTTCGTATCCAAACTCTCGGTTGAAGTCGGAGAAGCCTTCGGATTAAAGCTCTCGTGTAAGAAGTTGGCGAGTTCTTCGGATCCAAACTCGTGTGTAACTATTTGCTCAAATAGTGGATTAAATCCGGAGAGAGTTCCGGGACTGGATTGCCTCTAGGGAGGATAATAGGATACATCGGGTGTCGGTATTGTTATTGCTTCTTCTCTTGCACTTATATTTTTAATTTGCCAATTAGCTTGTGCTAAGTGCTTGATTAGCTAGCTTGACCCTATTCACCCCCCTAAGGTTTCTACAGATGTACCAACACTATGCTCATCACCTCGGATAGAGTGGTGAGCTCATGATTATGACGAATCGTCAAGCTCCACTATGGTCCAATTTCTAAATTTTGTTAAATGTTTTTTAATTCACGTAATTTAACAAACTCTTGTTTCCTACTTAGGATCGAGCAACCTGTTTTCGATATATTTCTGATTATTATCTTGTCCAACTCCTTTTTACATACATATAAACCTTCTTGTCCCTTTTAAATTTATCAAATTGATATATTTGTGGATTTCAAACAGTTCATTTCTCAATCCATGACGATGATTAATTCTAATTAGGAAAATCCCATATATGGACATATATGATCCAATTAAAAAAAATCTATTTTCTAACAAAGGCGTGCTTGTTTTTGTCACTTATATCTTGCACTTATAAGTGGCAAATTTTAGGAGTGACAATTGTTGGGGTTGTCGAGTTTGCATTGTTAGAAATAATTTTCTTTTTTTTAAAATATGTAAACAAAATACACAAAAATTAAAGGTTACCGGCCTCCGGGGAAGTCGTGGACGTAGCACTGTCCTAAGAGTTGATTCGGGTCTATGTGTAGACTTGTTTCGAATACTCCTAGTGGTAAAACCCTCGTTCTATCGGTATCCCATCGTCGCATACAACTCGAAAAGATCGACCCGAACTTAGCTCTTGCCCAGAAAATAGAAAGAATTATAATGGAAATCGAGGAACAGAATAAAGAAGCAGTTTTCTGAATTTTTGGAGGAAGAAGATGGAGAAATTTTTCCTTCTCTTTTATCTTTTTCTTAGAAAAATAAAGTGAATATATAGACTAGCCAACCCAAAAAGATTTAAAGGAGATTAATAGGAATAATGGAATAATTCTTAGTCATCACGAGCCATAAAATGGTAGCTAGAATGGTATTGTAAATAATAGGTATAATGATAGGAATTTAATAAGAATAAAGGGGTAATGAAAGTTGGTTTTTTAACCAACAGTTACAACAATCTCCCCCCCCCCCCCCCCCCCCCCCCAAAAAAAAAAAAGTTCCAAAACCAAGGCTAACAATGTCCAAAAGGAGTAAAGATAGAAGAATTTATGGACAATTATATACTATGCATAGATGAGATGAACTACAACCTTGAATCTCACTTAGTGACTATTGTCTTTATCTGAAGAAGTGCTTGATGGACCTTGAATCAGACTTCTTGAACCAGATTCAGAAAATAATATACATAGTACGCTAGAGATTTTTTGGTCTATCGGGTGGCGCGTTTGATTGGCCATGCGCACTTCTCCATATTCATGAGAGTTATTTAGGATCGCCCTGTCCTATAGTCGCGGCCTTCATGGCCTCTCACATTGGTAAGTTCTTAAAGGGCTGGTGATTGGAGTCAACCTTGCATAATCATGCTTGGACCTATTAAGAGTTTTAAAAACTCATCTTAACCAAATCACACCGGAACACTGTCACCAAAGGGATAGGGTACCATGTACAACATTGTACAGTCTCTTGGGCATTTATTTTAAGAGAATTTAATCTCAGGATCAGTGTTCCATAATATTCACCTAAGTCCAGTTTGTTCCTACCCATTGAACCGACTTCTTGGGATCTCCATGCAGTCTCGGTTGGGTTGCCACTGCTAGTGACTGACTTATGGGTTTAACCCCATCCCCCTCGATGATTCTAGGATTAATTTCCTAGACAAACTTTTCGTCAAGAGTAAACAGACTCTTTGTCAAGAGATCTGTCGGGTTCTTTTATGACTTTTATAGTCAAGAACTATATTTTTGCCTTTTAGGCTTTTTAATGTCTTGAAATGTAAATGCCATGTTCATCTTAGAATTCACAAGATCATGCTTTAGCAGTTCTTCAGCATAATTTATAAAAATGACGGGTACAGAAATATGTAGATCATGATATACATAATAAGATATGCTTGATCTATTTAGTTTCAATACTTCATGAAGTCATAACAAGAGTGAAATTTGGGCATAGATCTATTTGATATATACATAGTAAGATGTCTGAGTTATTCAGCTTTAGCACAAGCTATGTTTAAATATACCATTTCAAATTCTTTGATACTCCTAGCTATGATAGTTTGTCACATGGATCTATCACTTTATGAGTATCTAAGTTGTTCCACATGTGAAACCTTATACTGGATCTTAGTGATCTTTAGTTTTTTTTATAACGAAGAAAATATCATATAACGACTCAGAAAAACACATAAAATTATATGAAACCAATAGTAGTCCATTTTTTTAGAAATTTTTGGTTTGATTAAGCCAGAAGTTTGGGTTACTCATAAATCATATTCTGTGTCATCGGAATCAAAATGTATGATTCCACTAATTGCTGATATAAGCCCCTAGGATAGTGAGCCAAAACGCATCTGAGTCTATCAGCTCTTAAAGTAAGACATAGTAACTTTCAGTCTTGACTCTAAAGATTTATCTTTACTAGCCATGTTTATAAAATGACAGTCTAAAGTACTAGAATAATAGTTTAAGTGATTTTGCTAATCAACCTTAAGAAATCTTTAGTTTGTCAAGTGTTGATTAATTTGGGTTAGTTGTAGAGGCCGGTTCCCAGCTAGCGGAGGTCCACATGGGGATGATTAAGTACCGTGTCGCTTAGGGCTATTTACGACAGTTGATAGAAGGCCCCGTTCGACTTGTACCCAAAATAATCTCAATTTTTAAAACTTAGATTTAAAAGAATTTGCAATTTTACTAACTATTTTTTGGACTAAATTGTGTAAAAATAATATCGACTGTCACCGATGTAATAGCCTTCTTATCAGAAGACAGATGCATCTATTTATGCACAATGCATGTAATTTCATAAGAGGCATTTATTTTTATATTACTAGTACAAATTCTAAATTTTTATATAATAACCACTTTACTTGACAAGCGATATTGTCTAAGTTGTGAACATTCTATTGCGTATTGGTATCAATTATTTAACAAGTTAACATTTAATTATGAACAATGTAGAATTTAATAAAATCTACAAACATCAAGTTTATAATAATAGAACGAAGAACTTTTGTATTACTTACCTTCACCCTTAACATGTTTGAGCCTTTCTTAACAAGTCATTAGTCTCTAATGCTTCTGACTTGGAGAGATAATGTTACAATATCATGTTAAGAGTAAGAGGGAAAGAAAATTTTATTGTCGTCACTGTTAAATGTTGCTCATTAAAATTAAAACTCTAATGATTCGATCTTCAAAAATAGTAGATGTTAGTTTGCATATTAATAAAAAAATATAATTTGAAATGATGCACAACTTGTTCATTTAGGCACACTAATACATTCTGACTATGAACTTTAACATTAAAAATTCAACAATAATTTTAGTTATGGTAAATATAAAAACGAGAAATATATAGATGTTATCAACATGCCAAAACACTAAAGTCTAACATATATTTTATTTATATAATACATTGAAAGAAAACACCCGATAATATATGACCATGAATCAAAATAATAACATAGCATAATAAAATATAAAGCTTTAAAACAAAACAACAAGCAAATTTAGCAAAGTACCATTATATACCATTATATATATCAAGCTCTATCTTTTCTTATATCTAAAGCTTCTCGAAAATAAAATGTCACAATAAATTTTTTTGTATGTAATGTTCTAAAACATAACCAAGGTTTGGTATATACACAATGTAGATGTGTATGATTCACAAAATCTAATAAATTCCTTTAAATGATTTATAAAGGAATCACCAAAAAAATACACTATACTTGATAAATGAATAAAGTACAATTGTTATACTTGCTCTAATATTCTCTACACCAACGTTGCACATGGCGACTTACAGTTAACGTGTAAGTTTTACACATCTAGACAAATCCAAATGTGTTTAGTAGCAAGCTTCCCTTTCGAAGTAGTAGGAAACTTGTTTATAACATCCGGTTTGCATCTAAATTAGACTCTTATACAAGTAGAACAAACTTGTCTTAAAAAGTAAATGATATGTATATAAGAGACTAAATGTTAAATTACATCTAGTACAAAATTTCATTCAGACTATAACCCTACAAGCCTATATAATGGTTACAAGATAATTTATTCATATCTACCAAATTGTTGTGTTAAGTTCATGGTTTATTAAAAATGAAACATTTTATATAGGTCCATAGAAGGTTGGTTTTAGATAGAAAGACATTTTAGATAAATCACACTAGTGTAATAATGTGCTGTGGCAGTGCGTGTGTGTAAACTTCATTCAGTCAACCATAGTAATAGAAAAAAAAAGTTGAAAATGATTGATTTAGCTTACTGGTCACATTAAGCATCAATACCAAGCAGTTGAGAATACACATGTATTTCGTCGCTAGGCTTTTCCTTACTCAAAGAATAGATGATACGTAATTGTAGAAGCTCAAAAATGAATGGGTGCCACTCTTAAAAAGGCGCCAGCATCAGGTGGCGTCTAGTCACTAACTTGCGCGGGACCCAGGTTGTGCCTACATCAAGGTGCTCGTGGCAAGCTTTCTCGAGAAGCTGTAACGATTACTATCATTATTGACAGCACAGCAGTCGGAGAATATCTCTTCGAATCCCGAGCAACGCAGCGCTCGAGAAAATTTTGTCAGCATGCTGACAGCTAGCTCGCGCAAGCTATCGTGTGGCACAAGAAAATTAATTATAACGGCACAGAGGACTGAGTTAGAGGCACTAGTTATCAAGTTGCGCCTGACACCACCTAGCAAGTTGGCGCCACCTGATCAATTTTTGTCCAGAAGCCAGATGACGTGGCACGCATGACTAATTTCGAAGAACGTGTCCACTATACTGCCCACGGCCATGCTGTCACGACCCGCACCCAGTTTAGGGGTACGAGTGCGTAACAGCGCCCAACTTACGTCGCAGAATCGGCGGTAGAACGATGTACCAGGTCACTATCTAAACAACTCACGTAAATATATAATGTACTTGTCATAAATCTCAACTCCGAACGGAGGACAAGTATATGATATGATAATACTCAATCACATACTAAGCATGATAAGATAACACAGAAGTCTAGATAACTAATAATACTAAATAAACAACAACTTAAAATAAACTTCTAAAATAATAATATCTCAAACAATCTCAAATACAAGTTAATATCTCAACTTATTACAATTCAAGTTCTAAACATGAATTCTAAAACAAGTCTACTAAACTAATCACTCGATCACTCCTGAGAGTTGGTGTCCAAGGTAGCTAAACCATCTCCGGATCCCAAGCAAGTAGGGCATATATCCTCAGGGCAATCATCTGTAATATTTTGTCAACGTATCCAGTCAGGATTGAAACGAACACAACTTATCTAGAAATCTCAAGTAAATGGCAAAGACTATAAAGCAATTATAGACTGTTATATTGATGAACATAGAAGTTTTAGACAGGTAATGATGTAAAGCAACAGTTTAAAATACAAGAGAATTAATATAACGAATCAGAAGATCATGGCAATGAAGACTGCAAATAAAATCTAGCTGAACTAGAGTAACGTGATATAAGTCCAGACAGTACAATGTAAGTCGAGTGTAATCTCAATGTGAGTCTAGTACAATATGAGTCGAGTGTGATTCCAATCAATGTTTCTAGTAGGGTAGTTCGAGTAAGGTGATACTAGTAATGATCCTTATGATGATTCTAGTGATGATCCTGGTATGATGGTTCTAGTAATGTTTGTAGACAAAACTCCAAGTATGTTTTAAAATACTGAGATAGACATATAAATGGCTAGGGGCAAATCAGGCACATCGTACATTGGCCAAGTGTAGGATGGCTAGCGTTCGAGTATAGTTCACAGGGAGGTGGTTCGAGTATTTAGGAATGTTTAAATGTCTAGTCAAGTATTTCTCCGTTCGACAAATACAAGTGAATCCATAATCCAACACGAAAGTAAAGTACAAGTCCAGCCAAAACATGATGGTGCTAGTCGGTGGTTCGAGTGGTGGTTCAAGTAATAAAGGCGAGATGAGTAAAGTATGTGTGTCGCATACATGAATTCCGTAATACCAATCCATGTTTATAACAGAGAATCAAATAGAACTAATAGAACTGAAATACAGTAATCGACAAGTAAATGAAAGAACTATCAGATAATGTACTCGCCTGATACCCTAAATGACTGATGAATACAGATGTCCAAACCAGAGTCACAATGTCCTATTTAGAGCAGTATAGGTCAAAATGTGTTCAAAAGGTAATAATTGAAGTTTATAATACAATCTACATGATTCTAGGTCAATATAGGTTAAAGTCAACTATTGGTCAACTCTAGTCAACATTTCTAGTCAAACTAGGTCAACTATACCTATTGGGTCAATTCTTGTCAAATGTAGGGTATAACAAGGTAGGCTAAGATATTAAGGTACAATATACATAGATATCAAGTCACTTATATATATACCATCTATACAATACCACTTATATACATTCACAAAAAAAAAAAAAATATATATATATATATATATATACACACACACACACACACGCACACACACACACACACACACACACACACACACTACAACATGTATATAGCCTAAACTATATATAACAAATTTCAGATAACTGAGATTATATTCTCAGTTTTCATGCCTAACCCCACACCCATAAATCAACAACGTCCACCTGTTATATTTCAGAATATATATAAACATAGGCTATACCTATAACTTAGTACTGCCATATGTATCTAACCTACATATGTATATAACTCATATGAACATCATATTCTACATATACATACACCTCCATATATATATCATAACCTGTAAACCCCCAATCACTAAAATTAAGATCATATATATATATATATATATATATATATATATATATATATATGCGCATCTCAACTAAACTGTACAACCCAACTAAAACCACCCAACTCAGATATATATATATATATATATATATATATATATATATATATATATATATATATATATATATATATATATATTGGGTGGTTTTAGTTGGGTTGTACAGTTTAGTTGAGATGCGCATATATATATATATATATATATATATATATATATATATATATATATATATATATATATCTTAAGTCTTAATAAACCTTAATAAATCTTAAGTCTATCTTAAGTCCATAATGCAAACATGAAGATCATAAAGTGAAAAACAATTGAAATTGTTATTTCCAATCGGAACTCAAAACTATTATGTTAAGTATTTCTTCTTCTTCTTTTTAGAAAAAAATATATCAAAAATTTTATATCATGCTTGATAAGCTTATAAAGCAAAGAGACGTTTTAAGATATAAAAATAACTTTACAGTCAAACTATGTAAAATATATTCTCGTCTCAAGTTAACATGGTTTGTTCAGTTGTAATTTGATTAACATTTAAGGAACATTCTTAGAAACATGTCAATGAACAATAGTCTGAAAATATGGAAAAGAATAGCAGGAATAAATAGATAAGCATACGAGTTTCTCATGCTATTTGGTTCCATAAATAACCACAAGAAAAAATCCTTCTGAAAAGTGTTGCTTACTAAAGCAACTCAAAGCAGCAATGGGGGCATTTTTATCTGAAGCAAAAAACCACAGCCAAATCACATGATTTGGAACAAGGCACACCCTGTAAATTCTCATCCCACTTAAGATATAGTGATATACCAACAATATCCCAACAGTTCCAAGACAAGTAACAGTAGCTAAATTGGGATATATAACAACACAACATAAAACAAATGCTCCCATAGAAGCATCTAAGAATTGTGACAAGATTGAATTAACATCAACATAACAGTCTAATTTTATTGGAAAAAAATGTTAAAAAATAACAATAAAGTAATAGTGGCACCTAATACTTTCAGCCCATGGTTACAAAAATAATATCTAATATCCCACCACATTTGTTCCATGAAGAGAAATGAAAACTTCATGTCCCAAGAGTACAGAAGCTTTTGCTTTACTAATGAAACAATAATATTTTAGCAATATGAACGGTAAAAAAAACGTATAGAATATTAATTAAACAATATGAGTTCAAACAGAATGTCTTGTAAGACGAAAAATAAAAAATTGTAAATAATAATATTTACTCAATCAACTCTTAGATTATTAGAAATAATTTTCTTTTTCCTTTTGGAATCTGCAAACATAATACACAAAAATTAAAGGTTGCCGGCCTCCGGGGAAGTCGCGCATGTAGCACTGCCCTAAGAGTTGATTCAGATCTATGTGCAGACTTGTTCCGAATGCTCCTAGTGGTAAAAACCTCCGCTCTACTGGTATTCCATCGTCGCACACAACTCGGGGAGATCGACCCGGACTTAGCCCTTGCCCATAAAATAGAAAAATTATAATGGAAATGGAGAAACGAAATAGAGAAGCAATTTTTTGAATTTTTGGAGGAAGAAGATGGAGAGATTTTTCCTTTTCTCTTATTTTTTTTCTTAGAAAAATAAAGTGAATATATAGACTAGCCAACCCAAAAGGATTTAAAGGAGATTAATAGGAATAATGGAATGATTATTAGTCATCAAGAGCCATAAAATGGTAGCTTGAATGGTATTGTAAATAATAGGTATAATGATAGGAATTTAATAAGAATAAAGGGGTAATGAAAGTTGGTTTTTTCACCAACAGTTACAACATGCATCCCGCTATTCCATTTTGGAAATGGAGAAACGAAATAGAGAAGCAATTTTCTGAATTTTTGGAGGAAGAAGATGGAGAGATTTTTCCTTTTCTCTTATTTTTTTCTTAGAAAAATAAAGTGAATATATAGACTAGCCAACCCAAAAGGATTTAAAGGAGATTAATAGGAATAATGGAATGATTATTAGTCATCAAGAGCCATAAAATGGTAGCTTGAATAGTATTGTAAATAATAGGTATAATGATAGGAATTTAATAAGAATAAAGGGGTAATGAAAGTTGGTTTTTTCACCAACAGTTACAACATGCATCCCGCTATTCCATTTTGGAACAAATTCATGTGTGTATATTTAACTTTTATACATATGATGTGTTAGTCAAAGTAGTAAGTGTGGTGGAATATTTGTCGAACCCGAGTGACCCTTGTGGTCAATGGAGAGATGCATAAAAGTTTAGATTGGGTGGCAAAAGATTAGTGAATTGAGCTACAAGAGTGTTTTTTTTTTCCATTTATGGAGCATTATGCCGGGCCGTCAAAAAAATGTGTGGTGGGATATTTTGCAAATGGATAAGGATCGAATCCTCCATTTGTTTTTATCACCATTTCTTGATTAATCCCTTAGGAGTTAACTTGAACATTTGTTTTTTATCACCATTTTATGACTAATCCCGGAGCTAACTTGAACTCGGGTGAAGAGTGCAAGATGGCACTTTGATGGTGCAATTAATTTACACTTTCCATCTCGCGGCACTACAACAAAAATGGTTAATAATAATACTTTATTAATCATAATTTTTAAATAAATGTCAAAATTATGATGATACCTTGCTAAAAATGTGTCGTAATACATTTATGAATTCATTCTTTTGTAATAAAACTCAAGTTTTCCTCTAGTAAAAGTCCACGAAGACACATATATGTCGATGTTTTTACTATATCATGAAGACGTATCGACGTTGACTTACCATTTTTTCCCTTTGATTACGGTTTTGTCTCACAAGGTTTTTCGAATAAATGTTTTGGTGAAGTACATTTTCATTCTATATCCCTAGAAATCCGAATTCTTATCAAGTGCTTCACAAGACGACTTCATCAATTACCTTACGACCAACGCAAATCACTTCTTAAGTCGAACACACTCAAGGTGAGTGTTGTTTTCAAATATGATAGTTAATGTGATTGTGTCAACTAAGATATGAATGATTAAAGCTAAGATATGAATGATTACCTTACGACCAATTAAGATATGAATGATTAAAGCTATTTTCTGTCTATTTTATCATGATCCTTATCCTGTTTTCAATTTTGGAACATTGAAAAGGAGGTCGGATGTTGCAAAGTTGCTTCTACTATGTTAGAAACAGCAACAACTCCAAACCAGATTGTACCATAGACTTGGTTTTGCATCTCTTGCTTTTTTTTCCTTCCCGTTTTTACTCCATTAACAAAAGTAGGTTGGTAACACATGTTTCTATTTATATTTTGGAGTAGCTTTTGAAAGCATGAGAAAGCTGCTTCTATAGCAATAGGAAACCATGCCTAAAATATGGCAGTTTATATGGACACATCATATTTTGATCATGGCTAGTCCGGATTGTGGCTAGCCCAAAATTTTGTGGTTTTTACTAGGCTAGTTCAAAATTTTGATCCATGGCTATCCCAAATTTTCCCCCCTTCCAAACCCTTTTTTTCCCTTCATTTGCAAAATCTATTCTCTCTCTTCCAAAACCCTCACCCCTCTCTTCTTCTTCTTCTTCTTCTTCTTCTTCATCTTCTCCTCCATCTCTCCTCAATTCCCAACATATTTCTCTTCTCATCCACAACTCCTAAATCCCCAACATCTTCCACTTCTCCTCCACCATCCTCCTCTTTTGAAGAAATTAATTCAAGCACCCAAATTCTTTCTCAATTTATTTTTAAAACCCTAGAAATTAATTTGACAAATTCAAACATCAATTATATTGTTTATTTCAATTCTTTGTAGCCAATTTGAATGAATTAAACTACATTCATAGTGAAAAATTACCCATTTAAATTAAACCCAAGAATGAACGACGAGAAAACTCCGCGTCGACAAGGACTGCCCAATTTTCTTGCAGTCCTACAAACTGAATTGACTGCCAGAAAACTGGACAGTCCTAAGTCACAATATGTGAAACTTAGGACTGCCCATTTTTCTGGCAGTCCTACAAACTGAATGGACTGTCAGAAAACTGGACAGTCCTAAGTCACAGCATGTGAAACAAAGGACTGTCAATTTTTCTGGCAGTCCATTTAGTTTGTAGGACTGCCAGAAAATTGGGCAGTCCTACATAAAGTAAGGACTGCCAGAAAAATAGGCAGTCCTTTGTTTCACATGCTGTGACTTAGGACTGTCCAGTTTTCTGACAGTCCATTCAGTTTGTAGGACTGCCATAAAATTGGACAGTCTTTGTTTACACTAGTTGAAACAACAATTATGGTTTCCACCAATATTAGAGTTTTTACATTGTGAGGAGCCTTTGGGTGCCATCAAATTGAAAATGAGAAAAAAATTATGGTTTAATTTTTGGGTGTTTTTTTTTCTCATTTTCTTCTTCTCTATTAATTGAAAATCGAAATGGGAAGAAAATTAGGGTTTAAACCCCATTGTACTTGAAGATAGTGAGGATGAGTTGAGGAAGAAAATTAGGATTTAAATTCTATCGAAATTCTCATTTCTTGTTGTTGTTGTTCTTCTTCCTCTTCTTCTTTTTCTTGTTCTTCTTGTTCGTCCTCTTCTTGGATGAGTTGAGGAAGAAGAGCAAAATTAGAAAAATTGATTTTTATACCAAAGAATGGAATAGCTATGATCATTTTCTTCAATATCAAATTTATAAATAAATTAAAGTTCAAAATGAACCAGGTATGATCATTTTTTGATGTGCCCATATAATTTGCCTAAAATATCAGTTAACTCGTTTGCTTCCGTTGTGCCATAAAATAGCAAGTAAAAACTAAACTCGGACCCAATTGGTAAACGCGATCTCTCTCCTCTCTTCTCTCTCTCTAGAAGAAGGGCAAGAAGAAAGAAAACCCTAACCCTAGCTTTCTCTCTCTCTCTCTAGATGCTCTGATCTCCGGCGCGCGGCGGCGGAGGGATGGCGACGGAGCTAGGTCAGCAGACGGTGGAGTTCTCCGCGCTGGTCCGGCGGACGGCGGAGGATTCCTACCTCTCCCTCAAGGAGCTCGTCGAGAAGTCCTCCAAGTCGTCCTCGGCGGAGGAGGAGAGGTCCGACGCCGAGAAGAAGATCGATCTCCTCAAGTTCGTCGCCAAGACTCGGCAGCGGATGCTCCGCCTCCACGTTCTCGCCAAGTGGTGCCAGCAGGTTAGGGCCCCTCCCCCCGCGCAATTTTCTAGGGTTTGTTGTGCTGGTCCGGCTTTACTCATGGAAAAGTTTGAGTTCTTGGAGAACCGGCTGATTCGGTTTAGCTCCGGAGCGGAGTCTATAGGCGTTATTTTCGTGCATTGTTCTTTTTCTAGGGTTTCTTAAACTAATTTTGCTCAAGTTGACTGAATTTGAGTTCTTGGAGAACCATCCGACTCTGCAAGTGGTGATTTCACTCTGGATTGTAGTTACTAGGCATTCTGGGGATCTTTTGGACTTATTTGGCTTCGGTCGCTGAAAATTCGAGTTCTTTGAGAACCGGCCAATTGTTGTAGTGGTGGGGTTCGATCAGGATTCAAAATTTAGGCATTATGTTGGTTGCATTGATTGGTTTCTAGGGTTTATTGAACTACTAACTTGGCTAGGTATCAGATTGATGTAGGGTTTGGACATTTACTTATTTGGGAATCGAATGGTGAATTTTACACTTGGTGGTTTCACAATGAATTGAAGTTTCTAGGGTTACTTGAACTACTGATCACCATGGTATGGGTGCCCAATATTAAAATTGCTACTGTTTAATTTTTGTTAGGATGTAATAGTTCAGTGTAAGGTTTGGTAAGTTGATTCTTTTTTTCTTTTCTTTCTAAAATTTAAAAATATAGGGTTTCTAGTGTGTCTCAAACTGACTAGGTTGGGGTAGTCATGAGAACAGACTAAAAACCAGGAGACATGAAATTTAGTTAGAATGTGGAATTTTGGACTAGACTTCGAAAATTATGGATTCTTTATCAGCATTAGTTTTACTGGAGTAAACATTGGATTCCATTGTAAAAAAATGGTCTATGACTGGTGGCTTATTGTGCGATCGAAGTATCTATCGCTGTTTGGGTGCAATGATAAACCATGTGGTAATTTGAACTGATTAGTTGTTGGTATGGAACCTAGGTTTAAAACTGGGACAATTTATGTTAGAATGTTTAGAAATGATGATGAATCAACTACTTGCAGGTAATTATCGCTCTCCACGTCATAGATGTTACAAGCGAAAAATGCCGTCAAGAACTAAGGTCCTCTGGAGCCTAGACAAGAAGCACAAAGGCAATGCAAGAGTCTGAGGGGGAAAACACATGTATAATATAAAAGCATGTATATCTCATAAATATACTTATTTCATAGTCATACATGATAAAAAAATCACAATATACTAATCTAGAATCGAGACAGAAAAAAGAAGAAATGGCAGCAAGGATAGGGGTAGCAACGAGATCGAGAAGGTGGTTGCTACAAGGACAACACGGTGAGGAGGGACGAGGAGGCGACTGCTGCTGCCAGCTCCCAGGAGGATGTGTTGGGCTTTGCAGGGAGATTTTGATTTCTTCAAGGAGGAGATGACTGCCGGAGGAGGTAGCTGTTGGAGACAATGCTAATGATAACTAGGAGGACTGGAGGAGTCGTCGTGGATCTGCCTTTGAGGAGCTATCGTCAACAAGATCTAGAATCCGCCTTTGAGGAGATGTCGTCAAAAGATCTGCAAGAGAGAAAGATAGTTATTGTTGCTCGAGTATATAGAAAGATATCATGGAGAGTCAGCGCAATTTAGTTAGTTAAGTAACGGGGCAAATCCTGGTCAGATAAGAGTTGGGTTCAGGTTGAATTCCCTAAGGAACTCATCTTGGTCTGTTTAGAATTGGGTTTTGGGCCAAATTCTGAAAAAAAAACAAATAGATTATTGTTCTTTTGGGGTGCACACCTAGACCCCTTGCTGCCTCACCCAGGTGCACCTCTAGGTAGCGCTTTTTGCATTACCCTGTGATGAAGCGAGGTACTATGCTGCTCTTGGTACAAGGTGCACTTTTAACGACAATGCTCCATGTGATGCTATCTGGTTTGGGTTTTTCTCTGAAATTAAAATTTATAGCAATTACTTTAGTATTGCATAACGAAATGCAAGACTATGTTAGGAGGCTGAGATTAATGTAGTTTTTTTTTGTGGAAAAAGAACTCGTGTAGGTTAAAGTGAATTCTTTGTGAAAGGTGGCTAGAGGAGACATTACAAGATTTTAGACAAAGCTTAGAAATTATGAACGAAATGAAAGCTATGTTAGGATACAAAGACCTGCACTTTCTTCTGGTCCATAGATTGATGCCCAAGCTTTCTTGAGATAATATGGGCAGGCTTAGGTCTGCAAACCTGAGATTTACTTGGTGCACTTGGGGTTTACAATCTTGCTTTAGATATTAGCAACTTTGGGTTCTTTGCAGGTAGTGGCTACTCCTGAAGTTGCAAGGTTTATTTTCGTAAAGCCCCACAACAAAGATGTACTTGCCAAGTGGTTCCAATGGATTTGGAATTTGTCGTGACTGATGAATTTTAGTTTTTTAGGGTCAAGTGGTGCTAACATGCTAGTGCTTTTCTGAGAGAGAGGGATTTATACGGTTTGTTTTGGTGCACTGATAGGTGTCTGAACTGATTTGATCTGGATTTATATATAAGATTGGAATTAGTATGAAAGGAGTGTTATTAGCAGTTTCATTTGTGCTTGTTCTACCATTGATTACTGATCAATTGAATTATGCAGTTGATTATTCACTATACACGGGCACTTGGAAAAAATCCTTGTACTTTGCCACTCGATTAATCAAACTATGCGTTACTTGTCCGTTTAATCATGAACTGATCTGATTTTCAGAAGTTGAACAGTGAATATATTAGATTTAAAATGTGATTAAAGGGTTGGAGTTCATTCTCGAGGGTGGGCTAGTTTGGAACTTGCGAAATTATCTTTGGCATAGAACAATGAATTATACAGTTGAGACTTAAGAGCGATGTTTGGCTATCAGTTATACTGGTAGAAATATTAATTTTCGTACCCTAAACTTTTTTTGTACGCCTATGGTGGTTCTAGGCAATAGAAGCCACTTGCCTATATATATATATATATATATATATATATATATATATATATATATATATAGCGTAATATTGACCTCTTGATCAAGGTTCACAATCTCAGAATCTGTATCGAACCCTTCCTATGAGTACCATAGTCAGTGGTAATGGCAGTATCGGTTGCGGATCAGAGTATCAAATTTTTTGGTATCGAAAAGCAAGTAATTATTAATAAACTATTAAAAAATTTAGAAAAATTATTTTATACATTTAGACATAATTTTAAGTATTTTCTGTGTTATTTCTTAGTAGTTTGGAAATTGAATGAAATAAGTTATACTTGGTGATTGGTTTACCTACGGTAAATAAAATTTCTTCATTTACATGTTTTTACAACCTTATTGTGCTTTTACACCATTGTTGATTGGGTCTTTTAACTAGGAAAGCGACCCAATAGTGGTCGGTATCATATGGAGACATGCCAAACTGTATTGGTATCGGCTGTATCGGTATCGGCCGATATTGCAAACTATGCTCTTGATATGTCAGTTGTGTTCAACAATTACATGACTTATTTATATATAACACCAATGAAGTTATCCTTTTACATAAGTTAGTATATAAAACAAGCAAATATTCCCTCAACCTCCATATTTGAGTTCAAACAAATAGCCAAAAGTGTAACTTCTTTATATATAAAACTGAACTGATTAATTTCTATAGGAAATAGTCATCATCATTATCGATGCCTTCTCCCATCAGGATGAGGGTCAGCTATGGATCATAAAGAAGTTCCATAAAAGTTTTGTTAAAGTTTTTATGACCGGGTGTTGATCTAACATCTACCCTTTATGTTGGTGCATATTCCTAGCCAAGTTTAGGGGCCGTTAATGAGCCGAGCTTTGATTGAGCACCCCCACTCTCCTTGTGCTTGTTAAAAATAGCAATCTTTAGCTCTTGATTGAGATGGAATAACCCTAAAACTTAAGCTCAAGCTCGACTCTTTACAATATTCTTATGAGCAATTCGTTAAAATTAGAAAACTTGATGATCTTCAATTAGACAAACATAAACACAAATTGGAAGATAATAAATTGTACATATTTAGTATATTAAAACAACACTTCATTGTTTATTGAACTGCTAACCCTTACATCATTAGATGTGTCTATCACAAGCGGGTCAAGGCCCAATCTTGGGTGACTAGGTAAAATATAGTTGATTATTAATGTATAAATAAAATGACCCAGCTCGCGAGCCGAATACCTATAAGCTCGGGCTCAAACTCGTTTAACAAATGGGCTTTGTTTTAGGCTCAAGCTTGTGCTATTGATTTCAAAATCTCACAACACGAGCTTTTCAACGAGTTGAGCTCGAGCCGTCTCGTAAATAGCTCGGCTAGTTAAACCTTAGGAAAGAGCTACGAGCAAGAAAAGGCTGTGCCATATAACCTAGGTGACCAATTGGCTGATAGGTATATCCATCGTTTGGATATGCAATGAACACCCACCAATTCCCATAGACTATAAAGAGCGTAGACGAAGAAATAAGATAATACAGTTTGCTGTAGGGAATTGCATTCATTTTTCTATGACACATTAAGACAGAGTGAAAAAGGAATGGTGATTCCAGTTACTTCCTATAGAAAATAGTTGTAATTTTCAAAAATGTAATTTATTTATAGCTAAGAATATCCCAAAGCCTAAAAACTTATATCTTAATTAACTATAATAAAGAAGTAAACATATAAACTCAGTTAGCAACATACTTTGTCAATAAGCTCTCAACAAATAATGATCTTTTACATCATATTCTATTAAAAGATAGATGTAGATAAGTGTTTACATGATTGATATATTTTTAACAAGCGTCTTTATGAAATTAAGCCGCTAAATACAAGTATACTATTTCCTTTTATTCTCTTTTTTTGTAATATAGAAAACAATTTTTTTATATAATTCCTTCGAATACTAATCATGCACAGTTAAGAGTTGGATTTTGCATTGATATGGTAGATCAACAACAAAAACAGAAAAACCTCCATTCTGAATTTCTGGGGTCATCTGGTGAACTCCACAATGCGTATTCAGTAAGGACTCATTTCATAGTGATTAGACACTATTTTACTCTGGTTCCCGGATACCTAACGCAAGCAGCCTCCATTATCTGGGCTTGGACAAATAGTTGAAAAAAGATGACATTAAGCACAATACATGCAAAGTTCTAATGCAATTGATAAAAGTATTTCCAATCCTTTACAATTAAGGCCTTAAATCTATTGTCATTTATAGGAAATTGCACTTCAAGGTATGGGTACAATTTTAATACCAAGACTAGTTTTTATTACCCCCAACCCTAACCCAATCCATCTTCATCACGTTTCTTACATTTGATTATGTATATTGGAACTTCTTAGATTCGCTTGTTCTAAATTCACATGCGTTGAGTTTGTAACTTCCATTCTAGCTTGTGGTATCTCCCCACAATCAGTGACACATATATTACAATTTACTTGACCAGGAAGAAGACCACTTGATGCATTTTTCTTTTATAATGTAACTCAAGCATATATTTATATACCTAAATAATATAGTCAGAATGGTGCCTTGATGATCAAATTCCTTATTTCATAAATGTCATGGACACAGAGATCATTTTTATGATGCACAAGGACCCTGCCTCCAGTAAGAAGTTTCTGTACAGATTGACTTGTTAAATTACTCGAGTATTTATTTTTGTATTTATATAATATGGTCAAGACGACGCCTTCATGATGAGGTTCTTTCTTTCTATCAATATCATGGTATATTTCCTAGTTCATTGACATTTAAATCATATACACGACGTCACAAAACCCAGACTTCACAAAAACCCAGACTTTTGAAGAAGTTTCTTTGGTGTCTGTGCATTAACTGTATTTGGATATGATGTGAACTGGCGTTTTGTTTTCTATAGTAATAGCTGCTACATATTGCATATCCTATTTACCTATTGTACATTTAATCAATTAATCCTACGTGAAACTGTACTAATTGTTAAACTTCTGATTTCTGCAGGTTCCATTGGTTCATTATTGTCAACAGCTTGCATCAACTCTATCCAGCCATGATACATGTTTCACTCAAACAGCTGATTCACTATTCTTCATGCATGAAGGACTTCAGCAAGCTCGTGCCCCCATATTTGATGTCCCATCTGCTGTTGAAGTCCTCCTCACTGGTGGATATAAGCGGCTACCGAAGTGTATAGAGAATATTGGAATCCAGAGCACACTTCCTGAGGATCAGCTTCAACCTGCTTTGAAGAAATTAAATACACTCCTAAGATCCAGACTTCTTGAAATCTCACTTCCTAAAGAAATTTCTGAAGTGAAAGTGTCGGATGGGACTGCTAGTCTTCGCGTTAAAGGGGAGTTTGAGGTTTGCCTTACTTTGGGTTACCGTGGACATCTCTCACTATGGAGGATATTGCACTTGAAGTTGCTTGTAGGTGAAAGAAATAGGCTTGTTAAGCTTGAAGAAACACGGAGATACGCTCTTGGGGATGATCTGGAACGAAGGATGGCTGTAGCAGATAATCCCTTCATGATTTTGTACACAGTTCTCCATGAATTCTGTGTTGCACTTGTTATGGACACTGTACTAAGGCAAGTTCAAGTTCTACGCCAAGGTAGGTGGAAAGATGCCATACGTTTTGAGCTTATTTCTGATGGTAGCCAACCTGGGAATGCCAGTGTCGTGCAGTTGGGCCAAGATGCAGAAATTGATTCATCTGGTCAGAAAACTCCTGGGTTGAAAATAATTTACTGGTTAGATTTTGAAAAAAATACCTCTGGATCTGCCGCAACTTCATCCCCTTTTATAAAAATTGAACCAGGACAGGATCTGCAAATAAGATGTCTTCATAGTTCATTTGTTCTTGACCCATTAACTGACAAGGAAGCTGAATTTTCACTGGATCAAAGTTCCATCGATGTTGAGAAGCTTATTCTGAGAGCTATAGCATGTAACAAACATACCCGTCTACTGGAAATCCAGAGGCAGTTGAGCCAAAATGCTCAAATATATCAAGCTTCTGGTGATGTTATTCTTAAGCGTGTAGGAGACAAGGCAGATACAGATGAAAGAAAGGTATGCATAGTGACATTAACTAATTCTCTGAATGCATTAGCTACTTTGTTCCCTTATCTGCTTATACCCTTCTGCTGACGCGTCAGCCACCTCCTTGAATGAGGCCCATTGTGTTATTAAGCAAAACAATCAATTCATTTTGACTGTTAATATATTGAATATTTTGTTCAAAATAGATAGTCAATGAGGAGAACTAAAAGGTTGCGACGTATCAATTGTTAACAGATGACCAAATACACAGATGACCAAATACAGGTTTCTGGGTGTAACTGCGAAATTTTGCTATGTCACACCTGTACACCCACACATGCACACACATATACTAATTCTTTTTGAATAATAGAAAGTTGGTCAATTGCCTGCGTATTCCTACCTAACCCTAAATCATGATTTGTGTGGGAAGTGGTGAACCTCCTTTGGTCCGAGTCTAATATCATCGACTTGTGCGTAAGTTTCTGCATCTTTTCCTCGTTCATTCTTATATCACATATGCTGTAGGGTGTTAGCAGTTTATGCATCCAGTGAGAGTTTCGTACTGCGGCATCGTATTTGAAGACACATCAGGAAAGGATTGATATTCACGAGCAATTCACATTTCAAATAGACAGATTGAGTTGCTTCTTAAATGCAGGCCAGAAGGATTACTTGCTGATCAAGAATGATAGCAATCTGCTTTGGATATCCTACAATGGTAGGAGGTATCTTAGTTAACTATAGGATAGTGTCTGCTCAATCAAGTGCAGAAGCTACGTATAGAGCTGTGGGTCATGATGTTGCAGAAGGTACCCGGCTGAGAATTCTTTTACGACTGTTTGAAACCTCCGTTTTCATGTCTCTGTTTTGCCATAGGGAAAATTTACTATTAAATGTCATTTAGCAGAACATAATCTTGCAAGACACGTTAAAATCCATTATTACTTCATTCTGGAGATGCCCGAGTTTGGGGATTTGTTTTCATTATGAGTTCATTTAAAATCAACAACTGTCTGAGACTCCTTTTTACCAAGGGTGTTCATCGGCCATAGTTTGTATGCTTGGAAAGCTCGACATAAAAAAAATGCTTCGCATGAGAGGCAATTAGGGAAGTCAGTACAGAAAGCAATTCTGCAGTGGACAGCAGAACAGTTGATTGGCTTTCTTTGTTGCTGTAACAGCTATAACTCAATCATGTGTGGGCAGTAGACCAGTCGCATGGGTCTGATGCTGGCATAAAGACTAGATCTCTCATCTAGCAGTGAATAGTTGACCAATCAACTGGTTGGCGAGTTTTAGAGCTATAACTGCTGTGTGTTGCTAACTTGTTAAGAAACATACATTCTTTTCCTCCTCCCTTCACTTCGATCTTCTTAAATCCTTAAAAACTATTGAAATCTAAAACATGCACGTTCCTTTCATTTGGCATGACAAATTATCTATTTGTAGTTGATCCTTCTCCTCTCTTTTTAGCACATTTTCATGTATTTTGTGTGGAAATTGCACGTATGAAAATGATTGGGGTGTACAACACATTGGTGGCTGAAGCCTATTCCAACAAACAGCTGGTTAAGTAATATGTCCTATTTATCAATAGCTCTGCCCACTTAGCAGCGTGCCAACTGTTTTGCTAATGTGGGTTTGACATCCCACCAGATAGAAATATGCCGTTGAAAATACATTACATATAGTTCTGAAAATGCATGACTTAATACTCGAAGCAAATATCTTCTAAGGTGATTTGGACATGTGTAGTATACATCAATAGATGCTCTGATATTATCAAAGGAGCCCCTAGAACATATATATATATATATATATATATATATATATACCAACTAAAGATATACCTATCTCTTAGAGATATGTTGGTTATCCATTGTTAGTCTTTTGGCTATTGTTTAAATACAAAAAGGAATCCATTGAAGGGTTCCTTCCTATGTACATAACACAAACAAACTTTTTCTCTTTCTCTTCATTCTCTTCTTCTACCGAGTTTTTGAAGAACTCATTAAGCTTACAGTCTACAACACGTTATCATCATGTAGCTCTACCACGAAGGCTCATGATCCACGATTATCCTTGAACGAAATAAGTATATCTCACTTTTTTAAAATCCGACTATTCTTCTTCTGAAGCCACACCAAAGTTGTTCATGGTGGCACATAGAGCTTTTCGAAAACTAACATGACCCTGTATAACAACAAAATTATTTTTCGCGGAACACAAAGTTCCTTGGGACCTAATGTGATTTCCTGCAGAATTAGCCATATAGCTTCCGTGAAAGCCATCATTGCCTTCTGCAACATTTAAAGATGTTACTCGTGGCAAACAACTAATGTGGCCATCTAGCAACAAAATTGTTGCTCGCGACACAGTTTCTCGGGGGACTAATATTGTCCTCTATCACTATGACAACAATAGTTGTTCCTCGCGAAACACAAAATTCTTCAGGAACTAGCGTGATTCCTCGCGTAAAGCTTCATAGTTTGCCAATAGAAATACTGCGAAAAGCTTAGCAGTATGCAAGAAGCAAACACCGCAGAAGACGGAGAAAGTTTGCCAGAAGCAAACTCCGGACGGAATGGAGTTGCCCCACAGAACATAACAACTCCACAGAATGGAGTCATCATGCGTAGAAGTTTGCTAGAAGCAAACGTCGTGGAAGGCTCAGAAGTTTGCCAGAAGCAAACTTCGCGGAATAGAGCAGCTCCGTGGAATGAATCCATCCCATGGAACATAGTAGCTCCACAAAATAGAGCTTTCCTGCGGAACATAGTTGTGGACAAAAAAAGAAGAAGAAGAAACGCTGTCTTTCCTTATTGGCGCAAGGCACCACAAATCGAGTACGCCTGAGAGATCCTGCGCTGAGGATCCCCGAGTACAAAAAGAATTCTGGGGAATGAGACGATGGAGATCGAGCGGCAGTTGCTCCTTTACTCCGTTGACACTCCGATTACAAAAGTGGGAGAAAACCTAAAAAAATTGCTAACTTTTGGCTCACTGGCAAGAAGGGCAACAATTTGGCTCTTGAAATGCTTTCCGTTCTGTCCGTCTTTGTAGAGGGGGACGCCCTCTATTTATAGTCGTTTGGCACTGAAACGACTGTTATGCGCCTACAGGTGGAAAATACACTGATTTCACTGTGGGCGCATAACACTCCTTTGGGCGCATATGGTGTAGGCGCATGGATACTGGATGATCGTGGGTAGATCGTGGGGTTGACGTGGAGTTGACGTGGCCGCATGCTTCGGTGTACGATTGTTCGTGGAGATTGACGTGGTCGCATGCTTCGGTGCACGATTGATCGTGGAGATTGACTGAGTCGTAGGGATCTGTTGTCTTGGGCGCATAGAGCGGGAGTGAGTTTATGCACCCACACTTAGATGCATGTTTGATCTGCACGAAAACAATGTGGGCGCATAGACCCTCTTCGATCATGTGGGCGCATAGCTCCTCATTGATCATGTGGGCCCATAGACCCTCTTCGACCATGTGGGCGCATAGCCCCCTTTTGGTCGTGTGGGCGCATAGCTTTTTTTGCCTTCTTCATGTGGGATACATAGTCTTGTATTTTTATGCTTCTACAAGACCCCCTTCAAAGTTTTTGAGACTCGAACGAGTGTCGGAATACTTTGAAAGAAGCATGGGCAAAACTGTCTCCACCAGCTTCATGGGCGCATGATAGAAATGACCCCTTTGGGCGCATGTGTCTGCCAGGCTGTCGAAATGTGGCTGTTGAGGTCTTCCTTGGAAATCTGAAGCGGTAGGCTCGTTTTGGAACGGAATTTGACAAGGTCCGCTCTCTATGCGCAGTATGCATCAGCAGATAGTAGGCGCATAATCTGCAAAAGACTGTCTCTGTGCAGGCGCATAGATCGTGTGGGCGCATAGGCCATGTGGGCGCATAGCTCTCCGTTTATGCCTATAAATAGGCCTTGAAGAGAGAAAGCTCATTCTCTCTTATTTTTCCTCAGAATTTTCAAAGAGTTTTTCCTTTACTCTCTTTCGAGCAATCATGTCTCCCAAGGCTGCTTCGACTCCCAAGAAGTCTGTGAAGGGCAAGAAGGCTGCATCAGCTAGTTCTCCTCCCTTGGCAGCGTCTCATTTGGTTCAGGACCCCATCCTGGGTGAGGCGATGTCTCAAAAAAAAATGAAGTCTCGAGCGTTAATTTGTGACGCTCAGACTTTTCTCTGTTTGGGCGCATAACCATCGATATGCGCCCAAAGCAAACACTTCTTTTGTGAGTGGACTTATGCGCTCACAGATGCATGCGCCCATGCACTCTGTTGTGTTATATGCCTGGGCACTTGGTTGTGTCATGCGCCCACACAGAATATGTGCTTATGCGCCCACACAGAACATGTGCTTATGCGCCACGCAGAATTTGTGCTTATGCGTCCACAGGCCCTTTGGGCGCATAACATCAGGGCGCATAAAATTTCTCAGTACTTCGCTCTTTTTTCTGTAGATTCTAAGTCTAATTTTTCCTTATGTCTTCGCAGTTGACATGGTTGTCCCGGCTCTTGGTGGGATTCCTCTTGGCTCTGTCCGCCATGCTCTGGATTCAAGCCTTGTCACCGCAGTGGTCACAAAAGCTCAGGTGAAGATCAGCAATGACCAGCCTTCGGTGCGGGTGATTGCTATGCTTAAGCAGGACAAAATGTTCTTGAAGCAGACGATGAATGATGAGAAGTTCACACTCGGAGGGGCGCGGAGCTTTAAGAGACCGTACTTCCTGTTTGGTGACAGCCTGGGATTTGAGGACGACGAGACGATATGTCTAGAAGACCCTCTGGTAGTTAGGTTAAATAACCAAAGGATATGGTTGCCATCGATGAAGCGCCAATACCCTCTGTCAGCGTTTACTGATCTGGCTGTGCGGAGGCAAATGAAATGGGACCTGACCCTTGAACTGCATGGGGTCATTTCTTGCAGGATCCAATTCAACTCTGGTGATCGGAAGAAGGACACTTTTAAGTGTGTCAAGGGCTCCACGTCCTACTCCACGAGGGGGCTGCATCCTGGGGCCATAATAAACGATGTCCCGACTGATCTTCACCCTTACGCTGCTGAGACTCTCTCCAACCTGATGCTGTCAAAGGAGTCGTATCCGGGAGGGAAGCTGCAGATGGAAGGTTGGAGATACTCTGTCCCGTTCTGGAGCGACCTTACTGGATGGGTGCTCTCGACTTACGAGGCCACCCTAAAAGCTACCGGCCTTTTTATGCCGTTAGAGCCACCCAATATGGCATAAAGGTTAACTGGCCTATGTTTATCTCATTGGTGGAGTTGTACAACTATCACACGTGTACCTTCTTCACTCTGGGTGGGGAGATGGGTCTGGCTCTTCACGAGATGCAGACGATATCAAAACTTTCCTGGGGGACTGAGCCATACGAAGAATACGTCCCCTGTGATGATGAGCTCCTGGATTTGGAGAGGGAGAATTCCGAGATGATGGAGGTGTACAAAGAGTTACTCTGTCACCTCTTTATTTGTCACCAGGTCACAAAGAAGGGTAAGACTGAGGGGTCCCTTCCCCATACATGGGCCTGGACCAACTACATCTTCATCAGAGAAGAAGGAGACGGCCCAGTCTCTTTCTCGACTCGCAAGCCCTCGACGAAATCTGAGATAGAGCAGTTGATGGCAGATCACGGGGCTGTAGACACCGAAGATAGTGATGATCCCGAGGGGAACTTCTCGGTTTATCATTTCTTCAGGCAGGCCGAGTTCAAGCTGTCGGAAAAGACGGTGCTAGCCGCTTTCCTGATGACATGGCTTCGTGATTGTGTAGTCCCTGGTGGTTCAGGGTCTATTGAAAGAATAAGCCGGGGTATGATACTTTCGACTGTAAAACTGGCCTTTGGATGCCAGCTTGTCCTGCTTCCTGCGATGGTCTGCGCCATCCAACGAGGCTTGCGACACTTCGTTGTGAACGCGGTGACGCCCGATGGCAGAAATGATTTTGTTAGGACTGAATTTCCCTTTCATTATCTGATGGGATGGCTGGTGCTGCTTTGTCCCAGATTAATGAATGTCGGGCTGATGGCAGACTCTTTGATGGGAGATGCCTTTCTTCGGAGATTCGAAGATGCGGATTGGACCGTTACATGGGTGCCTGTTTGCAGGAAGGCTTTGAGTTTCCTACAGAATTATGAATTCTTCAGAGTGTCGCCTCCGTCTGGTAGTGGCCGTGCAGGAGACACCCTAGTAGACGAGGGAGCACTCACTACTAGCCTTCCTATTGGGACGTTTCGCTCCAGTCCATCAGGCCTTCCCATATGGTGCTCAGGAATAAGAATCATACTTTCCTGGAATCTTATCTGCCGAGTCGCTTTGCACGGCAGTTTGGCTACAGCCAGCTTCTCTTGGGCAATTCCAGCCCTCATCTACAGTCGATAGGAAGCCTGATCGACGGGGCACGTGCATGGGGCTACTATAACGTTGGATGTACGGGGGCAGTTTTTACCCTGCCAGAAGATAAGCCTGAAACCCACATGCTCTTTGCTGCTACCAAGTTCTATATTCAGGTCAATATCCTTCATTCTCAGTATGACCGTGAGCAGAGTTTAATATCGGGGACTAGGCTTGCCCCCACTCTTGCTGATATAGGACGAGTGCGCGCAATGGGGGGTCACAGAAAGGAAGGCGCCGCACCCTCAGCTGAGCTGGCTGCAGCGCCACAGTAGAGAGTTGTTCTTGAGGAGCCTATTGTTGCAGCACCTCAGAGAGAGGATACTGAAGAACCTCTTCCTGACATTCCTCATAAGAGGAAAGCTTCCACTGAGCTGGTTCCACGATCCAAAAGGAAGAAGGTTGTTGTCTCCCGAGGGAGAAAGAAGGTCACGGACGTGAGCGCCGGCTCGCCTCCTCCCAGAAGATCTTCTCGGCAGACCGGGAGGGGTGGAACGGCGTCGCGGGCCGTTACCATTCGGGAGGTAGATCCCTTCCTAGACTCCATAGCCGTTTTGGTCAAACCGTTAGAAGCTTTCTCACCATTGCGTTTGTCCTTTGCGCAGGACGTTGAAGTCACGACTGTAGCAGGTGCTTCTTCGTCTGAAGATATGGACATAACAACAGTGTCCCCTGCTCGTCCTTAACCGATGGATGAAGGCGGGTCTTCTTCAGTTGTAGGCTTGAGCAAAGGGATGATCAGGGCGAAGGCCCAGACCATGACGGCGATCAGAAAGCCAGTCCCTCCTATGACATTTCTTTGGGGGATATGTCTGCGATAGGAGTTATGATGAAAGACTTGGATGAAAATCAAGTCCAATCAGCTCACCCTCCTCTAGGTATGTCATTCTTGCACTTTTCTTCGGATGAGATTTTTCGACTTCAATTTTGTGTGCAACTTGTGAGGCCGACTTCCATCGTATATTCCCTTGTAGACAAGGAAAGGGAACAAAGCACGGAGGTTGCTCCAGATACCGGGGCTAGATATGAAGCTGCCCTTGGTTCTCCCAGTAAACCGGCATCGGTTACTGAAGAAGTTCTTGATCGGCCTGTTGAGGCGGCCATTATCAAATCTGCTTCGGGTCTAGCTGGGACCGTGGAAGGCGAGCAGCATGATGCTGCTTTGACAGATGTTGACAGTGAGCGACCTGGGTCTGCTCTCATTTCTCCGGTTCCAGTTGATGCTGAGCCGGCAGGAGGTATGAACTTACAACTCCTTTAAGTAAGTTTTTTTTTTGTTACTGATATGTGTATTGCTTTATTTGTCAGGTTCAGCTTCCTCCCACGTAGCTCTTCCTGGGATAGAAGATCCTTATCAAGCTTCATCTCCAACAACCTCTTCTGAAGATGATGAGATGGCTAAGGAAGTCATAAGAGCTTTCTACTCTGTTTTGAAAGTAAAGCTTCTTGGAGTTTTGAATCGAAATGCCGCCTTAGGGCCTGTGAAGGCTGTCGCTGAATGCCAGCCAGGTGACAGCTCTTGAAAGCATTGCTGGCTATGAAGAGCGAGCTAATGCTTTAAGGAAGGTCATGGCTGACCTGGAAAATCAAGTGGCCAAACTCCGAGAGGTCAGTCAGCGAAGCCCAACATCATCATTTCTTGAGGAGGACGTGGCTCTGATTGCTTCTATTGAGGAGAAGAAAGCTACTTTCTAGGCGAGGAAGGAGGCTTTTGCTAAAGAGATCAGCGAGCTGGCTAATCAGTATGAACAGTTTGATGCTGCCGGTAGGGCTCGTATTGCCTCAAAGAATAAGCTGGCCATCCAGATCGCTGAAAAGTACAACCATATTGCGCAGCTTCGCGAAGAGATTACTCAGCTCGAGGCTGACTTGCGAACAGTTGCATCTGAGCAGGAAGACTACGTGGTTCAGGCTGCTGCGACTGCCACAACTTCAGACCAATTGAAGGCTCATATGGTGAAGTTGGAAGAGGAGCATATGAAACTGATTCCTTTCGAGGATGAAGCTGCTCGGCAGGAAGAAGCACGTCGTCGCGCCACCGTCAAATCTCAAGCTGAAATCAAGGCTCTGAGGGATAGCATCAATCGATTGTGTATTCCTTAAGTCTTTTGTTTGTAACCGTCTCTTTTAGCCGTCAAGACTCTTGTATCTTTTTCTTTTCTCCGTCTTCTGAAAGACGTTTTTAATAAAGAATCTTTTGGCTTTCAAAACTCATGAAGTATTGCCTCAAAGAATAAGCTGGCCATCCAGATCGCTGAAAAGTACAACCATATTGCGCAGCTTCGCGAAGAGATTACTCAGCTCGAGGCTGACTTGCGAACAGTTGCATCTGAGCAGGAAGACTACGTGGTTCAGGCTGCTGCGACTGCCACAACTTCAGACCAATTGAAGGCTCATATGGTGAAGTTGGAAGAGGAGCATATGAAACTGATTCCTTTCGAGGATGAAGCTGCTCGGCAGGAAGAAGCACGTCGTCGCGCCACCGTCAAATCTCAAGCTGAAATCAAGGCTCTGAGGGATAGCATCAATCGATTGTGTATTCCTTAAGTCTTTTGTTTGTAACCGTCTCTTTTAGCCGTCAAAACTCTTGTATCTTTTTCTTTTCTCCGTCTTCTGAAAGACGTTTTTAATAAAGAATCTTTTGGCTTTCAAAACTCATGAATGAAGCTTGTGAAATATCAGAGCTAGAGGCGATGTGGACGTAGTAAGGATATTTCTGGTGGGTATTCCGCTGGGGAATTTGATGTGGACTTATTATCCGTTTTATATTCAAGGTTCTTGAATAGATAATAAGTTGAAAGAAGCTGCTAATAGAGGTAATATGGACGTAATAGCAGAGGATGTTCTATATCTGACCAGAGGTAATATGGACGTAGAAGGATATATAACATTAGGTAGGAGTGGATAATTCAGAGGTAATATGGACGTGATTATCTTTGACGAAGGCTTTGCTCAGAGGTTATATGGACGTGGCAAAACGTTTCTTAATTATCCCACTGGAAAAATAATTATCGGAAAACAGTTCAGAGGTAATATGGACGTGACTTGTTTTTGTCAGACAAAGTTTGGGCAGAGTCCAAAACGGAGATAATTCCTCTGGGAAATCTTTTTAAAGGACCTATTATCCATGGCGTATTCAAGACTCTTGAAATACGGATAATAATTAGATTTTTTTTTGAATCACATAAACATTGCATTGTACATTTACATGACTGAAACAGGGTATATGTGAACGCTGTTCATGAAGGTTACACATAATATTTCTTCAGGAACTTGCCGTTGATCGGCATCATGAGCAAGTCACCATCAGGCTTGGTTAGTCGATACGCACCGTTAGAATACACTGATTCTATAACGAAAGGACCTTCCCATTTAGGCTGGAATTTTTCTTTTGTCTTATGCGTCATGACCATTGGTCTTCTCACTGCTAAGACCAGATCACCAACTTAAAAGATTCTTTCCTTCACCTTTTAAGTTTTTATTAAAGGCTCTGGAAAGGCGTGCTTGGTATAGCTCAATACGCTGTTGAGCTAATAAGCGTTTTTCGTCTAGCGCTTCCAGCTCTTGTAGTCGTAGACGGTAACTTTCTTCGGCAGTCAAATCACTGGCTAAGGCTACTCGAAGAGAGGGAATCTGGATTTCTAGGGGAAGAACTGTTTCGCTCCCTAAACCAGAGAGTGGCGTACTGCCTGTTGGAGTCCGGACCGTTGTACGAAGGCCCAGAGACATTCGCCGAGCTTCTCATTCCAATCGCGCTTGTTTGAAGACACGAACTTCTTGAGAAGTTTAATGATAGTCTTATTGAAGGCTTCTGCTAACCCATTAGCCGCTGGATTGTAAGTAGTAGAGGCTACATTCTGGATTCGATTCTTATCGCAGAACCGATAGAATGCATGGCTCGCGAATTGTGGACCGTTATCATGGATGATCCTGCGAGGTAGGCAGAAGCGATAGATAACGTGATGTTTGATGAAACTGATCACGTTCGACGTCTTTACTCGGTGAGCGGTATAGCTTCCGCCCATTTGGAGAAGTAATCGGTTATAGCTAGGATGAACCGATGTCCTCTGGAGGATGGCGGGCTGATTGGGCCTATGACATCCATACCCCAGGCTTCAAAAGGCCAAGATGCCGCCGTCGGGTGTAGAAACTCCGAAGGTTGATGAATGAAGTCGGCGTGGAACTGACAAGCCCTACACTATTTGCATATTCAACAACATCATCTACTATCATCGTGGGCCAATAATAACCCATTCGTCTGAGACGATCTTGTAATTTGGGGCATAGTTGATGTGCGCCACAAATTCCGTCGTGAGCCTCACGGAGTGCATGTTTGGCTTCTGTGTCTGATAAACATCGTAACAGTAGCCCGTCGTAAGAGCGTCAGTACAACATTTTGGTAGCTGTATCATAGTAAAATCTGAGGGATCGCCTTTGGACAGACACTGCTTCCTTTGGGTCATCAGGGAGGTTAACGTAGATGGCGTAGTCTATGAAAGGAAATCTTCAGTCTTTAACGTTGACATTTGTTTCTGTTGCATAAATGTGATGAATATGCAAGGCATCTTTCACACAGAATAGCTCTCGACCAGACACTGTGATCGAATGCTGAGTATTGGTAGGGACGGTCAAGGAAGCAGCAAGACCGGCTAAAGCATCTGCTTCTATATTATGTAATCGAGGCACGTGCTCGATGAAGAATCCAGCGAAAGTAGAAGCCAATTCGATTGTCGCTTTGTGATATGGGATAGGTCTTCGTGACGAACTTCATAATCCCCTTGGACCTGACTAACTATTAGCTTAGAATCGCCGTAAGCTTCTAGATAGTCAACTCCTAGTTGTTTTGCCAGTTGAAGGCCGATCAGTAGGGCATTATATTCGGCCACGTTGTTAGTACAGGGTTCCACGAGAGAATATGTACGGTGTATAACCAGATGGTCGGGTGACACAAGCACGGTGCCTACTCCGACCACGATATTTCCTTTAGGTCATATTCTTGATGCACCGTCAAAAAGCATTCGCCAAATTGGAATTTTCTCAGTTGCGGTGTTAGATTCCACTACTTCATCCGGGATTTCATCGTAGAGTTTGGAAGATTCTGGCACCGGATGAGCTGCTAGGAAATCAGCTAACGCTTGGCCTTTTACTGCCTTCTGAGGGATGAACAACATATCATATGGAGTCAACAACATTACCCATGTAGCTAAACGGGAATTAAGAGAATCCGGTTTAGTCATGAGTATTCTGAGAGGATTGACTTTAGATATGATGTGGATAGTCCGCCCAGACACATAGTGGCGTGTCTTCTGGATAACAAATACCAGTGTGAGACATTCTTTTCCCACAGGTGTGTATCTGTGCTCGGCACCCACCATCGTGCGACTGAGGTAGTAGATTGCCTGTTCATGGCCGCCTTCATTTTTCTGAGCTAATAAGGCACCAAAGAAATGGTCCATAGCGCGGACATATAACAAGAAGGGCTTTCCCATTATTGGAGCCACCAATATTGGGGGCTTGTGAGATACTTCTTGATGTCGTCAAATGCGCGTTGACATTGTTCAATCTAGACGAAAGATCTCATTTCTTCATGAGCTGAGTAAACAGTTGACACCTTCCAGAAAGATTTGAAATGAATCGTCTGATGTAGGCTAGCCTTCCTTGAAGTCCGCATAGCTTTTTGAGATTTCTTGGGGGATGCATATCGAGGATAGCTTTTACTTTCTCCGGGTCATGATGTATACCCTTTGAAGTGATAACAAAACCAAGGAACTTGCCACTGGAGACTTCCAGAAAAGACTTGGTTGGATTTATCTTGAGTTGGTGTGCACGCATTAGTTTGAATACCGTTTTCAAATCTTGGAGGTGGTTGCCCTTGAGACGACTTTTAACTGCGATATCGTCTACTTAGCATTCCACTGTTTTGCGCAAATGATCGCGAAAAATTGTGTTCATAGCTCGCTGGTATGTCGCTCCTGCATTTTCCAATCCGAAGGGCATCACCGTATGTCGTCCCTGCATTTTTTAATCCGAAGGGCATCACCGTATAGCAGTATACCCCCAACGGTGTTCGAAAAGATGTGTGTTTCTTATCGTCGGGGAACATCTTGATCTGGTTGTAGCCTGAGAACCCATCTATAAAGGACATCCGCTCGAAGCCGCAAGTATTGTCGATCATTATGTCGGTGATCGGTAGAGGGAACTCATCTTTCGAGCATGCAGAGTTCAAATCGCGGTAATCGATACAGACTCAAACTTTACCATTCTTTTTCATAACTGGCACAATGTTAGTGACCCAGTCAGGGTGTTATTCTTCACGAATGAACCCGCTTGAAATAAGTTTCTTGACTTCACTCTCGATGGCCTCTATGATATCTGGTCGGAATCGTCGTTGCTGCTGCTTCACTGGCTTAGCTTTGGACGAGATATTTAGGCGGTGCATAGCAACTTTAGGGTCCAAGCCTGACATGTCTTCATAGCTCCATGCAAAGACGTCAATGTATTCTCTTATAAGCTGTATAAGAGATTGTCGTTCTTCGCCAGACAGACTTTTGCTGATGAAGATTGGTTTAAGTGATGATTCATTTCCTAAATTAACTTAGACGACTTCGTCTTCAGTAGGTGGTTCACGTTGTTCGAAACGTAACTCCCACCTAGTATCCATCTTTTGAGCCCATTGTTCAAGCTCGATCGATTGGACATCGTCTGTAATTTGGTCAACTGACACCATGTTGACGGACAAAGTTGCTTTGAACATGTCTCCAATGCTGGAGTCTGAATCCCAGATGCAGGAATCAGAAGAATGAGAACAACGATCCGCTTCGACGTCTGATCCTTCAGGAGTTGTTGGAGGACGGACTTCAGCGAGATAAGAGTCGGCATGTAGTAATGTCTCACTTAAGGCCTTCCGCGTCTCTTTGGAGAGTCGCAATAGATCGAACAAAGACAACTTGGCAGGTGTATTGGCCAGCTGTGCCAGTATGTCAAAGTTGTAAGGCCGATCCATGCCTTCGGGAGTTGGTGCCTTCAGAGACTTGTCAAATCGCGTCTCCTTCTGCTTAGCTTTGTCGGTAGTTGAGGGCTTAGATGGACCAGCTTCTGAACTTGTGGGGGCAGCAGGAGCTTGAGAAGGTACTGCATCTTCTTGTGCGGGGTCATATGTCCGTAGGTAAGCCTTCCCAGATCGCGTCTCGCCAGATAGAACTTCGTAAATGGGAGAAGATACCATAAGGCATGATTTGTATTTTTTGTTCCTCTTTACTTTGGAAGATGCCACCCCTGTGTCATTTCTTGCACAAGGTCTGGATGGACCTACATGATCTCACAACGTTCTGTCGTGAGTGGCACCAAGGTTGAGTTGCGAGCTGGCGGCAGGTTGACGACTTCCATTATTGCCTTGGGGATTGGGACTACGACGTCTGGGACTTCTGTGGGAGGAAAGTCACCAAATTGAAGAGAGATCATGTTAGAAGATACGACATTGTCTTCAGCTTCGAGGTTGATCACTTGACTATCGATAAGCTGTTGTATCTTCTTCTTCTTCAGGACGATGCAATCCTTGGTAGAGTGGTGCACGTACTGATGATAAAGACAGTACTTGGGATCGTTGAGTTGGTTCGCCTCCGCAGGACGTCGTGGTGGAGGCAATGTCAGTTTATTACCCTTCATCAATGTGTGAAAAATGGTAATAATATCATCTTCGTCAAAGGAGAAAGTCTCCTTAGGTTTGTCAGGAGCGCCCTGAGAATTGGAAGCTCCCTTGGAAGTGTCGACCTTCAAGACTTCTTTCCCTTTATCCCCACGAACATGGATAGTTTGAGGGTGCTTGCTTTTGTCTTCAGATTTGTGTCTTCAACCCCAGTAATTCCAGATTAGGGGCGTCATTTTCAGCAGCATCAGCGGCCCCAATGAAAGCAGGCCAGTATCATACTTATGTATACCCAGACAGAACTTCACTGTAGGAAGGAAGTTATGTCGACAAGTATCCATAAGTTCTGAGTCTGGTATACCGAAGGGCATCTTCAATGCTAGTCGCCTGCAGCGTTCGATGAAAGCAATAACACACTTAGTCCTCCTTTGCTTGGTCTCGATGAGGGTGTACATACTAACATGCATGTCACTCTCATAAAACTTGTTAAGGAATAACCTCTCCAAATCTTTAAAGGAATTAATACAACCGTCAAGCAGATTGCAGAACCATTCAAAAGCTACCCCCTGCAAGGTGCTAATAAATAGTTTTGACAAGAATGGATCGTCCCTGGGTAAGTGTAGAGTCTGTGTGTTGAAGTATGTCATGTGTTGGCGAGGAGAAGTCATCCCGTCAAATGAATTTAGCAAGGTTGTAAAAATCGCTAGTCGGCCGCTAGTCGGTTTGTGGGGACTACGGATTAATCGGACTACTCGAGGACTAGTCGGGGACTAGTCGGTTTAGAATTTTTAATGAATATATATATGTAATATGTTATAAAAATATTTTTTAAAATAATATGTTAATTGTTGAACTTTTAGCTATTGCAGTGCATTTTCTTATTCATTATTTTCACAAATTTCTATTTCGATAAATCTTTAAATAATATGTTAACAACTTACTATTTTGCACGGAGAGTTACAGCCGCAGTAGCAAGCAAAAGCAAAAAAAATTAACAAGCAAAAATTAAAAAAAGAGCCACAACAACAGTAGCAAAGAGATAACAAAGAAAAAGTAAAAATAAAAAAGAGAGTAGGCTAGTCGCTTTTTTCAAAAATAGAAAAAAAGACAGCAACAAAGTAAAGAGTCGACGGCGACTGCCTTGATGAAGTCGACGACAGCCCAAACTAGTACCAATTTAGCCAATTTTTGGATGGACCAGCCCCTAATCGAGTCGACGGTGGCCGACAAGTGACTAGTCGGGGACTATCCCCTAGTCGAGTCGGTGGCGGCCGACTAGCGACTAGTCGGGGACTAGTCGGCCGCCTAGTGGGATTTTTACAACACTGGAATTTAGCATCAGTGGCTTGTAGTTAGGAGGGCAAGTAGCATTCTCCCATTCAGGAGGATAAGGTTGAAATATCCCTATCTTCTGAAGCTCGTCTTTGTGTGAGATGGTATCGAGACAGGCAACAAGAGAATCAATTGCATCCTGCTAATTGAGCAGATGTTGAGAAACGGCTGCTGTACGGTTGTCAGACGTCGTTGGTGAAGGACCACATCCAGCATTTACAAGATTTGGAGGAGGCACAACGGAATGATACTCCTTCTGTAGTGAATGAGGGTTGTTGCTATGAGCCGGACTAACGTGTGCTGAGACGTTTGGTTGAGGTGGAGGAACAGCCCCAGCAGTTTGGACTGCCATGATACTGGTAAGCATATCAGCGATCTTGGCAAATGCTGTTTCAAGACTCTCTAGCCGCTTGTTGGTCTGATCACTGGCTTTTTCAGATCTCTCTCCATCCGCCATGTATGTAGATAACATGCGAGGATGAATAGAGGAGACATTACAACTGGTGCTGATACCGTGTCTCTGAGTTGAAAAGTCCCTCGTCTTCAGGTAGGGGAGGTAGATAGTCACCGTCAGACTCGAAGAGATCATCGTCATCTGGAAGGCTACCCTCGGTGTGAAGGTCATCTACTTCAGATTCTGAGGGAATACTGTAGTGCCCCGTCCCTACATCGTGCCCCGTACTTGATCCACGGGGTGCGCGAGAAAGGAACACTGTCGCTATCGATTCGGCCGGGACCGATAGGTCGGGATCGACCGAGTCGATCGAAGGGGAACGGTTGAATTAAGATCCATTCCTCGTTATGGAATGTCTTCTTCGGAACCAAGTCCCATATTCAGCGGGTTGCGCCTCGAGGATTGGCTCTGCGGCTGAGTCGGGAGAGACCTCCCGTTGCTCTGCTTTTCACGCCGCTTGCGTTGGTTTTGGCTTTGTTTTCTGAATGCGCTTTCGTGAATGTTTTCGATGGTTTTCATGGCTTGCATTTCGAACTCGCATTTCCTATCGAACTCTTTGAATAATGCAGTGTTCTAATCGGTTGCTTGTGCGATTTCAGGTAATCGCGTAGGCGACGTCTAGCGCGACCAACAAGTTCTCTCGCCAAAGAAAACTCAAGGTGAGTGGCTGACCCTTCTCTTCTCGACCCCCTTCTTAAATAAATCGATAGTGTTGCTACGGATGAAAGAATGAAAGCAAAGGCACGGACACGGTAAAATAATCAAGTTTCAAGAGAAAGTAGGCTAGGCCTTAATAACTAAATGTTGTCTTAACTCGGTCATTGGACAACTTGTCGACAAGGGAGAGTTTCCTCGAGCGACTACCCGGGGCCACGGGACCGACTCGGCCTAGGAGGAAACACGGTATAGCTGTGCTGGATGATAGCACGGGTTAAGCGGGGACTTGCAGCGGGGCTCGCTACTTGCGCTGCAAGGGCCCCGGCTAACAAAGCTATAGTCCAAGATGGCTTGTGATGTCAGTGACCAAACACACGAAATGTTACACTTGAAATGTAAATGATAACAATTGACAGAGAAGAACATGGTAAGTTTCATAAGGCGCGGCGCGGGCCGCCGTCGGTAAGTCTCAACGTAAATTTCACTATGCTTGTCATTGCTCACTTGAAATTCATTAGGATGGTTAGAAACATTCATGAACTAAGTCATATAAACTCATTCAACCAAATGAGAGCTTGGAACTTAACTTGCCACGCACCAGTACAAAGTGTAATGTACTGATCCTCGCTCTCCAATACAGGTACCCCGAACCACGAAGGGCGTGCCAACTAGAGCTCAAGACGGCGTGAACTCTTTTGAAGCCTTGTCCGTGTGAAGACTTGTTTTCTGGATTTTCCTTTTGAAGAAGACCGCACATCAGTCCAAAGAAAAATGACGACTCGACTTCCCGCCATAGCAGGTGGAAATGTGTATTGGTTTTTACTTGTATAAAAGGGTGTAATGTATGGAACGACCTATCTCATCGGCGTTCATTTTGTAAGTCGAGTCATGTTGTAGCCCGCGCGGCAATGATTGTAAAGGAGTCTATGTAAAGTTTTATTATCATCAATGAAAAAGTCTATTTCTATTCCAAATGTGTCATTCAATTTCTCTGCGTACTCTAACTTGATGTTGTGTTTCGGATAACCTTATGACTATGCCTTGTGCGATCGCAACTTAGGTTCGCACGGCATCACGCCCGGGGGACGACTATCGATTCTACGGAATCGGGGCGTGACATAATGGTATCAGAGCACGGCTTTACATCCTTTGGCCTCGCGTCTAGAGTTTTAAACCATTGACCACGCAACGATGAGATAAGTTGTTCCATACAATGAGTCCGTAATAATTTGAGACTGATGCGTTGCCTTCGTATCGCAGAAGTGGCGGAACCCACGGCCGAGCAAGAACAGAGCGCTTCCAGTGGCTCTAGTAGCTCGCATCGTCGGCAGGCCGGACCTTCTAACGATACAATCGAAAGGATGCTGCGCATGATGGAGGCGCAGCGGAACCAGTCCGAGAGCCGACATCAACGAGTAGAGGAACGACAGGCCCAGTTCGAAGCTCGCTTCGATGCGCACATCAAACTTCAACAAAAGCAGATGGATACACTGCAGCAGATCGTTCAGACGTTTGCGGCCAACGGAAATTCTGCGACGGCACCTACCGTCACCGTACCTACTACCACCGTGCCGACGATTCCACCCATTGAAGTCGACACGGCGGAGCCCGAGCTTCAACCAGCGGCACCAAAGAAGTACAACTTCGAAGTGTCAGAATTCAAGAAGGCGTGTCGCACCTCTTTCAGCGGCACCGAGGGTCCTTCCATTGCGATCGACTGGTTGGAAGAGCTGGAAGATCACTTCGAGCTGCTCGGCATTGATGAATCCAAGCAAGTCGCCTGCGCGACACTTCAACTACGGTTGAGCGCGCACGACTGGTGGGCCGTGCGCAAACGAGCGATTCGACCGGACAACAACACCGCGCCGATCTCTTGGGCCACGTTCCGCAAGGCTTTTGAAGTGCAGTATCTTCCGTCAGCCATTCGTCAAGCGAAGGAGAATGAATTCATGCAGGTGAAGCAAGGGAACAGGACCGTGGAACAGTACGCCGCAGAATTCAACAAGTTGTCTAAATTTGCTGGCCAGTTTCTGCCTACTGAAGAGTGCCGTGTGCGGCGGTTCGAAGTGGGTCTGCGACCCTCTATTGGTGCGCATGTCGGCGTCCCAGAGTACAAGACCATGGGCGAGGCTCTGAATCACGCCCTCCGCCTTGAGAACCTGCATCCTTCCGGTGCTGACGACGTTGTGCGCCACTCCAATCACAAACGTCCTAGCTATACGGGAGGCAACAATCACGCTTCAAAGCGTCCAAACAACGGCGGCTACAAAGGGCAGAACCCATTACCTCGGTGCACCAGGTGCAACAACTTCGGTCACCATGCCAACGATTGTCATGTCCTCGAAGGAGGATGCTTCAACTGCGGAGCAAGGAACCACCAAGCACGAGATTGCCCCCGGAAATCGAATCGTAATGCTCCGCCCCAACCACCCCGTCAAGAAAATCGAGGACAGGCGCCCCGACCTCCTCAGCACACTCAACCAGACAACCAAGCCCGACGCCCTAATGCACAGGGGCGTGTCTTTGCCATGACTCGAGACGAGGCGTATACTTCCGACACTGTTGTGACAGGTATATTGAATTTCAATAATGTACCTGCTCGTGTGTTATTTGATTCAGGCGCTTCACATACTTTCATATCGGCGGACTTCGCCGCCGAGCACAAATTTCCTGTAATATCATTAGACCTCGACCTTAGCGTAAGCACACCTTCGGGTGCACCAATTCTCACAAACTTAGCCTGCGCCGGCGGGATTATCTGTATCGGCGGTCAAAAGATCGGTCTTGATGCGATAGTTCTAGATATGAAGGACTTCGACATCATACTGGGCATGGACTGGCTCGGTCCTTGCAACGCCAACATCGACTGCGCAGGAAAGAAGGTCACCTTCCGCATACCTGGAGTGCCCGAATTCTGCTATTCGTGTGGTGAAGCATCGCCGACGTGCATGGTGATCTCGGCAATCTCGGCTCGGAAGCTACTTCATTCGGGGTGCGAAGGCTACTTGGCGTCCGTTCGTGACACGAGACAGGATGGTGCGAACGCGGGTGAGACCGACGTCGTGGCAGAATTCCCAGACGTGTTCCCGGACGAGCTACCTGGCATGCCGCCCGATCGAGAGATAGAGTTCACCATCGATACATTCCCTGACACCCGGCCGATCTCGAAGGCTCCGTACAGGATGGCTCCTGCAGAATTGAAAGAATTGAAGGCACAACTTCAGGAATTGCTCGACAGAGGGTTTATCCGTCCGAGTGTCTCGCCGTGGGGTGCGCCCGTGCTGTTCGTAAAGAAGAAGGATGGATCGATGCGACTCTGTATCGACTATCGGGAATTGAATAAAGCCACCGTCCGAAACAAATATCCCCTGCCCCGCATCGACGACTTGTTCGACCAGCTCCAAGGTGCAACCGTGTTTTCGAAGATTGATCTGCGATCGGGTTATCACCAACTCAAGGTCAAGCCAGATGACGTGCCGAAGTCTGCCTTCCGCACTCGTTATGGCCACTACGAGTTCTTGGTAATGCCGTTCGGTCTGACAAACGCCCCTGCCGTCTTCATGGATCTAATGAATCGGGTGTTCCGTCCGTTCGTTGACAAGTTCGTAGTAGTCTTCATCGACGACATCCTCGTCTACTCGAAGGATCGAGCACAACATGCAGAGCATCTGCGGACGGTACTCCAAACCCTTCGAGAGAATCAGTTGTATGCGAAGATGAGCAAGTGCGAGTTCTGGCTGGACAGCGTCTCATTTCTTGGGCACATCATCTCCGCCGCGGGCATCGCAGTCGATCCGAAGAAAGTCGAGGCAGTTGCTGATTGGAAACGGCCCGCATCAGTTGGCGAAATTCGAAGCTTCCTAGGCTTGGCGGGATACTACCGACGCTTCGTGAAGGACTTCGCGAAGATTGCATCGCCGTTGACTCGCCTCACCCAGAAAGGAGTCGCATTCAAGTGGTCAGACGACTGTGAAGCTTCCTTCCAGGAGCTCAAACAACGGCTCGTTTCGGCCCCGATACTTGCTCTTCCTGAAGGGACGGAGGGATTTCAAATCTTCAGCGATGCTTCTGGCCAGGGCTTGGGGTGTGTGCTCATGCAGCGGGATAAGGTGATATCTTTTGCTTCCCGGCAGTTGAAGCCGCACGAGAAGAACTACCCCACGCACGACCTAGAACTAGCGGCAATTGTGTTCGCGTTGAAGCTGTGGCGTCACTATCTTTATGGCGTGGCGTGCAGGATTTATACGGACCACAAAAGCCTCAAGTATCTCTTCACCCAGAAAGAACTGAATTTGCGGCAGAGGCGATGGCTCGAACTAATCAAAGACTATGACTTATCAATCGACTACACGCCGGGCAAGGGAAATGTGGTAGCGGATGCGCTGAGCCGAAAGTACTTAGCTTCATTATGCATCAACGATCGACTGCTGCGTGACTTGGAAGGAATGGGCATTGAACTTCGAGTTCGTTTCAGAGACGTGAAACTGGCGCAACTGCGGGTGGAACCGAGCCTACTGGAGAGGATCAAGTCTGCACAGAAGGACGACCCCTACCTGGAGAAGATGCGGAAGCTGATATCGACAGGGAAAGCGTCTGACTTTGCAGAGGACGAGTCGGGAGTGTTGCGCGTGAAGGGACGGCTATGCGTACCGGACGACGTAGAACTCAGAAAGGAGATAATGACGGAGGCACACTATGCAAAATATTCCTTGCATCCTGGCAGCACCAAGATGTATAAGGGCCTCCGTGTTGTCTTTTGGTGGCACGGCATGAAGAGGGACGTAGCGCTCTTTGTGTCAAAATGTATGGCCTGTCAGCAAGTCAAAGCCGAGCACCAGCGACCGGGCGGGGAGATGCAGAACCTTGCCATTCCAGAGTGGAAGTGGGATCACATCACTATGGACTTCGTTGTTGGCTTGCCGAGGACGCCGCGGGGAAATGACGCCGTCTGGGTCATCGTCGATCGACTAACCAAGTCAGCGCACTTTATCGCCATCAAAGTTACTTGGAGCGTCGACCGCCTTGCTCAGATATATCTTGATGAAATAGTTCGGCTGCACGGGGTCCCAGTTTCTATCGTCTCGGATCGGGATGGACGGTTCGTAGCACGTTTCTGGAGTAGCCTACATTCAGCACTGGGGACCAAGTTGAAGTTCAGCTCAGCTTATCATCCTCAGACTGACGGCCAAACAGAGCGGGTGAACCAAATTCTCGAAGACATGTTGCGACTCTGTGCTATCGACTTGAAGTCAAGTTGGGACGTCCATCTACCGCTGGCCGAGTTTGCATACAACAACAGCTATCAGTCCAGCATCCAAATGGCGCCGTATGAAGCTTTGTACGGCCGGAAGTGTAGATCGCCCATTTGCTGGGATGAAGTCGGGGAACGGCAGATACTTGGTCCGGAGCTGGTGGAGCAGACTGTGCAGAAGGTCAAATTGATACGAGAAAGATTGAAGATAGCACAAAGCCGGCAGAAAAGCTATGCCGACACGCACCGACGCCCCCTCGAGTTCTCGGAAGGCGACCATGTATTCCTGAAGGTGATGCCTATGCGTGGAGTATCCCGGTTCGGTGCGAAAGGAAAGTTGAGCCCAAGATTTGTTGGCCCGTTCGAAATATTGAAGCGAGTCGCCCCGGTAGCTTACCAAATCGCCTTGCCGCCTGCATTGTCAGAGGTACATGACGTCTTCCACGTCTCGCAATTGAGGAAGTACGTGCACGATCCAGGGCATGTGGTAGATTTGGGTAAGCTGGACCTGAAGGCGGACTTATCATATGTCGAAGAGCCGGTGCAAATCTTGGAGCGCAAGGATAAACTTCTCCGCAACCGTGCTATTCCACTAGTCCGCGTCCTCTGGAGAAACCATTCGGCCGAGGAGTCGACGTGGGAGCTCGAGTCTGAAATGAAGGAGAAGTTCCCTTCATTGTTCTCGTAGAGGTAGGTTCTATTCTTAAGTTTCGAGGACGAAACTTTTTCTTAGTTGGTTATGGTGTAGTGCCCCGTCCCTACATCGTGCCCCGTACTTGATCCACGGGGTGCGCGAGAAAGGAACACTGTCGCTATCGATTCGGCCGGGACCGATAGGTCGGGATCGACCGAGTCGATCGAAGGGGAACGGTTGAATTAAGATCCATTCCTCGTTATGGAATGTCTTCTTCGGAACCAAGTCCCATATTCAGCGGGTTGCGCCTCGAGGATTGGCTCTGCGGCTGAGTCGGGAGAGACCTCCCGTTGCTCTGCTTTTCACGCCGCTTGCGTTGGTTTTGGCTTTGTTTTCTGAATGCGCTTTCGTGAATGTTTTCGATGGTTTTCATGGCTTGCATTTCGAACTCGCATTTCCTATCGAACTCTTTGAATAATGCAGTGTTCTAATCGGTTGCTTGTGCGATTTCAGGTAATCGCGTAGGCGACGTCTAGCGCGACCAACAAGTTCTCTCGCCAAAGAAAACTCAAGGTGAGTGGCTGACCCTTCTCTTCTCGACCCCCTTCTTAAATAAATCGATAGTGTTGCTACGGATGAAAGAATGAAAGCAAAGGCACGGACACGGTAAAATAATCAAGTTTCAAGAGAAAGTAGGCTAGGCCTTAATAACTAAATGTTGTCTTAACTCGGTCATTGGACAACTTGTCGACAAGGGAGAGTTTCCTCGAGCGACTACCCGGGGCCACGGGACCGACTCGGCCTAGGAGGAAACACGGTATAGCTGTGCTGGATGATAGCACGGGTTAAGCGGGGACTTGCAGCGGGGCTCGCTACTTGCGCTGCAAGGGCCCCGGCTAACAAAGCTATAGTCCAAGATGGCTTGTGATGTCAGTGACCAAACACACGAAATGTTACACTTGAAATGTAAATGATAACAATTGACAGAGAAGAACATGGTAAGTTTCATAAGGCGCGGCGCGGGCCGCCGTCGGTAAGTCTCAACGTAAATTTCACTATGCTTGTCATTGCTCACTTGAAATTCATTAGGATGGTTAGAAACATTCATGAACTAAGTCATATAAACTCATTCAACCAAATGAGAGCTTGGAACTTAACTTGCCACGCACCAGTACAAAGTGTAATGTACTGATCCTCGCTCTCCAATACAGGTACCCCGAACCACGAAGGGCGTGCCAACTAGAGCTCAAGACGGCGTGAACTCTTTTGAAGCCTTGTCCGTGTGAAGACTTGTTTTCTGGATTTTCCTTTTGAAGAAGACCGCACATCAGTCCAAAGAAAAATGACGACTCGACTTCCCGCCATAGCAGGTGGAAATGTGTATTGGTTTTTACTTGTATAAAAGGGTGTAATGTATGGAACGACCTATCTCATCGGCGTTCATTTTGTAAGTCGAGTCATGTTGTAGCCCGCGCGGCAATGATTGTAAAGGAGTCTATGTAAAGTTTTATTATCATCAATGAAAAAGTCTATTTCTATTCCAAATGTGTCATTCAATTTCTCTGCGTACTCTAACTTGATGTTGTGTTTCGGATAACCTTATGACTATGCCTTGTGCGATCGCAACTTAGGTTCGCACGGCATCACGCCCGGGGGACGACTATCGATTCTACGGAATCGGGGCGTGACAAATACTACCCCAGCTGAAGGATCATCACCTCCAGCTTGGGAGTCCTCGTCATCTATACGGAATCTCGTCCTTGACCGAGTACCCATATAGACTCCTTCAGATGTAACAGCTCGCTGGCTATCTATTGGCAGACTTCTTCTGTTCGTAGAACTGAGAGAAAAAGTTGGGTTCGTGGTCCACCTTCTTTGATTGGGGCTCCCGTAAGGAGGATCCCATGAAGCTATGTTGGATGAAACACACAGCGACTTTTCATCATCAGAGCGATGCAGTCGTCGAAACACGGGCTGCCTCTGAGGCACGCTCGTTGCTTTGGAGCAGCAACAGTTGATGACAATACTGGTGCACGGATGTACGTCATGAATTGCAGTATCCTCCCTCGCTTTACGCTTATGATTTATCATGTCGCGTAAATCAACGGAAGGGAGTTTTGCCTTAAAATCCATGTCGCATGCATCGTCGAGCTTTGCATATGGGTTTGTAAGGGGAGTTGGCGCATCCGGACTTAGTTCACGTGCAGGGGCAACCCCCACACCTAAGTTCCGTAATGACCTTGAAGACAGCCCCGTGCTATACGCGGTGGGGTCTGTCTTTTTGCTGTGGGCGCATAGACCCTGGAGCATGCCCTTGGACGCATGCTTCCCTGAAGTCCTGGCAGCATGCCTGGCCCTCCTGAATGTGGGCACATAGAATGGGTCATCAGAGCCTGGGCGCATAGCCTATCGAAGACATAAGTCCTCTGGTTAGAGTTATGCGCCAACATACTGCCTTGGGCGCATGCTTTGGAAAGCAGCGCTGTTTTCTCCCAGTTTTGCCTTCTTCGTTTGTGAGCCTCGCTGAGTTTGTCAAGAGCGTCGAACACTTCGATTCTTGGCATCGTAGTGTTTTCCTTTGCCAAGTTTCGAGTGTTGAACACTCTGTTGTTGGTTGCACAAGAGGGAAGTCGCTGGACTAGTAGAGCCCGGAGCGGTATGCGCCTTCTTCGTGTTAGGAGCCTTTGTGGCAGAGCTATGCGTCCACGGAGGAGCTTCATGCGCCCACGTGACAGAGTTCATCGGTTGCATATCTTCTATGATACTGGTAGGATATGCACCACGAGCCTTTGGAAGCAAAGTCTTGCGAGGCTTGTTTGGCTTCGCTGATTTTGAGGGAGTAGAGCCGTCCCTCAAGAGCATCTCTTCGAACGCCTGCTGATCGAACTTCACGATCAACATCTTCGGAGTGCTCCCCACTTTATCGGTATCGGATTGCGTCACCACCTTCTCGTCAGAGGAAAAGGTAGTCCCAGCAGAGTCGCCATTTTTGTGGACACACAAAAAGAAGAAGAAACGCTGTCTTTTCTTATTAGCGCAAGGCACCACAAATTGAGTACGCCTGAGAGATCCTGCGCTGAGGATCCCCGAGTACAAAAAGAATTATGGGGAATGGGACGATGGAGATCGAGCGGCAGATGCTCCTTTACTCTGTTGATTACAAAAGTGAGAGAAAACCTAAGAAAATTGCTAACTCTTGGCTCACTGGCAAGAATGGTAGCAATTTGGCTCTTGAAATGCTCTCCGTTCTGTCCGTCTTTGTAGAGGGGGACGCCCTCTATTTATAGTCGTTTGGCACTGAAATGACTGTTATGCGCCCACAGGTGAAAAATACACTGATTTCACTGTGGGCGCATAACACTCCTTTGGGCGCATAGGGTGTAGGCGCATGGATACTGTATGATCGTGAGTAGATCATGGGGTTGACGTGGAGTTGACGTGGCCGCATGCTTCGGTGCACGATTGCTCGTGGAGACTGACGTGGTCGCATGCTTCGGTGCACGATTGATCTTGGAGTTTGACTGAGTCGTAGGGATCTGCTGTCTTGGGCGCATAGAGCGGGAGTGAGTTTATGCGCCCACACTTGGGTGCATGTTTAATCTGCACAAAAACAATGTGGGCGCATAGACCCTCTTCGATCATGTGGACGCATAGCTCCTCATTGATCATGTGGGAGCATAGACCCTCTTCGACCATGTGGGCGCATAGCCCCCTTTTGGTCGTGTGGGCGCATCGCTTCTTTTGTCTTCTTCATGTGGGATACATAGTCTTGTATTTTTCATGCTTCTACAATAGTAACTCTGCGAAATGGAGATGTACCGTAGAATCTAGCCTAGCAGAACATTGCCTAACGGAATATAGCAACTCCACGGAATGACACAACTCCACGGGATCTAGCACAACAGAGCTTAGCCTCATCGAACTCCACAATTTTGCATTTTCCTGCGGAACTTCGTAGTTACAAAATTTGCTGCGGAACTCCACAACAAACAGTTGGCCCGTAGCAAACTAGACTCGAAAATTGTATAGGTTTCGAGGGCTTCACACCCGAACCCCATGAGGGGTGTTGTCCTCTGACCCGGACCCCCTTGCGGGGGCGTTGCCCTCGACCTATGTTGTGAAAAGTGCGCTTAAGCGTCGGTTAAGTGAGATTTAGAATTAGGGTGCTTCGCTTAATGAATTTCCGTCCCAGAAAATCGATCAATGCTTAAGCGCGCTTAGGCGTCGCTTAACGATTTTTGTTTTTAAATTTTTGTTTTGATTCTTTTTGATTTTTTTTTAATAAATTGAACCGAATCTTTCGTTATTTACATAATTGGATAGTTGGGAAACTTTAAGTAGGAATTTTAGAGACAACTTTTATGGTTGATAGTATTTTGATGACTATGAGTATGTAGTATGTATGCATTGTGTGGCTTGTAGTTTGCATTTTGATTCTAGTGTTTATATTGTTACTTTGCTTGATTGATAACTGGTATTTTTATTCATGCATATACTAGTAGGATTGTATGAAAACATATTGAAGTTTATGTGTATATACTATATAGAGTATTTTACAGGTAGGAGCAAAAAAAAAAGTGATGCACTAACTAAGTGCCGCTTAAGCGCCATTAAGCCAGGCGACACCTCGTCACCTCGCCTCACGCTTAATACAACGTAGCCCCCGACCTTCGTTAACATACCCGAAAATATCATAGAGGGTTAAATTTCAGCCCAATTGTCAGAATTTTACCGGAAGCCAAATTGGTAGAGACATAACCCACAACCCTGCACTGGCTTAACATTTTTCCAGAAGCCAACATATGACATGAAGTTCCTGAAATTATTGAACCTGAAGGTCAGTTCATAAATGAACCCGAAGTCATATTGAACATCAACTTCATAAGTGAAACTCAAAATTCATATGAACCTGAAGTTCATCTTGAACGTGCAACTCATAAGTGAATCCTAAGTTCATATTGAATATGAAGTTCGTAATGTACCAATAAAAATGGCGGGCGATTAGCCTTGCTATATCGCTAGCATCGTCCTAACAATACACTTTGCCAAAAGCAAAGTGAATAAAATGGCAGAGGTACTAGCCTCTCCATTCTTGCTAGCATTGCCGCATCATAAGTTTGCCGGAAGCAAAATTTGGTTGTGTTTTTTTCCCTCCTAGCGTCCCTCCTAGCGTGACCTGAAACGAAACTATAATTTAGCCAAGGTATGAGCCTCGCCATATCGCATAACTCATCCACATCCTAGCATCATCTCAAGCGAAGATAAATTATTTTGGTTTAGGCATTAGTCTCGCCAAAAATATCAACATCATTAGTTCGAAGTATTATATTTTTTTGGTATAGAAAAGCAAATAATTATTAATAAATTATTAAAAATTTAGAAAAAATATTTTATACAATTAGGCATTTAAGTATTTTATATCTTTTCTTAATAGTTTTGAAATGGAATGAAATAAATTGGTTTACTTGCGATAAATAGTTTTTCTTCCTTTACATTCTTTTATAACCTTGCTATACTTTTACACCTTTGTTGATTTGGTCTTTTCATTTAATTTTCTCTACCGAATTGACTAGTAAGAGATCCCCAACGTCAATATCGGTTGGTATCGGTGGCGGTCGGTATCGGATTGAGACATGCCAAACCGTATCTGCCGATACTGCAAACTATGCTCAAAATATGCTAGATGAGTTCTTTGATTTAGCAAAAGTGACGAAATCATATATACCTACTTCAAATTTGTCTGCAAGGGTAGATGCCCTACACAGAAGAAAAAAATTTCCTGAAGGAAATGCCATACCTGAAGGATTGAGTGGTGGTGCTGGCCTAAGGATGGCGTACCGACGACTAGTCAATTATTTGCCTTCGGCAGAAGTGCTGCATACCACTAGGTTCAAATGATTCCCTCCCCTTGAAGAGGAGGAGCTTGGCATACTCGAATCCTGTCACTATTTCAAACTATCTAACTGATGAGATTATTTCGGATTATGAAGTGTCCTGGAAAAGACGAGTGCACAAAATCTCATATCCGAGAATCGATAAATTTTCGTCCAATATACTGTATACTAGCCTAGACGAGTTGTAGAACATGAATGAGATGATCATCGTAATATTTTTGCATATTTAGTGACTACTGAAATTATAAAGTGCGATAATAGTTTAATCACGTTCCATTGAAGAATGTCAACGTAGCATTGATTGTTAAAAATGGAAAGAAGCAATGCATGTAGAGTTATATTCCTTAGCAAAGAGAAAAAAGTGTTTGGGTCTATAGTTCCAATACCACTCAATATAAAACTTGTCGGATACAAGTGACTCTTCATAAGGAAGCGTAGTAAGATGAATGAAATCGTGCGGTATAAAGCATGTCTAGTGGCACAAGGCTTCTTTCTCTCAATGTCTTGGAATTGATTACGGGGAGACATATTCTCCCGTAATGGACGTCTTTAAGTTATGCTATGCCGTCAGTTTGTTAGTTTTCGAAAAATTGAACATGCAACTGAAGAATGTAGTTACAACGTATTTGAGCAGGCAAACCCTAGAGGAGAGCGGGCGAACCCTAGGGGATCTCTCCCCTGGGACCCAGGCGCAGCTGAAAGCGGGGCGGTCCGTGGCGACGCGGCCACGGGCGGTGGCGGATTGACCGGGGGCACGACCTCAGGCGGAGGCGCGGCCTCCGGCGGAAGCACGTGCGCGGCCATGGTCCTGGGGGCACGGAGGCGTGGCCTCAGGCGGCGGCCATGGCCCCAGAGGGCTCAGTGTCACGCCCCGCTCCCGCAGGAGCGATCGTCCTCGCTAAGGCGTGATGCCGCACGGGCCTAGGTTGCGCCCGTGCAAGGCTAAGTCCGGAAACGGCCGATTTGAGCTAGACCACAGAGTCGCACAGAGTGTACCCATTTGCAGCGGAAAGTACATGAACACAAGTTGAAGTGAATTCAAACTCTTTATTGATTTTTAAGAAGTTTACAAGCGGCGCTAGGCCGAGTTTACAAGTCTCTCAAGCTCTCTCTCTGAAACATAAAAGATATGCCAAGTGGCTTACAACATGGAATGATTCATGGCGATGTTCCGATACATTATGTCCTGTATATGGTGCTTCAGCTCCTTACAACGCTCCAAGGCTCCAGAGTTGGCTCCGTCCCTTAGCACGTTCGAGGAAAGCTCCGCACCCGCCGACGTCTCCTACATCCTGTAAGCAAACTGTGGGGTTATCAGTACATTGTTATGCACTGGTGGGGAGGCTAGCTCGCCCACAATGCTATTATTACCAAACACGTTTTATTTACTTTTGTGCACTGTCTATCATTCATTGTCTTTCTAATCTTGCCTTATGATCAGTTTCATGGCATATTTCATAACCTATCTCGTGTTGCCGAATTCAAGTGTCGCATGGAAATACATGCACGACTTACCCATACTTACCGTCCGGCCTTCCCTGTCCAAAGTAAAACCAAGTTAGTCAACAATTCGTATATATTAACTTATCGTGATTCTCGTAAACATTCAATGTCAAGGGCGTGTCCCTGCCTCAGGTCCTAGCGCGTCGTAGGCGTGTTTTCTAACTCATTTGCACGAAGTACTCTTGATCATTTGGTGTGTTATATTCAAGCCTGTTCAGAAGGCGCTTCATTCAGTTAATTTAGACTACTTTGTTTTTATGCAAGGACTTGCACATGGATTGCCACCAGCAAAGTCCACTTAATCTATATCTACGTTGTATTGGGCGCTAGGCGAGGCGAGACGAGACCATACCCGCCTCGCCTAGGCGTCCGTCCAGATTTTTGGGTCTCTAAACCTGTGTAAACATTGTAGGCAGCAGCAGTAGCAAAAGTCAGCAGCAACAGTAGCATAAGACCGCAACAGTAGCAGCAGAAGGCTGCAGCAGCAGTAGCAGATTGCAATAAGAGGGAGAAGGCAACAGTAGCAGTAGCAAAAGGCAACATTAACAGTAGCAGAAGGCAACAAACAACATCAATTTTTACAATAGCACCTGTTTTAGCAATAATAATAACCCTAAAGAATATATTAGTAAAAAGTCCATAGCCCATCCTGAAATCCACCGCCTAGGCGCCCGCAGTTGTCTCCCCTGGGCGCCCACCTAGGAGCGCCTAAGCAGCCCTTGCCTTACACTACAGTAAAATATGCAGGTCGTGGCGACCTGTTCAAATCGGGCGCGCCTAGGCCGCCTAGGCACGCCTAGGCGTCGCCCGTAACAACATAGATCTATATGCACCGGTCGCTGGCTATGTGAGCCACTTGGACATTTACTTATGGTATTCTCATCTATCAAGCGTGATGGCTGGTACACCTTGATAGACTATTGAAGTACCCGGCCCTACGTTTGGTTATGTGCCCAAGTCCGCACACTTGTCCGCCCGTAGGCCATGATTCCGCCTAGGCCAGCCACGACATCGTCATTCGTTGCCTTTGGAATCGTTTCACTCGTGCACGAGTCCGTCCACGACCATTTCGTATTGTCTTATCATTTTAACTTAACGGGCTGTCTTTGAGCCATAGGCTGTCTGTGAGCCATAAAGCGTTATCGACCAGGTTGGCGGCGACGGCCGTGCAGCGCGGGTAGCGATCCCCGATGCACGTCCTCGTCATACCTGTTGCTAACCATTCCTTTCTTTCTTATCTTATTCATTCTTTCTTTTCTTTCTTTTACTTGTCCGTTCGTTCATTGATTGATTCACATATTCATTTATTCATTCGTTGATTTATTCATTCACTTATTCGTTCATTCTTTCATTCATACATTATGCAACTCCCCGTGCGGGAGTCGCCTTGGCGACCCATCGGTCTCGAAGTCTTCTAATGTTGCTATACTCGGAACGACTATATCGATAGTATTCCGTTTCATTGTTGTAAACCATTCATTGTTTCATTGTTGAACGCATAGGAAACTCGAAATGTAAACTTGTGCCTTAGCACGAGCGTGGAGTGCGGTGCGAGAGTTCTCATATTTTTCAAGTTCTTTTCCATATTCTATACAAGTATACAAGATGGGATTATTCCCTTAGCTAGGTGCGTTGAGTCATTTATTAGCATGCACGGTGTTATCGCCTAGCGATTCTAGCAATAGTGTCCGTATTGTTATGTGTCTAGGCTAAGCAAAGACGGGTTCATCGGAGCCACCCACCTTAGCGATGTTCGCATCGGCCGAGCGATACTCCGAGCGCGCCTTTGAAAGTCTAAGTCTGGATTCATCTTTGACGGGCTAATGTAAGCCTCGCATCGATTCTTCATCGGGTCGATGCAACTCTTCGAGTCGACGGCTCATTTGAGTCGTCGCACTTGCCGTTTGAATCGGCGTTTCAATCCATTCGACTAAATTCAAAATCGTATGCACGATCCGCTACGTTTCCTTGACCAAGACCTCCATTCGTTTCATCGTTCCGACTCTCTATTCAACTTGTTTTGTACTTGCACTACACATTCACAATTCGTCCGAACAATATCTTGTGAGAGACTCCCGACTCATGACCAACTAAGCGTTACTCGTTCTAAGGCTTTGCGCGATATCATCGCTTGCCGACGTACTCGTTCTATCCGTAAATCCTTTAGTTTCGCTCGAACAATTTATATAACGTCCATACACCACTCAGGGTTCGAGCCACTCGACTAGTCGTCGACACTCACTCTTATTCTTCTTCGAACCTATCACATACACCACTCGGGGCCAAGTCATTCTACAAATCCTCAAAAGATCATTCGATTCCCAATCGATGTGTTCAATCGCGCGTTCGTCCGTTCCTCAAAGTCTAAGAATCATTTTCCGTGTTCGTTTTAGCGTTGGTCAAGTAGCGTCTCTTATCAACATACGTTCTAAGTCTCACTTATTCTCGTCCGAGCGATAATCAATCTCGCTTGCAACTCGTTTCCACCAGAAGGTCTAGGTGCGCGATACTCGGCACAATTTAGCCAAAAGGCTACGTGCATAACCATCCCGTTCGAACTATACTTCGGTCTCGTGTACTCGTTTGCTATTGTCAGCGTAAGGTTATTCAAGTACGCACTGCGTTTGCTAACTTTTAGTATTTGTTCCTTCCAACTCAAGTCCGTCGTAGTTTGGCACAAAGGCCTTAGCCTATCAATCCCGTCCAACCGAGTACTCGTACGAGCTTTTGAAAATATTAGACTTATTGTATGGAACATCCCAAGGCACAACGAAAGAGAGCGTATACTTTGTTTCCAAGCGAGCTTTCAAAACTGAGAGAATCGAAATGAAGTCCAAGGACGTAAAGCCGTTTTCTGATACCAATCTGTCACGTCCCGCTCCCGCAGGATCGATCGTCCTCGCTAAGGCGTGATGCCGCACTGGCCTAGGTTGCGCCCGTGCAAGGCTAAGTCCGGAAACGGCCGATTTGAGCTAGGCTACAGAGTCGCACAGAGTGTACCCATTTGCAGCGGAAAGTAAATGAACACAAGTTGAAACGAATTCAAACTCTTTATTGATTTTCAAGAAGTTTACAAGCGGCGCTAGGCCGAGTTTACAAGTCTCTCAAGCGCTCTCTCTCTGAAACATAAAAGGCGTGTCAAGTGGCTTACAACATGGAATGATTCATAGCGATGTTCCGATACATTATGTCCTGTATATGGTGCTTCAGCTCCTTACAACGCTCCAAGGCTCCAGAGTTGGCTCCACGCCTTAGCACGTTCGAGGAAAGCTCCGCACCCGCCGACGTCTCCTGCATCATGCAAGCAAACTGTGTGGTTATCAGTACATTGTTATGCACTGGTGGGGAGGCTAGCTCGTCCACAATGCTATCATTACCAAACACGTTCTATTTACTTTTGTGCACCGTCTATCATTCATTGTCTTTCTAATCTTGCCTTAGGATCAGTTTCATAGCATATTTCATAACCTATCTTGTGTTGCCGAATTCAACTGTCGCATGGAAATACATGCACGACTTACCCATACTTACCGTCCGGCCTTCCCTGTCCAAAGTAAAACCAAGTTAGTCAACAATTCGTATATATCAACTTATTGTGATTCTCGTAAACATTCAATGTCAAGGGCGTGTCCCTGTCTCAGGTCCTAGCGCGTCGTATGCGTGTTTTCTAACTCATTTGCACGAAGTACTCTTGATCATTTGGTGTGTTATATTCAAGCCTGTTCAGAAGGCGCTTCATTCAGTTAACTTCGACTACTTTGTTTCAATGTAAGGACTTGCACGTGGATTGCCACCAGCAAAGCCCACTTAATCTATATGCACCGGTCGCCGGCTATGTGAGCCACTTGGACATTTACTTATGGTATTCTCATCTATCAAGCGTGATGGCTGGTACACCTTGATAGACTATTGAAGTACCCGGTCCTACGTTTGGTTATGTGCCCAAGCCCGTACACCTGTCCGCCCGTAGGCCATGATTCCGCCTAGGCCGGCCACGACATCGTCGTTCGTTGCCTTTGGAATCGTTTCACTCGTGCACGAGTCCGTCCACGACTATTTCGTATTGTCTTGTCATTTTAACTTAACGGCTGTCTTTGAGCCATAGGCTGTCTGTGAGCAATAATGCGTTATCGACCAGGTTGGCGGCGGCGTCCGTGCAGCGCGGGTAGCGAGCCCCGATGCACGTCTCCGTCATACCTGTCGCTAACCATTCCTTATCTTATTCATTCATTCTTTTCTTTCTTTCACTTGTCCGTTTGTTCATTGATTCATTCACATATTCATTGATTCATTCGTTGATTTATTCATTCACTTATTCGTTTATTCTTTCATTCATACATTATGCAACTCTTCGTGCGGGAGTCGCCTTGGCAACCCATCGGTCCCGAAGTCTTCCAATGTTGCTATACTCTACTCGGAACGACTATATCGATAGTCTTCCGTTTCATTGTTGTAAACCATTCATTGTTTCATTGTTGAACGCATAGGGAACTCGAAATGTAAACTTGTGCCTTAGCACGAGCGTGGAGTGCGGTGCGAGAGTTCTCACATTTTCCAATTTCTTTTTCATATTCTATACAAGCATACAAGATGGGATTATTCCCTTAGATAGGTGCGTTGAGTCATTTATTAGCATGCGCGGTGTTATCGTCTAGCGATTCTAGCAATAGTGTCCGTATTGTTATGTGTCTATGCTAAGCAAAGACGGGTTCATCGGAGCCACCCACCTTAGCGATGTTCGCATCGGCCGAGCGATACTCCGAGCGCGCCTTTGAAAGTCTAAGTCTTGATTCATCTTTGACGGGCCAATGTAAGCCTCGCATCGATTCTTCATCGGGTCGATGCAACTCTTCGAGTCGACGGCTCGTTTGAGTCGTCGCACTTGCCGTTTGTATCGGCGTTCCGCTAGGGCGGAGCGGGTCATTACACGCAGGGCGTGGCCTCAGGCGGTGGCGCAAACCCAGGCGGGGCGCGGGGCGACGGATCGACCGGAGGCGCGGCCACAGGCGGGAGCGCGGCCTCCGGTGGAGGCGGTGGCCCAGGTGGGGGCCGGGGGGCGTAGCTACTAGAGGTGCGGCCACCGGAGGGGCAGCGTCGGTGTCTCCGGTCATGGTGATCGACATGACCAGAATAATAAGGTCTTGGAGGAGGATGCAGGATGGACAACGGTGGTTAGGAGGCGTAACCCCAAAGGGAATGGCGAGGCACGTTGGCGGTATGGGGTCTCGGGTGGTGTTCAACCTAGGGATGGCGCACAACGACAGGTGACCTGGAGGCCTGATGGTGGAGTAGGGTCTGGGGTGACTAGGAGGCAAGACGGGAGTTCTCGTCCAACGTCGAATAACGTCTTCATACCACCTGTGCCTTAACTACAAAGATGGTCGGTCACTGATAAGGGAAAGCAGTGTGGTGGAGAACAACGCAATTTTGGTATCCCGAAATCCTACGCTGACATGCTGAGTGGTGTGGAGACTAGCTTGCCGAAACAGATGTCCTACGTCCATCCGAAGATGGTGGGCACAACACTACGAGCTACCATGACAGAGGAAGATGTTGCTGAGACCGCGGAATACTGGCGCAACTCAGCCATTCTGTACGTGCTTGGCCCGACACCGTTCTTTGGGCATATTCGCGCGTATGATCATTTGGTGTGTTATATTCCAGTCTGTTCAGAAGGCGCTTCATTCAGTTAACTTAGACTACTTTGTTTCAATGTAAGGACTTGCACGTGGATTGCCACCAGCAAAGCCCACTTAATCTATATGCACCGGTCGCTGGCTATGTGAGCCACTTGGACATTTACTTATGGTATTCTCATCTATCAAGCGTGATGGCTGGTACACCTTGATAGACTATTGAAGTACCCGGCCCTACGTTTGGTTATGTGCCCAAGCCCGTACACCTGTCCGCCCGTAGGCCATGATTCCGCCTAGGCCGGCCACGACATCGTCGTTCGTTGCCTTTGGAATCGTTTCACTCGTGCACGAGTCCGTCCACGACTATTTCGTACTGTCTTGTCATTTTAACTTAACGGCTGTCTTTGAGCCATAGGCTGTCTGTGAGCCATAATGCGTTATCGACCAGGTTGGCGGCGGCGTCCGTGCAGCGCGGGTAGCGAGCCCCGATGCACGTCCCCGTCATACCTGTCGCTAACCATTCCTTATCTTATTCATTCTTTCTTTTCTTTCTTTCACTTGTCCGTTTGTTCATTGATTCATTCACATATTCATTCATTCATTCGTTGATTTATTCATTCACTTATTCGTTCATTCTTTCATTCATACATTATGCAACTCTTCGTGCGGGAGTCGCCTTGGCAACCCATCGGTCCCGAAGTCTTCCAATGTTGCTATACTCTACTCGGAACGACTATATCGATAGTCTTCCGTTTCATTGTTGTAAACCATTCATTGTTTCATTGTTGAACGCATAGGGAACTCGAAATGTAAACTTGTGCCTTAGCACGAGCGTGAAGTGCGGTACGAGAGTTTTCACATTTTCCAATTTCTTTTCCATATTCTATACAAGCATACAAGATGGGATTATTCCCTTAGATAGGTGCGTTGAGTCATTTATTAGCATGCGCGGTGTTATCGTCTACCGATTCTAGCAATAGTGTCCGTATTGTTATGTGTTTATGCTAAGCAAAGACGGGTTCATCGGAGCCACCCACCTTAGCGATGTTCGCATCGGCCATCGATACTCCGAGCGCGCCTTTGAAAGTCTAAGTCTTGATTCATCGTTGACGGGCCAATGTAAGCCTCGCATCGATTCTTCATCGGGTCGATGCAACTCTTCGAGTCGACGGCTCGTTTGAGTCGTCGCACTTGCCGTTTGTATCGGCGTTCCGCTAGGGCGAAGCGGGTCATTACACGCAGGGCGTGGCCTCAGGCGGTGGCGCAAACCCAGGCGGGGCGCGGGGCGACGGATCGACCGGAGGCGCGGCCACAGGCGGGGGCGCGGCCTCCGGTGGAGGCGGTGGCCCAGGTGGGGGCCGGGGGGCGTAGCTACTAGAGGTGCGGCCACCGGAGGGGCAGCGTCGGTGTCTCCGGTCATGGTGATCGACATGACCAGAATAATAAGGTCTTGGAGGAGGATGCAGGATGGACAACGGTGGTTAGGAGGCGTAACCCCAAAGGGAATGGCGAGGCACGTTGGCGGTATGGGGTCTCGGGTGGTGTTCAACCTAGGGATGGCGCACAACGACAGGTGACCTGGAGGCCTGATGGTGGAGTAGGGTCTGGGGTGACTAGGAGGCAAGACGGGAGTTCTCGTCCAACGTCGAATAACGTCTTCATACCACCTGTGCCTTAACTACAAAGATGGTCGGCCACTGATAAGGGAAAGCAGTGTGGTGGGGAACAACGCAATTTTGGTGTCCCGAAATCCTACGCTGACATGCTGAGTGGTGTGGAGACTAGCTTGCCGAAACAGATGTCCTACGTCCATCCGAAGATGGTGGGCACAACACTACGAGCTACCATGACAGAGGAAGATGTTGCTGAGACCGCGGAATACTGGCGCAACTCAGCCATTCTGTACGTGCTTGGCCCGACACCGTTCTTTGGGCATATTCGCGCGTATGCGGCACGGGTATGGAGGCCGAGAGGTGGTATGGAGTTTTTTTCACGAGAAAACGACTTCTATCTAGTACGTTTCTGCTTGTAGGAGGATATGGAGCGTGTTTTACATGGAGGACCGTGGACTTTTGATGGCAGACTTATCATTATGAAAGCATGGTCGTCCGAATTAACCTATGAACGTAAAGTTCTCCTTACCGTTCCTATCTGGATCAGATTATAAGGTCTACCTGCTAATCACTAGTGCATCTCTATGCTGATGAAGATTGCTAGTGTCATTGGCAAACCAATCAAGGCTGATGAACCTACTACGTACAGAACCCGTATGGGTTATGCTCGGATCTTTGTAGAAGTAGAAACGAGCGATGATCTTCCTCCTTTCATTGAATATGAGGTGCCTTCAGGTGGGATCTTCCGTTAGACGGTGCAGTATGAGTTTATGCCACCTGTTTGTTGCCATTGTAAATGCTTTGATCACCCCTTCGAAGGGATGTCCGATCGGGGAAGCCGGGGGACCCATCGCTGATATGGATAGGCAGGGGGAGATTGATACTACTGGTGACAGAGGGCCATGTGATGGTGTTGGGGAACCTTGTCTTTTAGGAGTGGGAGATACCTCAATGATGGAGGGACTGCAATCCAATGAGGAAGTGGGCATTGTTGACCATGGAAACCCTTTCTCTCAGTGGGCGGATTAGGTGGTGCAAAAGCACGGAGGACCAGGTGATCTCGGAGGCCAGCCTACCATTGGTATGTGAGTCGGAAATGGAATGGAGATGGATAGGGACGGGCAGACAATCGGGGGAGTTGCAACTAATTTCGAGAAAGGGTTTACACGTGGGCACCATTGTTTTCCAGTCCAGGCGACACAAGTCTTTCGGCCGTCGTTATGACAGCCAGGAGAGGCATAAAGGCGGGAGTTCGGAAAAGAAGGTGATTGAAGATGGAAGCAAACCGTCAGAGGAGAGCACAAGTAGGAAGTGCCGAGCGGTCATTTCCAAAGAGGATGGGGGCAGGCCGCGTTGGGGGTTTCACTTATGGGCACATCTTATTTATGTATAGATAATCCCTGGTGGAAGGACCATTGTGAGAGTGGTGGAGGACTCAGTGGGACTGTTCCGTCACTTGATGTGGATACGGGAATTGTAGAGGCTGAAGGCCAGATGAAGCATGTTATTTTTCCTAATGGCGGCTCTGGAGATATTGAGGGGCCATCCTCTAGATGTTAAATGTCTATTTTAGCTTGTAACGTCCGAGGTGCGTGTGCGATTGGGAGATGGAGGAAGATTAGAGATGTTATGCGACGGGAAGCCTGTTCTATTGTAGCGTTATTGGAGACTAAAATCAAGTCTCCTAGACTGTTGCAACACATGACCCAACATCAGTGGAGATAGGTGCACAACTTGAAGGTAGGAGGGGTGGCGCGCATATAGGTGAGTTGGGACAACAAAAGCTGGGCTGGGCAGGTACTTCATTTGTCAGAACAACTGATTGCTGTCTTATTCACGAATAAAGGAGGGATGGCTTTCATCTTGGGAGCAATGTATGATAACAACGATAGATGATTTCTGGAGGCCTTATGGAAGGAAATCATTCATGTCAGTGTTGTAGCTGAACACCAGTGCAAATTGCCACTGCTGTTTATGGGGGACTTCAACGCCATCCTTTTCTTACATGAGAAAGTAGGGTGTTGGATTGTACCAAATGGAGTGCTACAGGACTTTCAACATTGTCTTCTGCGATCGGGCCTGCAGGTGTTGGAGAGGGCGGGTCACATTTGGTCATGGCACAACAAAGCTATCCACAAACGAGTTGCTTGTTAACTTGATCGTGCATTAGGGAATATGGAGTGGTTAGCTATGTTCCCTGATACGGTTGCTGAGTGGCTCCCGACACGCATGAGTGATCATTCGCCTGTCCGCGTCCATCTGACGGCGACAACTCCCCAAAAGGCGCGTCCTTTCAGGTACAACAACAAGTGGAGTGGCATGGACGGCTACGCTGAGGTTTTTCAGGCAGGTTGGGGTGCTCCTATTTAGGAAAATTCTCAATTCTGCATGGTTCAGCGGTTGAAGCGGGTGAAGGCCAGTTTGAAGCTTTGGGCGAGAGGAAAATGCTATACTCAACTCACTGATAAAGAGGACCAACTTCGGGCGACACAAGAGGCTTTACAGGGGGATATCCTCAATAGTGACATTGCAGCGATGAAGCAGGATCTTTGCAAGGAGGTGGGGGCTCTACGCACACTCGAAGAGATTGACTTGGCTCAACGAGCCAAATGTAAATGGTTGCGTGATGGTGACAAATGCTCCAAGTTCTTTTACGATATTATTCGGGCTCGCCAGCATCAGAATCACATTTTAAAACTATATGGAGCAGATGGCAATGAGGTGGTCAATGCTAATGCATTGCAGGAGGAAGCGGTCAGGTATTATACTGAGTTATATAATCAAAATTCCTATTCCGGTTATTATATGCAGAAGACGAGTTATCCCGTTGGGTAACAATGTATTGCGTGCACCTGTGATGATGGAGGAGATTGAAGCTATTGTGCGTCATGCGGACTCCAATAAATCTTCTTGCCCGGATGGTTTTGGGAGTCACTTCTATAAAGTCTATTGGGATATTCTGAAGGAGGAGGTCCTGGTGATCGTCAGAGACTTCTTTGAGAAAGGCAAACTGCTTAGGGAGCTCAATCATACCTTTTTGACTCTGATCCCAAAGAAGGAAGGAGCGACGTCTCTCAGCAATTTTCGGCCTATCACTTGCTACAATTATTTATATAAAATTATCACTCACTTGATGTGCAGACGTATGGAGCAGGTAATGCAGGGCTTGGTGTCTAGCAACCAAGTGACTTTTGTGAAGGGCGATCTATTTCTGATAATAGCTTGCTTGCTCATGAGTTGCTTCGGGACTTCAACAAACCTGGAGGGGGCAAAGTATGCGTCAAGCTCGATTTGCGAAAGGCATACGACTCTGCCAATAGGGAGTTCGTGTGCCATATTATGATTGCTATGGGCTTCGCCCGTACTTGGGCGGATAGGGTCCGTGTCTGCATATCCAGTCCCTCATTCTCAGTATTAGTGAGGGGTCAACCGTACGACCTTTTCCGCAGTTCGAGAGGGCTTCAGCAAGGAGATTCATTGTCGCCATATCTCTTCACCTTGGTTATGGAGTTTTTCACATCTCTCATGGATGCGGCAGTCCATAGATGTTGGATTATTTTGTTGTGTAAGCGGGTTCAACCGCAAGTTTTCCATCTTATCTATGCGAATGATTTGTTGGTTTGTATGGTGCCTTCGCGATGTGGGATAGAGGCTTTGATTTCGATTATGGAGCAATTTGGCTCCTTGACTGGCCTCCAGCTGAACAAGGACAAGAGCATGGCATATTTCAACAGACTCTGCTAGCAGAAAGAAGAGCGGGCCCTACTTCTTGGGGTTGAGAAGGGGATCTACCAGTCAAATATTTAGAAATTCAAATATCTATCAATTATGCCAAAGAGGTTGAATGTCAAAGTCTAGTGGACTATGCACAACGCAGATTGGAGGGATGGCATGCCCAGAGCCTATCCTTTGGAGGTCGCATTGAGTTGGTACGCTCTGTTATATATGCCATTGCTCGATTCTGGTTGCAGACCCTCGTGCTCTCGACTGCGACCATTAGTAAAATCGAAAAATTATGTGCCGACTTTATATGAAGATGAGGCTTGCACTCTATTGGATGGACGACTCTCTGCTGACCTAGGGAGGAGGGAGGTGTAGGTTTGCAGTCCTTACGGACCCTGCGTGATACTGCGGGCCTGAGGCAAGCTTGGCGATTTCTTGCACATGATTCCTTATGGGCGGTCTGGATGAAGGAGAGGTATTTGAAGGACCAATCTTTCTGGGAGACCCGAGCCAATAGCAATGACTCCGTTACATGGCAGAACTTGCTATCTCACCTTACTACATTGAAGGGCCTTATTTCCAGAGTAATGAAGGACGAAGCAACTACTGATTTGTGGCTTGATCCTTGGATCAACCATCAATGTTTGGTGGAGCGAGTGGGATGGCAGGTGCTGCCAGCGGTGGGAAGGAGGACACGGGTTAGTGCTATTCTGCGGGAAGGAGCGTGGAGGTCGGATCTTCATCCTTCGACGTGGCAGTTTCGTCAGGAGATTGATGAAGTCCAGGTGGACCCCCAGAGTTTGGAGGAGGATCGTTGGGTGTAGACTAACACGGGACAACGGTCATTTTCTCACTTTGTTATCTACACATCTATTAGGGAGGTTCACCCTCCTATGGAGCTGGCACATGTAGTTTGGACCAAGGGGGCGGGCCTCCAAAATACAATTTTGCTTGTACAAACTCTACCTTGGGAGGTTGCTTACTCGGGATCGGCTTGCGAGGTTTGGTGTTTATGTTCCATCGCTTGTTTGTGAGCTGTGTAAGCTAGATTGTGAGTCTATGGATCACCTATTTTTCAGTTCACATCCTCTGTTTGGCAACATCAATGCTCTCAGCTCAACGTGCAGACTCATGGTCCTCAGAATTGGAGGGAGGAGGTGACATATCATGGATGGAAGGAGTCGGGGTTCCCAGTGGTACAAAACAGCTAGGATTCGGTTGGCGGTTTTTGTCTGGCATATATGAAAAGAAATGAATCATAGAATTTTTGAGCTGGTGACTACACCCATTAATGGGTTGATACATAACATAGACTATGATGTAAAAGTGATGGAGAACTCTAAGTCTCCCATTGGGACTTGACTTGTAGCTTATTTTTGTCTCACTATATATATTAGAAGAAGATACTTTGTATATATATCTATGTTGTTACAGGCGACGCCTAGGCGCGCCCGATTTGAACAGGTTACCTCGACCTGCATATTTTACTGTAGTGTAAGGCGAGGGCTGTCTAGGCGCGCCTAGGCGGGCGCCCAGGTTCGTCCAGGGGAGACAACTGCGGGCGCCTAGGCGGTGGATCTCAGGATGGGCTATGGGCTTTTTACTAATATTTTTTTGGGCTTTAGGGTTATTATTGTTGCTAAAACAGGTGCTATTGTAAAAATTGATGCTGTTTGTTGCCTTCTGCTACCGCTAATGTTGCCTTTTGCTACTGCTACTGTTGTCTTCTCCCTCTTATTGCAATCTGCTACTGCTGCTGCAGCCTTCTGCTACTACTGTTGCGGTCTTATGCTACTGTTGCTGCTGACTTTTGCTACTGCTGCTGCCTACAATGTTTACACAGGTTTAGAGACCCAAAAATCTGGGCGGGCGCCTAGGTGCCGCCTAGGCGCGCCTAGGCGAGGCGGGTATGGTCTCGCCTCGCCTAGCGCCCAATACAACATATATATATATATATATATATATATATATATATATATATATATATATATATGAAGGGACCTAAAGGACTCCGTATAATTAATGCAAATAGCTCTAGACTGTGAACACGCCCTCAATTAGTTGAGGCGTTTACTTTACAAATTGAAACATTCAAGGGGGAAAATAGTATAACCGTCTAATTGAGTATTTGATCAGTCAAGGATATGTGAATAATGTAGTATGTCCTTGCATGTTCATCAAGAAATCACATTCTGGATTTGCTATTATACTAGTCTATCTTGATTATGTGAATATCATCAGGACTCTTGAAGAGCTTAAGATAACTGCCTCGCACATGATGTCGGAATTTGAGATAAAAATTCGAAAAAACTCGATTATGCTTAGGCATGCAGCTTGAGCAATGTACCGATGGTGTTTTGGTTCATCAATTGAGTTACACTTGTTGATTTAATATGGAAAAAAGCAAAACCCTCGAGGACACCCATGATTGTCCGTCCCCTAGAGTCTAAATGAGACCCATTTCGTCCTAAGGAAGATGATGAAGAGGTAATGGAACCCAAAGTTGTATATCTAAGTACAATAGACGCATTATTGTACTTAGCTCAATGCACTAGACTAGACATCTTATTTGTTGTGAAACTCTTGGCTAGATTTAGCAACACGCTGTTACTGTAATGAAATTAAATGCATATTCCTTTATCTTAAGGGTATTACGGACATTGGCTTATTATATTCCTATGCATCTCAGAATGGATCAAATTTCGTGGGTTCTCGAACTGATGTCCGCCTTGTCGGCTATGTCGATACATGTTATTTATTTGTCCCGCACAAGGCGAAATCCCAAAGTGGTTATGTCTTCACCATTTGGGGTATATCGATTTCTTGGAAGTCTACAAAGAAGTTCCTTGTCGCCACTTCTTCAAATCATGTCGAGCTTATCGTTCTTCATGCTGCCATCTGGGAGTGCATATGGTTACGAGACATCATTGAGCATATTCGGATTGCGAGCGGATTCTTGTCTATTAATGATATCCCGACGATAATATATGAAGACAATGTCGCATGCATTGACCAGTTGAAGAAGGATTACATCAAGGGAGACACTCCAAAGCACATCGCACCAGAGTTCTTCTCGAATCAGTAACAACTTTAGCAAAAGATTGAAATCAAGCAGATCTGATCCTAGAACAACTTGGCCGACATGTTTACCTGGTCCTTACTGAAGTCCAGATTATTCATGGCATTTGGTTACGGAGGCTCTCTAAATTGCAATGCTCGTAGTTTCGGATATGTCAAAATCAGGGGGAGCATCCAGAAGTATAGTCACTTGACCTTAATGTACTATTTTTCCTAGCTTAGGAGCATTTTTTCCATTGGATTTTTGGCACCCAAATGTTTTAAGACTTTTAATGAGGCACGATATCGGTTTGGTTATACATCTAAATATTTTCACGTCCTGAACACGTATCAAGAACGACTCAACTTTTCTTTTAATTACAGATTTTTCACTAGGTTTTCCGAATCAAGATTTTGGTCAAATCTGTCTACATATGCATATCCCCATAAACTTGCATTAATATGTTACTTAAAGACTGATGCTGACGACTCATCCTATTTTTTTAATTACGGATTTTTCACTAGGTTTTCCGAATCAAGATTTTGGTCAAGTCTATCTACATACGCATATCCCCATAAACTTGCATTAATATGTTACTTAAAGACTGATGCTGATTTATCCCTGAAGATTGAGACCAAACATCCATCAAGGTTGATGCTTGTCGTTCCTAAAAACTGATACAAATTGTTTATTGAGTTGTGCACACTTAAGGGGAAGTGTTGTAGTTAGTTATAACTAACTAGATATGGTTGTGCCAACTAACGATATACCGATCTCTTAGAGATATGTTGGTTATCCATTGTAAGCCTTTTGGCTATTGTATAAATACAAAGAGAAAACTTATTCAAGGGTTCCTTCCTACATACATAATACAAACATAGTCTCTTTTTTCTACAGAGTTCCTGAAGAACTAATAGTCTTCCAATATATATATATATATATATATATATATATATATTTGGAAAAAGGTAAATTTTATTCCAAAAGGAAAAGCCATAATAATACAACATACAATCTGAGTGGGACTCCCACTCATCAATTCTCCATAGCATTTACATCAAACTCGATGTTATGGAGAATGCCAACCGGAGGGGTGACCAGCCCCTCGAAGATCCGACGGTTTCGCTCCCGCCATACATGCCAAACCGAAGCAGCCAGGCGAACTCTGGCTGTTCGGAACCAATCCTGCCCTCGACCCCTGCTATCTCGGATTACCGTGATGATGTCCCCTATACCTTTCCCGGAGGCGCATACTCCCAATACACGCTCCTGCTCCGACCAGATCTTCCATGCCATATCACACTCGAAGAGTATATGCTTTATAGATTCAGGCTCCAAACAACAGAGCACACACTTGGGATCCGGAACCGGCACACCAAACGCACTCAGGCGATCTCTAGTCAAGAGGCGGCCCAGTAGAAGCTTGTAGACACACAACTGCATCTTCCTGGCCAGGCCCTTGCACCAAACGAACTCATAATCGGGACTCAGAGGGAGGGTACGCCGGATAAGGTTATAGCAGCTACGGAATTGGAACTCCCCAGTTCCCGAAGATGTAACAGTAGGCTCCCAAATCCACCGATCCGCAGGCAAAGCCGGATCAATAGCTGTAGACATAATGATCTCACCCAGCTCCTCAGCGAACCGATAAGAATCCGGCCTCCACTCCCCATTCCGGATGATGCGGCTACACGTCAGACCACGCCTGTCCTCCTGATGAGTCGGGGCTCCCCTGATGTCCAACAGCGAACGCCGATCAAGCCAAGGATCCCGCCAGAGGTCCGTACCCGACCCATCCTTCAGGACCCTCCGGATAGCAGACTTGAGCACCCTCCTGTGTCGCAGGATAGTCTTGAATGTGACAGAATGGTTGTTGTCAGTAGAACACGTCCAAAAGTTGCCCTGCTTCACGTATCTGCTGTGCATCCAGTCCGCCCAGAGAGATCCCCTGCTGATGAATCTCCATGCCAGCTTAAGCGCAAAAGTCTTCCTAATCTCCAGCAACGGCCTGAGCCCCACTCCTCCCTCCTTCCTGGGACGACAGAGCTGCTCCCAGGAGATCGCATGCAGACCCCCCCTCCAAATGAAATCGGCACAGAGTCGCTCCACTCGCCGAATAGTAGCCACATGGAGGAGGATGGACTGCAGCCAGAAATGGGCCACAGCCGAGATCACCGATCTAACCAGCTCAATGTGTCCGCCAAAAGACAGACCGGCGGCTTGCCAACCTTCAACTCTCCTCTGGACATACTCCACCAGACTATGGCAGTCCTGATCCCGCGCATAGTTGACTGTGAGAGGCACTCCTAAGTAACGCACCGGAAGATCACTTCTCGCGATACCCAGCACATCAGCTCGCTCCTCCTTCCGGGTACACAGGGAGCTGAAGTAGACCCTACTCTTATCCCTGTTCATCTGGAGACCCGAAAAGGACTTCAAATCTTCCATAATAGCCGCAAGCGTCTGCAATCCCTCCGTCGACGGCTGGATGAAAACTAGCAGGTCATCCGCATAGATAAGATGAGTAACTGGGGGGTCCATCATCCGAAACAGAGGAACCAGCCGACCACGGTGCACTGCCAGATCCATCAAGCAAGTAAAGTATTCCATAACAAGCGTGAACAGGTAAGGGAACAGTGGATCCCCTTGCCTAAGCCCACGGTTGCTTTGGAAGTACCCATAAGGAACACCCTGGATGAGAACAGAGAGAGTAGGGGACGTAATGCACTCCCGTATCATCGCAACCCAGTGCTCCGCGAATCCCATGGCGGTTAGAGCATCATTAAATTTTCAGTGTTAAGTCGGGAAATACTGTTATAGATGGCTCGTTCTTTTAGTTCTCTGTTATACCTGAACTTATGAATGTTATATAAGGCTTGCAATATGCCATCCCTCATCAAAGGTTAGTACTTTAGCAGAAGTTCCCAATTGGGGCGAATACCTTGGTTCTCGAATCAGTTATGACATGTAACTGAGCTAATCCAGTGGTCCACCCATATATTTTTGTGGATACTATAATCTAAGCTACCTTTTAGGAATGTACTATATGGTTCAGTCTATGATCTTTGACTTCACAATGCAACAAATTAAGCTATTCAATGGATGGTTATGCTTCCTAAAGCTCCACACACAGATTGGCCCTCAATGAGTGTGTCCTGTTCATTTGATAAATTAAGGTGGTATTCAAAGTAAAAGATGCATTGACCTGTCAGTTCTTGGAGACAACTCAAATGCTTATTTATGCTTCAACATAATGTTTTTGTCCAGTTAGCTCTACGGAATAAAGCATGACAAAGGAGGTCCATCTAATGAATTATTGATGTTGTTGAGACATTTTCTGGGATCTGAATGTCGCATTATACAAAGCTATCATCTTGTATTGTCTGTCTTTTCCAGAATAATTGCCAGCGATCCTGATGGTCAGATTCAGATGATTGACCTTATTCATGCAAAGCATGTCATGCTTCTGTTCAAGACAACTTGATGCTTCCTTTCATTTTCTTTGAAAGTTTGTTCTTTTATTTGAGGCAACAAATATTCAAAAGTTAATTTCTTTCTTTGTTATGCATGTATAGTGCTTTTATGATTATTTTAATTTTTAACTCAACATCTTAAATATCTTATTTTATTATTTAAGCAATATCTAATTGCAGGGATATACCATGGTTGCTGTTGATGAAGGTTTCGCTGATGAAGTACTGTGCGTGCGAGCATACAACATATCATATATTACCCTTGGAATCGGCATCAGGTTCTTTTTCTGGCCCTAATAAATGTCACATTAATGTGGGTAGTTCCTTGGCCTAAGATTCTCTATCATGAGATGAGCAACAGTTGATATCATTTCAATTTTGAAAAAGAAAAACATGGATGTTGATTAAATTGTTGTTGATCTCATTTCAATGTTGGTGGTTATGTTATTGTGATGTATGCGGTCAAATTCATTTGCAGTCTATCTGGCATATATCTTTCTTTACTTCTTGTATTTATAGCATTTCAATGTATTTTTCTCAATTGTAGGAATGGTCGTTTCCTTCTCCAGACTGCTGAAGATATTATTGCAGCATCTGCATTATTGGAATGTGAAGAAGCTTTAAACTTGGGTAGCATGAATGCGACCGAAGTTTTTATAACCTTGAGAAGCAAAAGTATTTTGCACTTGTTTGCATCAATTGGAAGGTCTTTGGGACTGAAGGTAAACTTTTGAATTCCTTTATGAGGATGTGAAGTTAATATAATATAAGGTATTGGTTCATGTAAAGTAAATTTATTCTTAGTTAAGTACTTAAGACTTTTATAATCAATATTTGATGTAAGGTATGATTAGCTTGTTAGTATGAGTAGTATATTTTAGGAATTATTTGTATATTTTGCTTTTGTTATTTGGTTCACAATGCATATATGATATTTTGACTTTCTATTTAGGGAAAAGGTTAAATATAAGTTATAATATTTGTTAGTATTACTATAGCGTTACAGTGCTGATATCCTCATTTGTATGTGCTTTGACTATTAGCCTTTGTATATTATTTATTTGTGCTTTAGGGGACGTTTGGTACGCGGTATTTTTTTTTTATTCCCGGAAAAATTTAAGATGGGAATCTATTACTACGTTTGTTTGGCTTATAAAAAATTTATTCCCGATAATTATAAATACCCGTGTAAATAGTTTACCCACAAAACATGGGAATTCTATCCCTTGAGAATAGGTGTGTATTTTTTTTTGTCCGGGCAAAAAAAAATTGTCTAAATTTTTTTCTTCTTTTTTGATCAATTTTGATTAGTTTTGAACATTTTTTCTTTTTTTTTGTCGTTTTTATCGCTTTTTTGTCATTTTTTGTCGTTTTTACCCATTTTTTGTCGTTTAAAGCGATTTTTTTGTCGTTTAAGCGATTTTTTGTCGTTTTTACCCATTTTGTCTTTTTTGTCACTTTTTGATTATTTTTTTGTCGCTTTTACCCAATTTTTGTCCTTTTTGTCGCTTTTTTTGTCAATTTTTGTCGTTTTAAGCGATTTTTTTCGTCGTTTTGTAGCTTTTTTTTGTTGTTTTTACCGATTTTTAGTCGTTTTTGTCGCTTTTTGGTCATTTTTACTGATTTTATGTCATTTTTTGTCGCTTTTACCGATTTTGTCGTTTTAACCGATTTTTTGTCCTTTTTTGTCGTTTTTATCGATTATTTTTCGTTTTTGTCGCTTTTTGTTTATTTTTTGTCGTTTTAACCGATTTTTGTTGTTTTTAACCGATTTTTTTTTCATTTTTTGTCGTTTTAACTGATTTTTTGTCATTTTTTGTCGTTTTAACCGATTTTTTTGTTTTTTGTCGTTTTTGCCGTATTTTGGTTTTTTTTGTCGTTTTTACCGATTTTATGTCGTTTTTGTCGTGTTTTGGTTATTTTTGTCGTTTTTACCCTTTTTTGTTATTTTTTGTCATTTATACATTTTTTGTCGCTTTTTGGTCATTTTTTTTTCGTTTTAACCGATTTTTTGTCGTTTTTCATCGTTTTTATCATTTTTTTTATTTTGTCGTTTTTACCGATTTTGTGTCGTTTTTACCATTTTTTTTTCGTTTTTACCGATTTTTTGTCGTTTTTACCGTTTTTTTTTATATTTGTTCATTTTTTTTCGTTATTATTATTTTTTATTTTTTTTCCCGGGAATATTTATATTGTCACCAAACATGGGAATGTAATTTTCCAGGGAATTTAATTCCTTGGAATTTGATTCCCGGGAATATAGAATTCCCGGCTATATAGTATTCCGCATACCAAACGCCCCCTTAGCTGTTAAGAGTTATTACTTCATTTGTTGTGATCAAGATGCAGTCACTAATCTTCTCTTTTTGCTAAACATATCTTAAGCTTATAAATATGCATTGATGTGGAAAAGCCTTGATTTTGCAGGTTTATGAACAGTGCTTGAATACTTTGAAGATTCCAAAGTCCATCTTGAACGGGTCAGATTTATTACTAATGGAGTTCCCACTATGTGGAAGTTCTTATTATTTGCTAATGCAGCTTGATAGGGATTTTAAGCCACTCTTTAATTTGCTGGAGACCCAATCGGGCGAGAAGTCGCATTTAGTCAGTGATGCCAATCATGTTTCCCGTTCTAATAAAATTGACATTAATCAGATACACTTGGTCGAAGACGAGTCAAATTTGACCCTTCTTAACTGGGAGAAGATACACTCTTTACCAAATGAAGGAACTTCCGATCCAGTTTCAGAAAATGATATTCTTTCTGACTTTGGGTTGGAATCAACTCTCCAGCTTCCTGGATGTTCACAAGGAAAATTTTCATCTATTGTTGATGAAGTGTTCAAGCTTGAGAAAGGTGGATCAGGCACCTCTTTTCTTGTTCAGGGTCAACCTTCCTCGTCATTTAGTCCCTCCTCTTTCTCTCACTTGAGCTCTCTTTCAACGACTCATCAAGGAACGAAGGCTGGAGATAGCATACCCAGGTTGGAAGGAGGAAAGCAACAGTCTCAGATTAGTTATATTCCGAAGCTTTCTGGTGCTTCCAGTTTAAATAGTTCAATGTTTATTGCAAACAATTCAAAAGGCCTACTCCACACCAGTGCTATATCTTCTCCAAGTCCTGCGAGGAACTCATATAATCAGAGGCTATCAGTTTCAAAATCTGATCAGGATTTAAGCTCTCTCAAATCTCCACATTTGAGTGAGGTTGGTCAACGTTCTGCTATGGATGAGGAGCAGTCAAGACTAGCAAATGAGTCTCCTAAAGGAGTAACTCTTGATGGCGGAAGTCGACCAACTCAGCTGTTGTTGGCAGGTATACCTTGGATCTCTTTAATTAGTAGTAAAACATGTGGTCTCCATAGCTCGTCCACTGAGCAGTTGGATATTGATAATTTATGAAGCTCTTCGATTACCCCTACCTTATGTAGGGGTCATAAGCCCTTATAATTCTAAGTTACTCTACTTGTGTGTACGATATTCTTTTGACATTAGTGAACCTCTTCTTACAGGCCAAACTACTGAACTAGGATTTCCCCTCCCCTCAGGACGCGACTGTGTTTCTAGACTTGAAAGGACTTCACTTAAGCGGCCTCTTTCAGAGATTCTAATGCTAATTCCATCAATGGAAGGATCGGAAGTTGGTGTTCAGCCAAGGAAGAGAAGGAAAATCTTGGAGTCAGTTCACCATCCTGTTGCTCCACAAGGACCCTTGTGTTTAGTGACAGAGAAACCTGGTGGATATGTGTATGGAAGATTACTTGCTGATGCGAATCATGGACTTGCTCCTTCTAACATATATATCTCAGTCCTTCACCATGTTGTTAGGCACTGTTCATTATGTATAAAGCATGCTCGACTAACCAGCCAGATGGATGTTCTTGAGATTCCTTATGTTGAAGAAGTGGGTCTACGAACTCCATCTTCAAGCTTATGGTTTCGGTTACCATTTGCTAGGGAAGATTCTTGGAAGCACATATGCCTGCAGCTTGGTAAACCTGGAAGCATGTACTGGGATGTCAAAATCAATGACCCACATTTTCGGGAACTGTGGGAACTTTGCAAAGGTAGCACCAGCACCCAGTGGGGTTGTGGTATTCGTATTGCCAATACATCTGATGTTGATTCTCACATCCATTATGACCCAGAAGGTGTTGTCTTGAATTATAAGACTGTGGAAGCTGATAGTATCCAGAAGCTGGTTTCAGACTTACAAAGGCTGTCAAATGCTCGGTTATTTGCTTGTGGGATGCGCAAGCTGATTGGTATAAGAGAGGATGATAAGCCGGATGATAGTAACATGAAGACGGAAAATAAATTGCAACTATCAAGTAAAGGCAATAATGAGGCTGGCAATAAGTTGTCTGAACAGATGAGAAAAACATTCAAGATTGAAGAAGTTGGGCTCATGAGTTTATGGTTTTCTTACGGCTCGATGCCTGTTATGGCACACTTTGTTGTCGAATGGGAAGCTGGCAAGGAGGGTTGTACAATGCATGTTTCTCCTGATCACCTGTGGCCGCATACCAAGGTTTCTGCTTCTTTCACATTTTTAGTCTTTTATTTGATGTGTGAAGGGCAGTTATAATCCATTTGCCCACAACACTAAATATGCATGGTCCTTTAACACTGTTGACCATCAACTTTGTGCCTTAAATTGCTAAAACCCTGTTAACATACTTTCTATCTTTATTTTATACAAAACTGCACAATGTGGATCGTTTTTCTTCTCTCTTCTTTTCAGTATACTTATTTTGCTTCAATCATCTGAATTACAAAAAATACACCTGTAAAGATATGGTTGAACATTATCAGCTATAGCTGCTTATCTCAGTAAAGAACTTTTTTAGCAGGTCATTGTTAAAGTACCTTGGGAGTCTGTAGAATGTTACATGATTTTCTGGTGGTTGAGCTATTGGTGTGAAGACTTCATTACTTCAACATACCGGATTAAAAATTGACCAAGGATTTTGTCAAAGGCCAATATCCCATACATGCTCACTGCAGAGTATCTAATGATATTGTTCTCGTCAGAAAAATTGAAGCACAGTATGAAGTATGAACAGAAAGAACTAGTGGGATTGGGTGATAAAACTTAGTTAGTTATACAAGGGGAAAAGGTAAAAAATAGTATAAGCAAGGAATCTAAGCAAGGAATTTTGGGCAAGCTCTTTGTTGTACTCAGAAACTAATAACTAAAAATATACATACTCTCTTTTATTTGTCTAATCCCTAGATATCTGTTTTCCTTGAACCAAATATGATATGTTATCAGATTATGTATCTATTAATAACATACATGCTCACTGCAGAGTATCTAATGATAATCCTTATCACAAAATGAACTATTGGGATTCGGTAATAAAACTAACTAGTTATTTATATAAAGGAATAAGGTAATAAATGAAATAGTAGAATCAAAGAATTTAAAGCAAGCCCTTAGTTGAACTAAGAAACTAACAAGTAACTAAAAATACAATATTGTCATTTTGGTTTTTCACGAATCCCTAGATATCTGTTTTCTTGTACCAAATATGTTATGTTGTTACCAAATTATATATCACTAATTGTTTTTACTTATATACATTGAAGTTGACAAACATTACTGAAGACGATCAATCTCATTGCATTAAATGATTTGGTTATTCATTTGAAGGCTTCAAAGTTCACACCTAGTTTAGCTTGAAGCTTGAACCAAATAGACCTATGTTAACATATCTAATACTTGCACATCCATTCATAAACATGCACATTATCTGAGACACTATTGAATATGATCAGTGTTGGTGCTGTCACACAGGCTTTGCTCCTGATGTTGGTGTTCCAGTAGTTGAAACTACAGGGATGGTGCGAGGATTTTCCTTGGGGGAGGGGAATTAGGCTGCAAGAATCATGTAAAAGGCTAACAGCATTTAAACTAAAAGTTGATAAATGCACAATGAGCAAGTGGAGTGCAAATTTCATCTCTTTAAAACCTCAGATTATTTATGAGCTAAAGAAGAGAATTCAATTCTCATCAACCTGTATTGATCCTAAATTATTGATATTCCTAATCAAGTTTGTTTTTGTCAATTTGTTTCGCAAATATTTTAACCCAAAAATTTAAGGTTACATAAATTAATTTGGGAAAACTTTGTTGGGACTAATTAATGTGTGTGCAAACATACGTCTATGAAAACTTTAATGTTGGGATACTGGCCACTCGGGCTTCTCTCTCCTTAGTTGCATCTTGATTTTCATCATTATTAAGCAGTTATAGTTGGATTTTTCAACCTATTTATTATTCAAGTTATTGGATGCCTTTTCCTTGTTTTTTCTGTCCTTCATGGTTGTACTTTGCTCATACACAGTTGTAATGGTGGCTTGAGTTTATCTTATGCATGCACACCTCAATACAACATTCCCATTAAAATACTGAGAAGAGATTAAAAAAAAGTTGTACTTTCATTAGCCAATTTCACTTTATGTTATTCACTAGATGTAATGGAAATACCTCATGCAGTTTTTGGAGGATTTTATCAATGGTGGTGAGGTTGCGTCCTTCCTAGACTGCATCCGGCTAACTGCAGGACCTTTACTTTCCCTTGCTGCTGCAATACCTCCTGCACGGATGTCAGGTCCTGTCTCTGCTGGTCCCTCCATTACAAAGCAGAACAATTTCATCCCATCACAGGGATTACTACCAAATGGTTCATCATCAAATGCTATCCAGTCTGCATCTGCTATCCCTGCTGGTTCTGCTGTTACTCCCTCAATCGGTAGCCACAGTCTTCATAGTGCAGCAACTTTATCTGCAGCCATAAGAGTTGGTTCCGGAACGGTTCCTAGCTCATTATTGCCGATTGATGTGTCCATTGTTTTGCGAGGTCCGTATTGGATAAGAATCATATATCGTAAGAAATTTTCCGTTGATATGCGCTGCTTTGCTGGAGATCAGGTTTGGCTACAGCCAGCAACACCTCCCAAGGGGGGACCTCAAGCTGGGGGATCACTACCATGTCCACAGTTTCGTCCTTTCATCATGGAGCATGTGGCACAAGGCTTGAATGCTTTAGAACCAAATTTTCCTGGTGGTGCTCATGGAGGTGGGCATATGAACTCTACTAACAATACTAGCCAAGGTTCAGGCACTCAACCTCTAGTAGCTAATGGCAGCCACCCAAATGTGGCAAGTGGTGGTGGAATGTCTAGACCAAACTCAGCTGGTGGAAGCCAGGCAGCTGGCAGCGTGACCAGAATCAGCAATGCTATTTTGTCGTCGTCTGGTATGCCTGCAGGGGTCTCTGGAGTACCTGTACGTATATCTCCAGGTACGGGTGTCCCAGTTCATGTTAGAGGGGAGCTGAATACTGCCTTTATTGGACTCGGAGATGATGGAGGTTATGGAGGTGGATGGGTTCCCCTTGCGGCTCTTAAAAAGGTGTTACGGGGCATTCTCAAATACCTTGGAGTGTTATGGCTGTTTGCTCAGTTGCCGGACTTGTTAAAAGAAATTCTGGGTTCAATATTGAAAGAGAATGAAGGGGCACTTCTGAATTTAGACCAGGAGCAGCCAGCTTTGCGCTTCTTCGTAGGGTACGCTATTGATTTCAAGTTTATGCATTCTATGAGCTTTTCATTTGCTGGTGAACTGTTTCAAATTTATGCCTTAGGTTTTATTATATCAATATTTTATTTTGGGATTTCCGATTTTTGAGCTTTGTGGTAGGTTATGACTGCAAATCATCTAGCAGTTTCTGAAATGCTTTGAGTTAGCATTTATAAATAATTATCAGTCAAACCTTATAGTTTGCAACATCCGCAATGATCTCAATTCAATGTTATATTATGCGGTTTCATTATGCACTGTGTCGAGGACGTTCTCCCATTGACTAGATTACATGGATCGTTAATTGAAGTCACCTCACACCCCACTTGGAAATTCTACATATATGTTTCTCTGCCCACTCTATTAACTTGATTAACTGGTTGATTATTCAGCCTATTATCGCCAATTTATCCAATTTTCAGAATAATGCTCCTTTTTACGTTATCTTTTGGATTTATGATGCTTGCATATTCCATGATCTGTAGACAGTTGATTATTGTATTGCATTATTATTGTATTGTATCTTGCTTGTAATGTTTTCCGAGTATTCCCTAGAGATCGCAGACATTAATTGATGTTAGTTGGTCCAGAGAAAGAATGGAACATTTAAAGGGAAAGGTTTGTTTCATATGCTAGAATGGTTTCATTTACTTGTCTCGTATTAACTAATTTCCTCCATGATTCCATCAATGCAAAATCTGCATCATGGGTAGCATTAGGCCTTCTCACTATTAGCTATTTCAGCAAACTCTGATATAAATTACTTCCCATCTGTATTTCCAGACTAAAATATGGCAAACAGGAAGTACGTCCTGATTGCTTCATTTTAGGTTTAGAATGTGTTGCCCAATTTCACACTGAATAAAATTGGCCCCCCATGACACTGAGTCGAAAAACAAAGTTTTGACAGTTCGGACTTAGACTGACTTGTAAAATGTAGCTGAAGATGAGACATGAGCACAATCATCTAGCACAATGACATTTTAGGCGCACTATGTGTGAGAATATTCTCTATAAATGTGCTGTTTTTTTTTCTCCTTGGCTAATCCCAAATAGTTAGGTTAATGATTGATACGTAAAGATGGCCTTATTCCTCCTTACCTTTAACTGTGTTTATCCTTATCACTTCTATTGACTGTCCTCAACAGGCTGTCACATAAGTTATATTTGCTTTCTCATGCAGGAGCTATGTTTTTGCTGTAAGTGTTCATAGGGTCCAACTCCTTCTACAAGTTTTGAGTGTCAAGCGTTTTCACCCCCAGCAGCAGCAGCAAGCTCAAGCCAGTGCTCAGGAAGAACTAAGCACTGCTGAAATTAATGAGATCTCGGACTACTTCAGTCGTCGGGTAGCATCTGAGCCATATGATGCCTCTAGGGTTGCATCTTTCATCACTCTCCTCACCCTGCCCATTTCAGTCCTCCGAGAATTTCTAAAGCTCATTGCTTGGAAGAAAGGATTATCTCAGACGCACGGTGGAGACGTAGCCTCTGCCCAAAGGGCTCGTATTGAGCTATGCTTGGAGAACCATTCAGGTTCACTGTCAGATGAGAACACTGAGAGCTCATCAGCATCAAGGAGTAATATTCATCATGATCGAGCCCATAGTTCAGTTGATTTTGCTCTCACTTTTGTACTTGATCCTATTCATTTACCTCACATAAATGCGGCCGGTGGAGCCGCTTGGTTACCATACTGTGTTTCTGTGAGACTGAAATATCAGTTTGGGGAGAGCACTCATATAACTTTTCTTGAAATGAACGGAAGCCATGGGGGTAGAGCTTGCTGGTCACGAGTAGAAGACTGGGAGAAATGCAAACAACGGCTAGCCAGAACAGTGGAATATTCAAATGGAAATATCGTGGGAGATATAAGCCAGGGGAGGTTGAGATTTATTGCAGAGACTTTGCAAAGAGCACTCCAAGTGTCACTGCAGCAGCTCAGAGATGGCCCAGTTCCTTCTGGCTCTACTGGTACTTGAATTTGAAGTTTCATCGTGTGGCATAAAAGGGAAATGTTACTACCGGTGCATTAAGAATGCAGCAGCAAAAGTATAATATTTGAAGTGATCTTCTGCTGCCCTCTCTTGGTGGTTGTGTTCCTCTGGTGGTTTCTCACCAAGATTAGCAATAGCTGGCAAGAGGACAGGGGAGCTCTAGCTGGCGTTAAGGCATTTGACCTGAAATCATTTATTCACGTAGAAGGGTTTTGATGTTAAGATGAAGCGGAGAATGTGTTTCTGTTAGATGGACGTAAGAGGAGCCAGTAGAGAAGGGTTGGTTGGGGTATGCTCAGCAATTTCAATTGCATAGCTGGTCAAGCTAGTATTTATTTATAGCGAAGACGCGTACAAGTTTCTCTGTAACATTTTACTGTGAGTGTTGGAACATCTCTGTATAGTTCTGTAACCTAGAGGATGCTGATCTCTATATTTCCAAAATGTCTGTAAATAGAAATGCATATTTAATTCAGGAAAAGGGTTTATGGAGATGCTGTGTTGCTTGTTACTTAGAGGAATTTCATCATGTTGGTCTGTTCTCTCTTTTATATATATCTTTAGATAATTATGAATACTCGGTTTGATTTCAATTCAAAGTTCGCTGGCAGTTGCTGCTATTATGCAGTTGGACATTTCTGCTGTGTTTGAAAATTGAGATTTACGTGTACTTCGTTGATGTATTGGTATTTGGTATTTGGTATTTGGTATTTGGTAATTGTAAATTGTAATTGGCAAGTGTAATCGGTACGGCAGGTTGTTTCTCTTTGATTTCTGTGGATGGCAAAATCAAATTTAATTGTGCTCAGGATAGTAGGGGTGAGCATGTTACACCGAAAACCGTCCTGAGCCAAACCAAAATAATTTGGGTTTCAGTTATGGGCTTTGTTAATGGATCTGAACAGAAAACCAATTTAAGATTACATATGTAATTTTATTTAATTTTCACATTGCATAATTGAAATTTATTTTTTGTATTGTAGTTTGATTGATAAAAAAGATTGTATCCTTAAAACACTTTAGTCTGACCCAATATTCAATGAGCCAGCAAAATTGGTTCCAGCCGATTTAAACTGAACAGTCAAACTGAATCGGTTCGGTTTCGGTATAAAGAAATATTGATTCGGCTTTGGAAATTTAGATTTGGTTCCAGTTAAGTTTAGGTTCGAATGAAATTCATTAGCTGGAACGTGATTAGTGCTAAATAGGCTTTAAACTCGTCATGTTTCAATTTTGTGGATGCATGTAATGTGGCATGAGTTTACTATGGACTAGCTATCGACAAGCACAACGTACTTAGCAATTGTTGTGAGAAGTTCTCAAGTTTCCAAAACCTCCATATAATTTACCATTTTTTACAGGAGATCTCTCTACTTAATATTATTTTTCAGAACCCCCCATCCCACCACCCACTCACGCGCGCGCGCGCGCACACACACACACAAAATGTCTAATTTTGACTCAAATTGTTAGCTTGGATATACCAAATGGTACATCCAGAAAGCGCCCTGACATTTGGCGAATATAGGATAATCTCTCGTGTCGTTAAATTCCAAAAATTGTCGTTAAATTCCAAAAATTTCAATCCCTCATAATCTCTGGAGACTGGAAGACCGACGGTCAGGGTTGTTCATTCTCCTCCCTTCAATTTCTTTCGTGCCATTCTCCCTGCTCTAGACCACCGACGAATGCTACACACCCTCCTTTCTGATCTTTCGTGCCCTTCGCCCCTTCTCTGGGCCACCGATGAAGACTAAGGTACTGTTTGGGAAGGGTGGAAAATGGGAGGAAGGAAAAAATTGAGGGAAAAGTGAGAGGAAAATTTTAAATGATGGTGTTTGGAAAGGGGGAGAGAACATGGGGGAGGAAAATTTGAGAGGAAAAAGTAGGTGGGTCCCACCAAAAAATTTTCCTCCCAAATGTGGGAGGAAAATGAAGAGAGATGAGAGGAATTTGAGTGAATTTACCCCACTACCCCTCAAAAAGTTAATATTAAATCATCATTTGAGAATACCAAGGAGAAAATAGTAATTATACCTATATCCATAAACAAATAAAAAATTGTTTTTAAACTTTTCCTTCCCCTACTTTTTGTTCATCCAAACAAGAAGAGGTAAAGTTAATTTTCCTCTCCCTCAATTTTCCTTCCTCTCAAATTTTCCTCTCCCTCCCCTCCTATGTTCCCAAACATAGTGTAAACATCCTCCTCCTGTTAACTCGTGTCATTCACCACTGCTCTGGACCACCGACGAAGGCTACAGAGCCCTAAATTTTCAAATTTGTCGAGTAAATTTTAACCGCCAGCGAAACCCTAGTTTGCTATATTGAGTTAAACTTGTCACAGTAAAATATTTCAACAAATTTGAAACCCTATTTCGGAATCCTAATTTTTAAACTCCTACCGAAACCGTATTTTCTGAACCCCATTTGTCTACATTGTAGAAAATTAGGGTTGACTTACTAAATTTGGAACTTGGGAACTGGTTACTAGTGTCACTATTCATAAGGATCATGAGTTTTGTTATCAAGATTCTAATGTCAGTATTCATGTGGTTTTGTTACTAATCCATATATCCTTTTTAGTATTGTACATGACACCAATAACTGGTGAGTACATCTCTTAATCAATGTAGGTTAACTAAATTTTTATCATGCATCCTCTACAAGAATTTGAGACCACACATGGTGGCTATTTCATCTCGACTCCAATGAAACTTTATGTTGGTGGAGAGATGTATCACAAGTGGGTTGATAATATCACCAGCCTTTCTTGTGATGAATTCAAGACTTTCATGAGAGAGCAATTGCAATATGATTGTGATACTACTAAGGTCTACTCTTTTATGCCAAATACTTCTTCTCTTGATGACATGCTTCGAAAACACCATGGAACGAAGAAGATCAAGCTCTATCTTGATCATGGATAGGGTATTGACACTATCAATATATCTACAGGTTGAAGAAGCTTACAGTTAGAAGACACGGTTGCTAGACAACTAAATATTGATGACATGAGGACATAAAGTCATGAGATAGTGAAAATGAACTATTGCATGTATAACCAAAGATCTTCACATGAAGAAATGCTGAGAAGAAGACCTATTGTATAAGTTTTCTAATGTTTGTACATGATGTAAATGCAAATGTAAGCTTCCATATTGAAATTTGTACATGAGAACAAATCTAAATGCTAAGATATAAATGCAAATATTTTGACATAATGCACTACAAAAATACAGGTAATTATCAATGGATATATCCGTCGCTGTATGTTGTATTTCCGTCGGTAATGTACTTTACCGACGGAATACCAATCATTGTCGTCGTTAGGTTAAATATCGCTAAGAATTTTCCGTCGGTAAGTGGTTGCTATAGCGATGGATTAGCGACTAATTTGGCGACAATAGATCACCGAAGGATTAACAACGTATGTTTTTCGTCGATAAGTCTTGCGACAGTATTGCGACGGATTAGTGACAAAATTTTGTGAGCCCACATTTTTAATTTTTCCAGAAGGTCAGCGATGGACATTTCCGCCGGTAAGACGACTGGTACAAATTTGCATATCAGTTACCGACGAAAATTTCTGTCGGTAACATGTTACCTTCTCAGTTTTCCGTTGGTGACTAGTCGGTAGGACGTCGCTGAGCGAATTTCCGTCGGTAACATGTTACCTTCCCAGTTTTCCTTCAGTGACTAGTCGGTAGGACGTCGCTGAGCTACAGGTATTCGTTGGTAGTAAGTCGTTGATGCTAGTTTTATTGCCAGAACAAATGATACCTGCAATGCTCACACCTGCCAATATCTATATATTCAATACAAATTGGCATTGTATTTGTACAATACAAATATATTACTTATTCAATAAATTCAAACACAAATATATATAACATTGAAGTAAATAGACTCAAACTGCAAATATTTATACAGTTAAATATTTTCTAACTACAAATAAAAATACATTTATACAAATCTACCAAATGATACAAAAATTTCATAAAGTTTTACAAAATCATCCAGTGCAAAATCAAATCATACAAAAATCCAACATATCAAGCCGCTGGTAGAGGAGGTGGCGGCGGCTGTCCGCACGCATATAACTGCGTCAACACCATACTGAGGACCCGTTGTAGGTCCTGGGCTGAAACACCGCCTGGAACAATGAGTGCAGGAGGTGCTGTGGTCGAAGGAGGAGCCGGTGTAGGAGCTGCTGAGGTCGAAGGAGAAGCCGGTGCAGGAGGGGTTATGGTCGGAGCAGGAGCCGCCGGTGCAGTGGTAGCAGAAATCAGACCGCAAGTGTCTAGAACATTGGTCACCTGGGTCATCTAACCCTATAGGGTCACTAATATCTGTGTAATCTGCTCCAAACTATAGGTGCCTGTAGTAACACTGGGCTATCTAGCTACAAGTGGAGGTGGAGGGAGCTCTGGAGTAAATGATTGGCTGTGATGCCAACAATCCGGTACTGTACATGCTGCCGCCTTCCCCTCTTCCTTCGACATCTTGTATCCACAAGTCGTTCCTCACAGCCAGCGTCGGTGGCGGACTAGTCCCAGCTCCCCCTCGGCACCCCCCAACAGTACTTCCTCCCTCACCGACCCAACTCTCTAATGTCTCATACGTCTCCTATATTTATATAGTAAAAAGATGTAGAGTTAAAATGTAGTTACAATTAAGTATTGTTTTTAGATATTGTAGGAATTGTCTTTGATTTTTATTACTAATTAGGGTTATGGTTAGGATATTTAGAGTTAGGTCTAGCGATTTAGATAAAATAATTATAGTTAAGTATAAAGAATAATGTAATTAGATAACACTGAGAAAACTTACATAGGATTTGGTCGTCCGATCATCTACGAGCTTCCCATCCTTCTTTCGCTTATGGGTACGCTCAAAAACTTTGGAAAAGTCGACAGTGTTCGGGTCTCCGCCTGTCCTGGCGACCTCCTCGTACTGTAATAATTAAACAGTAATTAAAAACAAAATATTAAAATTAAATATTTGAAGAAATAACAAATAAGAATACTCACCATCCGTCGATAATGCTCTGAAATTGGGATGGATCCACCCATGTGATGAATACCCGCACGGGCAACCTTCACCTTCTCGCACTTGGCCTTATAGGCCGGAGTGTCCATCTTCTTCTTTAGCTCCTCCCAAAATTTCTTTTTCAATCACTCCTTGCGATGATCTCCAGGGACTTCTGGTCGTTGATCATATCCCTTAACCTTTTGCTAGCGATGGACTTGTAGTACTTTCGGATCACCTGATCTGTGCTCCGGCCACCAGTACAACTTCTGTAAATAAAAAATGTAAAAACAAATGAGCAAATATTTAAGATATGTTATAAACAAAGACGATATTATTTAGGCATACCCCAATCATATCTAGCCATATAAATCGTCTATCAAGTGGGATGTCCCGAAGTTCAGATAGGGACCATGAAACTGACGACGCATCAAGTCGTCCAAATCTCTAACAGCCCGGAGCGGAAAGAACCTGTAATAAGTAAACAATATGCCATTAGAAAATAAAAAAGTATCAATAAATGTGTATACTAACAATTATATACTTACGTCGCTCCACCGGCCTACAGCTCGGGACGAGTGATGTTGGTTGGCCGTTCTGGTAGAGTAGGGGGGTTTGCAAATCGTGGTCGATGTATGTACACTCCATGGTCCACCACCAGGTCAGGATATATATTTGCCCTAGTAGGAGCCACATGTGTAGTTTTCGTTGTAGAAGTTGGATCAGTCGAACTAGGGGAGCACCAGCAGTAGTAAGAGCAGATGCTGAGGGAATATCGGGGCTAGCTCCGCCTACCGATGAACAAGTAAACAATGAAGATAAGCCATCCTCCTCATCAATGAATTCGTCCTCACTAACTCCTCTGCGATCTGTAACTGTAGTAGTAGGAGAAGGAGGGTGGGATGAAGATCCTCGACATCGTCCATGGCCTCGTATCGCTATATGCAAATCTGAAAGAAATAGAAAATAGTGTGATGATACAAATAATCAACGTAAATCTAATAAAAATAAAAAAATGGTTTGATGATTCTCAGAAAGTAATGATGTGATGTAATGAAAAATACTACCGACATGTCATGATACTAATGATAATAGTTTGATGAAATAAATAATACGTACTAATTTTCTTCATCTTCTGATTCATCTTCTAATACATCTTCATCTTCCGAATTATCTTCATCTTCTACTTCTTCATTTTCACTATCACTTTCACCTTCACCTTCATCTTCCAACTCTTCTTCCTCATCCGATACGTCCATTTCAGAGTCCTTCTCTACATGAGGTAAGTCGTCTATGTCAATCTCTTTGTCAACTATATCATCCTCTACAGTAACGTCAACCTCCATATCGTAAACACCGGCTAAACTCATATATGTTGGTTGAGGAATGACTACCTCATCCTCCTGGAATGCTAGATCTCTAATATTATATGTGTTTCTTGCTTTAGTTTTGCATACAGTCCACCAATCACGAGTAGTGCATCGTCGACTAGGATAACTTATGTACTACACTTGGACCGTTTGACTAGCCAACACAAATGGTTCGAAACCTCCATATCTTTTTCCATGTTTTATATCAACAAATCTGAACTGTTTATCAATTCTTCATCTTTGCTTGGGTGTAGTGTCAAACTAATCACATTTAAACAACACAATTTTGGTATCAAAAGAGTAATTCAGCTCTACGATATCACTTAGAACACTGTAGTAGTCAAATTCTGGATCAACATCGTAGACTGAACCCCTCACACAAGCTCCGAAATTCTTTGTATAATTAGCCTCCTCATCAATAAATGAGTGATTGATAGGCTTATCATGTAGGATCGATGGCACTTCTAGAGGAAAGTGAATAGAGTGTAGCGAAAAAATATTCCCAATAAAAAATTAAGCAGGTAAAGACAGATATAAACAAATACTAAGGTGCAGTGAAGTAAAGCAGTAAGTAAATAGAGACAAAAAAGTAATACGCAGACACCGAAATTTTATATTGGTTTCCCTCTGAGAGGAGTAGTCCAGTCTTGAGAACTCTGCTCGATGTTAAATCCACCATTTGAAATAGAGATTATACCGCGTGCTTTACTCCGAACAACACGCCAACTTTAATACCGTCGTAGTTTATTTCGAAGCCTGCGATCAAACGTCAACACCTGTTTGAAGAAAGCTTTTATACTCCAAGCTTGTACAACTCGAATACTCCTAATCGAAAACCACCGGCACTAGAAGAATGACAGTTGTCTTGGAAATAGGAAGATTGAAAGCTCTTTGTAATAGGAAGGCTTTAGAATAGATAGAAAAGATGAAGAATGGATTGAGTGATTAGAAATGACAAACTTTTCTCTATTTATAGGAATTTTTGAACCAGAGTTCGGGCAAAACTCGGTTAGGGCAACGTTCATAATTTTGAACATTTGAGATCCAAAGGAGTAGGAATTTGCTGCTGACCAGGATTAATCATAACTGACCGAGTTCAGTCCGAGTTTGGCATAAACTCGGCCCGAGTTCGGCTAGTAGGTTTTCTGGCCAATTTTGGTTTAGCAAGGGTTTTGGATGTTTGGTTTGGATTGGATCAAAAATAGGTTCGTGTGAGGGTAATCTTCTAAATTGCTAGTGATCCTAACTCACAAATGATCTAGACTCATTAAATGAAAAATACAGAATAAAGTAAAAAAATTGTTTGACGATATCGGCTACGATCTTCTGTAATCATCTTCTATCTTTTCATATCAAAGTCAGAGTTCTAAGTTAATTATCGAAATTAATTGATCATGGCTGTATGGGCCAACAATCTCCCCTATTTTGATAATTTGACAAAACTACGATTGATACTTTATCATTGGTCAGCTTTATTGGGAAGAAGATTGGTGCGGTACGGAAGTAGCTTACGGTATGGAAGTAGAATTTTCATTTGTACAGTAGCTTGCTAATTGACTTGCTTCCCCGCAACAAATGATCAAGTCCTCTGAATGACTTACTCCCCTGCAACAAATTAGATCCTCTAAACATTTATGAAATCTAAGAAAAACCTCAAACAAAAATTCTTTAGAGCAATATGTATTCAACATGTACTATAGATAAAATAAAAATAAAAGTATCGTATTTCTCCCCCGTTTGTCATATAATCAAAATGACAAAACTTGAAAACGTACTCAGCACAGATAAACAAGTAGCAAATAGACTAGTAAGCATAAAGAAAATCTCATAACTAGAAATGCGTAAAGTGCTGAAATAGAAAACTCATACATAGAGTGCATATGTCAAACTGAAATACTAAAAATGCTTTAAAGAAGCATATCTCTAATACATAAGCACTAAAATAAAGCTAGATTAGACTAGTGACTCTATATCACTCCTCAATCATCATCCTCATCATCATCAGCAACATCTGCCGTCCTAGAAGGACTGGACTCAACAGGCAGTGGGGATCATAGCGAGCAGCAGCAGGGTCAAAGTAATTCTGAGCCTCTCGATCATTAATGCGATAACCAAGCACCGAGGGATCACGAACCATAGGAATATGGTCGTCTGGGTTGTGAGCAAAACTATAGGTAACGTCCCTCACGGTGTTGGTCAAGGCCTGGAACTGGAGGGTGGTACGAAAATCTATGGACCTAAACTGATCCAGCATCAAGGCCTGAAAAGACTCAAGAGTGACACTAGTAAGAGGATGAGAAGGATGTGAACTACCAACTGATGGGTCAATAGGAGGAGGTGGAGGAGGCTGTACTGCAAAAACATGAGCGACTCTACGATGCTCATAAAGATGGACAGGTAGAGCATCCTGGGGACAATCATCCAAGATAACCTCAAAATACTCAAAGATGTAAGAAAGATAAATCGTATAGAGAAGTCGTCGAGGTTTCTTGCGACACTTTTTTATAGCAGCAATAATTGTCTTAGGAAGACTAAAAGGAACTTAAAAGCGAAGATGGTAAATGACAGAGAGTACCAAGTATGTGATCTCATCGGTGGAGGTTTGTTTTGGAAGAATAGTAGAAAACATCATCCGATGCAAGTCATAAAAGTAGTCGTTCATGTGCTTGGGATGAAGACTACCTTTGGGACATGGATTATGTGCACATAATGTAACGCCCCAGTCCCAAAATACAAAGACTAAGTACGTAGATATGCCAGCTGTATACATACAAAGTACATGGAACTCTCATATGTATACATAAGCTGTGAAATGTAGAAAGCCATGAAACTAATCTCATGCACAAATAAATATATCATAGAATCAACTTATAAATGACATTTGTATAAAAACGTTGGGCGGAGACAAATCCACTACCAACTAAGAGAGAGAAATACATAGCAACGATGGAAGAGACGAGCGAAGCGAAAGACTATCCAAGAGCTAGCAATGCGAAGGTAGATTGTAAACTATGGCCTTGGCTAAAGCACCTGCGAAAATCATAAAACACACCTGGAGAAATCACCAGGTCCTCAGAGGGACGTAACAAGATACATGAAGAACATGCCATTATAACTGCAAGTGTAAATACTATAAAACTATGATACAACTGGGTCCTTAACCATCTAAGTGATATAAACTTCGAGGACAACGTTCTATGCAGGGGCTGTAAGATCACGCAAGTAATAAATAGTGGCCGTCAAGTAGCGCTCATCTAAGACACTATCGGACCGGGGCATAAAGTAGCGCTCATATGAGTCACTATCGGCCCAAAATGTGTGTAAAAGTAAATATAGCCCCTACGCTAGTAGCTGTCCTCTCCCCCTCCAATGGTACTATACGTGCATCGTAACCACGACACATCAACACATGTCGCTTCCACAACACTATTTTATACTTAATAATTGTCAAGTCTTCTAACATGCATCTATTGACAGTTATTTCTACGCATGCGCACGGGTGATCAGCCAACACGCAAGTGACCTCTATATGTTACTTACAACTCACACACAACTCGTGTTACCTTCGTGACAAAGTTAATGACATGCAATACTATGGAGGTAGTCCCTTAACTCTAGGTTCATAAGCAAGAAGGAAAAATAATAAACGGGAAATATAGATACAATAACTGAATAATAAAAATACAACTAAATGTAAGAAGTAAATATGGCAAGGTATCTTGCTTGAGGTGTCGCCTGGTGTAGTGCGAGAATCTGACGATGTCCCGAATAGTCTCGTTTTAATTTGGAGCTGACTGGCGTGATATGATCATATCGGCACAGAAATAGTCACAAAAGTCAAAACTATGCAAGATGATCTCAAGTGATGGTACGAACCATGTTATTGAGTCCCGAATAGTCAAATTAGCTATGGACGATATAAAGTAGTCCAGAATTCGTAAGACAATAAAAAAAATGACTGACTACGGTCAAGATTTGATATTCGAAGAGAATATTGAGTTTAAATAAATATTTATAATTTTGAGAAAATATTTATAATAGGGAAACTATGATTTTACCAATCAAAATATTTTTAAATAAATATTTTGAAATCATAAAAATTTAATTATAATATATTAAAACAATATTCTATAAATATTTTTTTAAAATTATATACAAATAGTTAGAGTCAAGAAATATCTGTATTTAAATTATAATAATAAGAATTTTAGGAAAATATATATAAATTAAATAATATACTTGTTATGAAAACTTAATTAATATTCCTGGCCAAAAATCCAGTTTGAAATATCAGTGTTGGGCTCAAGCCCAAAACCATATATTTTTGTTACTAAATAATTTTGGATAAATAGTATAGATACATATTATCAGAAATAATTATAATATAATTTAGAATAGTAATTATAGATATTTATATAATAATATTAATGAATATCAACCCTAATGAAACTAATGATAATTAATAGTTGATATAAAGTATATAAAAATTGTAATAGATATTTATACTTATAAATAATTTATAAAATAAAATAAAACAATTTCTCTCTCTCCCTTCGGTCCCGATGTGAAGCAGACCACTTATGGAGAGAGAGGAGTAAAAAATAAAAATCAATGAATGAAAAAGAGGCTGAGAATGATTTAAAGGGCATTAAATGGAGCACAATTTCGACGACGGGAGACGCCGACCTGGAGGATGGATCGACATGGAGGCGGGAAGGAGCGCCTCCCCACGGCGGTTGATCGGATCGCAGAGGCAGCAGATCCGGTGGTGAAGGAAGCACCAGAGCATGCAGCAGCGAGGGGGCTGTCGCGATGGAAGTTTGGCGGCGGCGGCGCGGATAAGGATATGGGCGGTGGCAGCGCTTCTAGATCCGGCGGTGGAGCGGAGAGGAGGTAGATCGGCGCGGCGGCGTTCGTCGGACACGGCTGGGCGTGAGGCGGAGGACATGAGGAGGAGGTAAGTGACGGTGGTGGGGTTTGTTTGTTGTTATTGTTGTTTTTCTCTTTCTTGGTGATGGTGACTGTGGCCGCGGCAGCGCTGACCGGGGGTCGCCGTGGGGTGAATGTGGCGAGGGTTTTGGTGGTGGTGCTAAAGGTGTTGGTGTTCGGGGATCAGGGGTGCTGGTGATGGGTTTAGGCTGGTCGGAAAGGATACGGGTGATCGAAGGGATGGCTATGGTGGTGGTTTCGTGGAGATGGTGGTCTCTGGTGATGTCGGCGATGATGGCGATAGGGTGGTGGCGATGAGTGCGGTGGACGGGTATAGTGTTGGTTCTTGGCTGGGCGAGGGGAAGCAGAGGACGGAGTCGGCGATTTCGGCTAGGGGCGGTGTCGTGGACAGAGATGGTGGTCGTGGACAGCAACAGGTTTAAGGTTCTGGGTTTGTATCGTCGGGTTGGGTTACCATTATGTCCTGCGTGACACGGAGACAAGTTATGTCCGGCATGTCAGACACGAGAAAGGAATAATGTATTTGTACAATAAGAAATATAGTGGATGGGAAGGGGCACACGGACACGATGCACGAATTTTTGGTTGTAGAATTGGTTTGGTAGAATTTCTATGAAAAAGAAGCAATGGGGGCTCTCCTTATATAGGAGGTTGACACCCTAGTTGGATAAGGACTAGGATTAGTTTAAATCCCAATGGATAAATCCCATATTAATTCAAACTAATTTAAACCTTATTTCAATAAAATCTAAATCTATGTTAAATATAGATAATCCCCTTTTTAATTTAAAAGCTATTTTAAAATAAAATATTTTCTAAATTAAATCACCATAATTTATTTAAACAATAAATCAAATTAAAATTTAAATATCTTTTTCGAATTACTAAAATAACGATAATAATTAATTTTGAAATCCAAAAATATATGAATAGAAAATTTGTACATCGCATGCAAATAAGATATCTACATAAAATATAGTTTTAAATTAATATCTATATTTGAACAAGAAATAAAATAGTCTTTAATAAAAGTAAGAAAATAAAGTTTTTGCAAATATCGTGAAATGTTCTTTTGATATGAAAATATTTGTTTATACTATGTATTGAAACAACATATTTATTCTATATTCATAAGAAAAACTATAATAAGATATTTTGTATACGAATGAACAAATATCTCGTATTTACGTCTTTACGCATTCGCACTCGATGTACAATAGCAAAATAAATAAATAAAAAATTTATAGTGAAAATTTAGGGGGTTTACATCTACCCAACTAATAAGAATTTCGTGCTCGAAATTTAGGAAAAATTAGGATAGGTAGGGTTGAAGAGTTAGAAAGAGTTTTGTCATAAGAAACCACGATTTAATTCATCGGACGAGAGAAGAATCGATATTCAATGAATATTTTAAACGGTTAGAAAATAGTTAATGCATGACAACCTATCAAGGTTTTAAAATCAATCAACGCTACCTTTTCCCTGTAGGCATGCAACCTTATAAATAGACAATAACTTCTTCGATCTCAGTTTTGAATCGTAACCCACTAGAATATTCATCATAATCCAAGATTCTTCAACGTTAGCGTTGTCCTTCAATTTTCTTAAAGCAGTACTTCCTTTCCTTTATTCGAATTGATAGCTGTCCTTAAAATAATCTCAAACACTATGTAAATTCTTGAAGCGTACTCATGTATATATCGACCTTCAAATGATATTTTATTTAACTCACAAAAACCATTGATACCTTAAAATATTTTTCATACGCGTTATCTCATAATTAGAAATCTAGTAAGTCATGAAACTTTAATATGCAGTCTCCATCGCTCAACATATTTATATATTCTCTCGAGCTTTACCCTTCATGAAACTTTAGGCTCAATAAATCAATTTAGTCAAAAATATAGTCAAGGTTACTTTAATATGAAGTTATATCGCAAAATCTTTGATAAGTCCAAACTTTTTATTTAATACTTCTCTAATACTCTACTTCCTACATATTTTCTCTCGTGTTAGTCCCTCTCGCATAATTACCTTCAAAAATTTATTCACCAAATTTAGTCAAAAATAGAATTTATCTCGCCTTGTTACGACCTTTGAATTTACCATCATCATATAGTTAAATTCCTAAATCATCAAGAGTTTAAAATTTTAAACCCTTCTTGGAAACTAATAACTTCAAACACCCCATCTATTATCTCATGAATTTCTTAATCAATAGATTTCCACGATGTACCAATTTGCCGATCAAGAAATCTACTCTCATTAGTTCATAAAATGTACTCCGCCTAATAGGATTTTCCGCAAAATTTTACTTATGCATATTCAATCATCTCATTCAACCTTACCACTACTTTTCTAGGGATTTTCTAATCTAACCTTTTTCCAACCAAAGGATGTCATGATCAAATTCATCTTCGAACAATGAAATCATAAAATGAACAAATTGTATAAATCACGGAGGAATCAAGGTGAACTATGAGTGAAGCAATTTAATCGAAAATAAGAAAAGTAAGGGTTGCTAATTTTGCATGGAGGGTAGAAGGTGTTATGCGTAAGTAATTCAAGATAAGGTATGAAAATTTAAGCAATCAAGATAAAGCACAAAGTTAAGCATTTAAGGAATCACATCATATATTGGGTCGAAAGTTTTGAGTTGAGGTTGAGTCCCTATCTGTAGTCGAGAAGTATTTAGCTAACATGGTAATGATTATAGTTTAGCCTTTATGACCCGAAAGTCGCATCATAAAAATAGAGTACAAGGGAACGTGTTTTAGTGGGACATGATACGTCTACATGAAGGAGGGCTTGTCTAGGTCTTGCATGTAAAATTTGTTGGAAGAAAAAGTTTAATGTTGTGTTCCAAATATCAAAGTCACGATAGGCAGGGACGGATCCAAAAATTATAGCTAGGATGGACTACCAAAAATTTGGAGGAACTAGTAGTGGACTAGTCCATATAAAAAAAATCAAAAACTAAAATTTACATGGTGAAAAAAAGTATAAAAACTAAAATTTACATGGTGAAAATTTTGGAGGAACTAGTAGCTGGAGCCCACCCCATGGGCCACTTGGATCCGCCCCTGACGATAGGGGACACAAAATAATCAAAAATAGAAAGTGGGAGTTCATGAGTTACTAATTAATGCACAAAAATAAAAGGTTAAAGCACGAAATAAAGATAACTAAGGAAATCTCGTATAATAAGTTAGGGACACAGTTCTATAGAGAAGATAGTCTCCTAGATTAAAGTATGGTAAACGATCCTAATCGTTTTCAAGTTTAAAACGATGAGAAGGTCACAATACAAGGTCTAGACTTGAGGGAAGGTTGAGTAAGTTGATATGAAGTTATAGTCACGTAGTTTGGTCGATGACTAACTATACTTGAGTATTTACGACTATCATGGCCATGGGTGATATGTCACTAATGTGGACAACGCTATCTCATTATGGCTATCTTGGTTGTCTACCATTATAAGTCTAACTTCTTGAACTCGAGCCTTCACAAAAATCCTCAAAAAATAATCTACCATAATTTCTATTCATTCTAAATCGTCCAACATAATCATAACTTAAAATGTAAATTTCTTTAAAAATTACTTTTCATCATATCAAACTTGTAATAAAACTCAATAATCCTATCAGTCGTCAACTCTCTTATTATTATTTTTAACTTCCATAAAATCATAACTAAACAAAAATTTAAAATTTCTCAAATAACCTCGAGATAACTCTTAGCATATTACAATCAACCCAAAACGTAAGCTCAAGTTTTAAATAATCTTATCAATCGTGATTCAAACAAAAATTGAGCATTTAAAATAAATCATCGGATTGATTCTATATCTTTCAAAATTTATATCTAAACTTCGAGCAAGTCATAACTACTCTAAAATCTTCAAAAGTCCATTTTTTTTCCATAATCCAATATATCATAAGTATTTCTAAAACCTTCAAAATAAAAATTTTGTTTTCTCCATCTTATATAATCTATTGGTCCTTTTGTGAATACCTCCCAACAATCTCAAATTAACCTTTATCATATATAGCACCAATAAATTGTTCCCCTATGTTTTTAATGTTATCAATCCAACTTTAAACTCAAAATAATCTTATCAATCAATCATCAAATATAAATTTGAAATTTGAATTTTTCTTCAATCGATTTCATATCTTCCAAATATTTTAAACCAAAATTTTACTATCATCCTTCAAATTCAAAATTAAATAAACTTGTAAATCGTACCACTAAATTTAAAAATCTTAAGCTATTTCTTGTATCGATTTCATACTCAAATAAATTGTAACTATTTCACAAAAATCAACATTTTGTTTTCTCAATTTATCAATCCTTTAGTAGTATCAAAATAAAATCTATCTCTACTACCCAACTTAGAATTTACTAACCCTTAAGATCATACTTTTAGGAAACATAAATGCTTTTATACACAAATAAGACCTCAATGCATACTAATTGTCAATGTAATCCTTCTAGCCATGTGTTTAACCTATGAGCATTTACTAGTGTAGTCATCTTCCTAGTTGTCACTAAGTACGAAACTAAGAATTTACGGTAGAAGGAGTCAAGCAAGATGCAAATCAAGGAGGTCGAACGAGAGTTCAGAATTTGAAGTCAAGAAAGGATGTCAAGTAGGTGGATAAGATTCTAAACTATAATCCTATATTGCAGGCCCGCTCGGTTGAACTAGCTTTCCAAGATTGAAGTGCTCAAAGACGTTTGTATGATCGAAAAACAAATTGAAATTAATTGGACTTCCCAGACAAATTTTTTGTTGATGAAAGTCATTGAACCACTCATTTGAAACATCAAGTGATACAAAAATAAGGTCATCAAAATAGTCACCGTCCGACATGGCGGGACTAAATAGTGAAAAAGGTCTTTCCTCTTGGACATTAGAGGAGGATGCCTCTCCAATATTTCTCTTCTTTTTGGAAGAATGAGATAGTTTTAGAGACATAGATAATTTAAAATTTGAAGAGAAGAGTATAGATACCAAAATTGAATGAAAGAGGTGGTAGAAAAACACGAGACAACTTCGAATCCAAGTTTGTAGGGCTTAAAAAGCTTGAAAAAGGGAGTTGTAGGGTGGCTAGGGTTACGGTTTCGGGTGGTTTGGCTGCTGTTTGAAGGAGGAAGATAAAGTTTAAGGGGGTATTTAAAGAAGTAAACCCGACTGTCCAGCTTCTGTTCTGATTACTAGGGACCGAGTTCGGCCGGAGGTCGGACAGAGGTCGGTCCGAGTTCGGTTCCTTGCTAGTCAGGACAAATTTGGAAAGGTGTGATACAAGTTTTAACATTAATACAAAGTATAATTAGAAACACTTGTGTTGAAGAAAAATAATTGATATTAATTAACCAAAATACACAAAACGTATAGAATATTTCGGGTTAGCTGTAGGGGCCGGATCCCAGCTAACAGTAGTCCGAAAACACTTGACACCGTGTCGCTTAGACTTTTACGTCTTTTTGTCAGAAGGGCCCTTTCGACTTATAATAAAAATATTTTCTACGAATTTATGAATTCAGATAAAGTAATATGTAATTATAAAACTTCAACGTCCAAAATTCCTAATTTCCTTCGTATAAAGTTAAAAACAATCTTCAGCTGCGGGTTTAGTGAAGATGTCAGCTAATTGATGTTCAGTGTCAACATACTCTAAACTAATATCTCCCTGTAAAACATGGTCTCTAAGAAAGTGATGTCTAATTTCTATGTGTTTAGTACGAGAGTAACAAACATGATTCTTTATGAGATTTATTGAACTAGTATTATCGCAGTAAAAAGGGATATGGTTGTAAGATAACTGATAGTCTTCTAAAGTTCGCTTCATCCACAAAATTTGGGCATACCAACGTCCTGCGGCTATATATTCAGCCTCTGTTGTTGATATTGCAATAAAATTTTACTTCTTAGAAAACCAGGAGACTAAGGACTTTTCTAGAAAATAACATGTGCCACTGGAACTTTTATGATCGACTTTGCATCGAGCAAAATCTGCGTCCGAATAACCTATCATGTCAAACGAATCAGTTTTTGGAAACCATAGACCGGTTGTCAAAGTACCTTTAAGGTATCAGAGGATATGCTTAACGATGCTCACATGTGATTCCTTAGGACATGCCTGATATCTTGTACATAAGCATACTGAAAATATAATGTCGGGACGACTAGTAATTAGATATAGTAAACTATCAATCATACCTCTGTACTTGCGCACTTCAGCTGGTGTACCACTTTCATCCATATCAAGCTTTGTAGACGTTGCCATAGGAGTTCCAATTGGTTTGACGTTACCCATGTCAAACTTTTTCAACAGGTCTTTTGTATATTTGGTTTGATTGATGAAAATCCCTTGTGAATTTTGTTTGATTTAAAGTCCAAGGAAGAATGTCAGTTCTCTCATCATGCTCATTTCAGATTCACCCTGCATACACTTAGCAAACTCGTTACATAGCATCTCATTTGTTGATCCAAAGATAATGTCATATACATATATATGCACTAATAAAATATGTTTATCCAAAGATTTTATAAACAAAGTAGAATCAACCTTCTCTTTTGAAAAACTATATTCAAGTAAGAAGGAACTAAGACGCTCATACCATACACGAGGTGCTTGTTTGACTCCATAGAAGGCCTTACGAAGCTTGAATACATGATCAAGATTTTTAAAATCTTCAAAACCAGGAGGTTGTCTAACAAAAACTTCTTCTTTTATAAAACCATTTAGAAAAGTACTTTTGACATCCATTTGAAAAAGTTTAAAACCATAAAAACTTGCAAAAGCACAAAACATATGAATTGATTCTAGTATAGCAACTGGAGCATATGTCTAAACCATTCTCATCTAACTTATTTCGAAACACCTATTTAGTACCAATGACCGGATGATCACAAGGTCTGGGAACGAGTTCCAAACTTGATTCCATTCAAATTGGTTTAGTTCCTCTTGTATTGCAGAAATCCAAAATTTATCATTAAAAGCTTCTACAACATTTTTAGGTTCTATCTTAGAAATAAATGCCACATTTGCAACAATATTTCTAGTGCTTGAATGAGTACTTACACCTTTTGATACATCACCTATTACCAGTTCTTCTGGATGATTTGGTGTAAACCGCAATCGCTTCGGTAGACTTTCCAGGTACGAGGTAGGTGTATCTTCAGGTGTTTTGTTCGAGGGAGTTCTATCATCTTCATTATCACTGTCTTGTCATGTTGTCTGTTCAGCTCGTCGAATGTGATAATTATTGATTCTTCAACAACAAGCGATCTTTTGTTGAATACTCTGTATACTTTGTTTTTTGCAGCATATCCCAGAAATATTCTTTTATTAGTCTTTTCATCAAATTTTCTTAAGTTATATTTAGTCTTTAAGATAAAACATCTGCAACCAAACACTTTAAAATAGCTAATGTTAAGAGTTCTATTGAACTATAATTCATATGGAGTCTTTTTGGAAATTGGTCTAATAAGAACTCTGTTTAATACATGGCATGTTGTATAAACAGCTTCTGCCCAAAAATACTTTAGAAGATTATGTTGGTTAAGCATAACTCTGGCCATATTGCCAAGAGTTCTATTCTTCCTCTATACAATGCCATTCTGTTGGGGAGTTCTAAGGTAAGAGAATTCATGTGATAAATCATTTGAATCACAAAACATTTTGAAATCATGGTTATCAATTCTCTTTTATGATCTCTTCGAACACGAGTTATCATGAATCCTTTCTCATTTCATACCTTTTTACAAAAAGACACAAATTTAGAAAAGATTTTATTTTTATTTGTAAGAAAGTAAACCCAAGTATATCGTAAATACTCATCAACTATTACGAAAGCATATAGCTTACCGCCAAGAGTGGCGACTCTACTTGGTCTAAACAAATCCATATGTAACAGTTGAAGTGGTCTAGAGGTACCTACATCATTTATTGATTTGAAAGATGATCTGGATGCCTTATTCTTTTCACACTCGACACAGAGTATATCTTTCTTGAAAGTAATATCAGGTTAATCTCTTACCAGTTTCTTTATGGACAGTCTTGCAATAGTGTCCATATTCGCATGTCCAAGACGCATATGCCATACCCAGCTTTCGTCTTGAGATGTATATAGACACTTTCCTGTACTGTTAGTACTTTTTAACAGATATAATACATATATGTCATCCTTTTTTATTCCCTCAAGGGAGATTATTCCAGAAGATTTATCATAAACAAAATATTTATCCTTAACAAAATTAATTCCATAACCATGATCAATCAACTGACTAATACTCAGTAGGTTATGTTTTAATTCTGTTACTAAATATACAATTTTAATAATATGTAAGGGAGAAGTACCTGTGTCCCCAATTCCAATTATATGTCCTTTTAAATTATTTTCAAAGGAGACATAGCCTTCTTTTTTCATCGATAGAATTACAAACAAAGTGTTGTCATCCATTATATATCTGGAGTAACCACTATCAAGGATCCATTTGCTTCTAGTGGGAGGAGGAAGGTCTACCTACAACACAAGTTAAATATGTACGTAACCTTTGGTACCCACTTTCTTGAGGGTCCGAATATGTTAGTTTTTGGAACCCAAACATATATATGCATATTACAAGCTTCCTAATCTTGCACTGATGTGATACATGTCCTCTTATACCATAATAATGACATGTAGCTGTAGTGTTAGTGCCAGGTGAAGTTCGAAGATCATGTATGCGAGTTTTTGAAGACGTGTGTGGAAATATATACATGAATGCATGACTCCTAGCAATTCTAGTAGTATTGGTCGTATTGTGTTTGTGTTTAGCCTTGTGATTTGTGTTTACTTGAGTTACAGGCTTGACTACCTGTTTACCCAATTTAATCTCTAACTTTTTAGAGACATCACATGCTTCAGTATACTTGGCCGTGAGTGCATCTATTCTCTGAGTAGCAATATTATACTTCTTTTTCTCTAGTTCATAGAGATCATTGAGTTTTACATTTTCTTGATTATCTTTCGCAAGCTTTTCAAGAGTGTCATATAATCTCAATTTTAAAGAAGAAACCTCATCCGTGTTACTATAAGAGTTTTTATCGCTAATATCTTCTATTATTTGAGATTGCTTAGAAAACTCAAATTATACAAATTTTAGCTCTTTCTTGGTGCTTTTGTACATATCCATCATCTTCTTTTGATCTTCTAGTAGATCAGTAAAGTTATCAGACAATTCATCAAAAGTAAATTCTTCATAAAGAGGATTCGAAATTACCTTAGCATCCATAGCCATGAAGCATAGATTTGTTGTGTTGCGAGGTTTTTTTCTTCTTCAGACTCACTCGCCTCACTTTCACACTAGATGCTGGTATTAGCATAATTCTTTGTCGAAGTCCTTCTTTTGATTGACTGATCGTATATACTTCCCTTTCTTACAACAAGATAGTCTTTCTTGATATGACTTATCTTCTCACAGCTATAGCAGATTGGTTCTTCGTCGTCTCTGAAATCATTTTTTTTCTTATTAGTCTTCTCGTACTTCAGAAATCTTCTGAAGTTCCTCGTTATGAGGGCCATTTGCTCGTTGTCTGAGTTATCGGTCTCACTCTCGTTATCGAAGGCTATCTTATGGTGTGATTTGAATGCTATAGTCTTCTCTTTTGGTTCTGGCTCTTTGAAATCTTTAAGGTCCAACTCATGTGTCATAAGCTTTCCCATAAGCATTTCGAGAGTCATTGTAGTGAGACTGTTCCCTTCAATAATGGCCGTCACCTTGGGATTCCAATTCTTGGATAGCCCACGAAGTAACTTTCGAATCTTTTCATGATTGTTGTATTCTTTTCCAAGGAAAGATAGAGGGTTAACAATATCTAGAAAATAAGTAAACATATTGGTAATAGTCTCATTAGGCTTCATTTTGAAGGCCTCATAATCTTGTGTTAGTCGTAAGATTTTGGACTCATTCACTTGTAAAGTTCCTCCATGAGTTACCTCAAGAAGTTTTCAAACCTCGTGTGACATGACATATGTTGATACTCTATTAAACTTAGTTCTATTTACAGCCCAAAATAAAGTATTGATCACTTTTACATCAAGACTTGCTTGTTTCTTTTCATTGTCGGTATATTTGTCATGCAGTTTTTAACTAGATTTCCATCTACCACAATAGGTAGTGGTTTCTTGTAACCATTGATGACAATTGACCATAAATCAAAATTAAGAGACTTAAGGTAAAAACTCATACGTGTCTTCTAATACGTGTAGTTTGTGCCATCAAATAGGGGTAGCCTATTTGTAGACTGACCTTCACTATTGCTAGTGCATAATGATGCCATATCTCAAGGAGGTTTTAATCAAATTAGAGAAAAACTGTGCTCTGATACCAATTGTAGGATCGATGGCACTTCTAGAGGGGGTGAATAGAGTGTTGCAGAAAAATATCCCTAATAAAAAATTAAGCAGGTAAAGGCAGATATAAACAAATACTTAGGTACAGTGAAGTAAAGCAGTAAGTAAATAGAGGCAAGAATGCAATACACAAACACCAAGATTTTGTACTGGGTTCCCTCTGAGAGGACTAGTCCAGTCTTGAAAACTCTGGTCGATGATAAATATATTATTTGAAATAGAGATTACACCGCGTTCTTTACTCCGAAGAATACGCTAATTTCAACATCGTCGTATTTTAATCCGAAGCCCACGATCAAACTTCAACACCTGTATGAAGAAAGCTTTTATACTCCAAGCTCGTACAACTCGAATATTTCTAATCATAAACCACTGACATTAGAAGAATGTGAGGTGTCTTGGAAATATGAAGATTGAAAGCTCTTTGTAATAGGAAGGCTTTAGAATAGATAGAGAAGATGAAGAATGGATTGAGTGATTAGAAATGACAAATTATTCTCTACTTATAGAAGTTTTTGAACCAGAGTTTAGGCAGAACTCGGTTAGGGCAACGTTCATAATTTTGAAAGTTTAAGATCCAAAGGAGTAAGAATTTGCTGCTGACCAGGAGTAATTCTAACTGACCGAGTTCGGTCCGAGTTTGACTAGTAGGCTTTTTTGGCCAATTTTGGTTTAGCTAGGTTTTGGATGTTTGGTTTGGTTTGGATCAAAAAATCAGTTTGTGTGAGGGTAATCTTCTAAATTTTCAGTGATCTCGACTCACAAATAATCTATACTCAACAAACAAAAAATACAGAATAAAGTAAAAAAAATTGCTTGACGATATCGGCTGCGATCTTCTGTAATCGTATTCTGTTTTTTCATATCAAAGTCTAGAGTTTTAAGTCAATTATCAAAATCAGGTTGATCATGGCTGCATGGGCCAACACAGTAGTGGTTCTAAATTTGAAGCTATTGATGGTATATCCATCCCAACACAATGCCCTCTTGCTTGGCCCGATAACTAGTGCTCAAAGTCTTTTTTCTGCAACTGTGTACCATGATGAAAAATCTAAAACATCATATATCATAACTTCATTAGATAAAGATTGGTCAAATTTTTGAATCTAGAATGGTTAAAGATTTTAACCCTTACATAGTTATGGAACCACCGCAAAATTTTTTATCAACCTCTCTAGCAATATCATCATCATCGATGTTAGGTCTCTCTATTTTTATCTCAACTCTAAAAGGACTGTGATAATAACGAAAAAAGTTAGAGAACTTATTTTACAAGTATATAGCAAAATTGAAATATATAACAAAATTTTGTCGCTTACTTCTCTATATCTTCCATCTCCTTTATACCACTATTTAGGCATATATACCGATGAGCGGCTTCAAACTCATCGTCCTCCAACCACCTTAATTTAGAAGTACTTGTAGGCTTGCCATCAACAATAAAGATTGTACGGATTCCACTATTCATTGAATCGACCTTACCTTCATTATTCCTTGGTGCTCTTATTCCGATTTGTTCTGACATGAGTATCGAAGTAGATTGAACAAAAGTTTGAGACCTCCTCAATAATATGTGCTTTGCATATCGAAGCTTCTATATGAGCCTTATTGCCCACCTTCTTCTTCTTCAGGTGATGTAGATATCTACAAATAATATATTAAAAATTAGAATTGTTTGAAAAAAATTGATTAGTACTAGATAATTAATTATTTTATACCTCTCAAATGGATATATCCATCGATAATGGACGATAGCACCGATACGTGCTTCGTATGCAAGATGAATCGGCAAATGTTCCATACTATCAAAAAGCCGGGGGAACCCCCTTTCTAACTTGCACAATATCAATACAATATTCTCCTCAAGTTCTAACATATGTTGCACAGTCAACTTGCTTGAACACAAATCTCTAAAGAATATGGATAACTCGGTCAGCAGAGTCCATACTTGAGAAGGTTGCCTCTCTCTCAGAGCGATGGAAAGTAAACGCTCTATGAACACGTGGCAATCATGACTATTCATCCCTATCAGCTTGCATTCGTTGAGACTGACACATCTTGCCATATTCGATACATAACCGTCATGAAATCTCAACTTTGAAATCCAGTTGCATATTATCAGTTTATGATCCCTACTCAATGTAAATGGTGCTGAGGGCTTGACCCAATTAACATTGGATCTTCGTGCTAGATGCAACTCTGGATGCATGTAAATAATTTCCAAGTCCCTTCTTGCTTTGGGATTGTCTTTCATTTTTTTCTTGATATCCATCGCTGTATTGAAGATGTTATCGAATACGTTTTTCTCAATATACATGACATCAATATTGTGTCTTATAAAATTGTCCTTCCAATAAGGTAAGTCCCACAAGATACTCCGCTTCGTCCAATTAGGCTATATCTATTACAGTCAATAAATCCTCTACAACTGTCCAAACTACATCTCATGTCAATCTCAACGGGTGATAAGATAGTTCTAATTTACCAGCTCTAAAGGCATCTCTGTTCCTTCTCTACGGATGCGACGCAGGAAGGAATTGATAGCTACAACTAAAAAAAACAAGCTTTTCCTCCATTCTGAAGACGAAATGCCTTACTCTTTTCCATAAAAAGAAATAATACCATGAGTACTCCACCCTGATAACATCCCGTATTCTAAAAAATCATTGATGGTCCACATAAGCATCGCTCTCATTTGAAAGTTCTACTCCATCGATATATCATACGTATGAACGCCGAACTGCCATAATTGTTTCAACTCGTCCACCAACTGCTGCAAGTAGATATCGATGTTCTTCTTTAGATTTTTGGACATGGTATGATAAGTGTCAAGAACATGTAAGGAGTCTTCATGCATATTCGTGGTGGTAGATTGTAAGGGGTTAAAATCATCGATCAACAAGAGTAGTGAGATCCCGACTTTTCGAAAGGACTAAACCTATCAGAACATAAAGCAAATCGAACATTTCTAGGCTCCATAGCAAATCCAGGATGACATCGATCAAAATGCTTCCATGCCTCTCCATCGAAAGGATGAGATAATTCTCCTTCATCCATCTTCCGTTCTTTGCTATGCCATGTTATGTGTTCTGTAGTATTTGCGGACATATACATCCTCTGCAGCATCTTTGTGATTGACAAAAATTGTATGTATTTCTAGGGGCGCAGCCTTGCTCATTCAGATGATTTTTTTTGCCCCGAATTGGCTTGTACCAGTCCTCGTGACAGAAAATTCATCTGTCTTTATTATTTTTTTCTTTGTAGTACAACATGCAACCGTTCGACAATAATCTATTTTTTTGTAGCCTAATCCGACTTTTCTTATCATCATCTTTGACTTGTAATAGTTTTCTGGCAAGTCATTCGATCCTTTTGGCAAAAACTCTCTAACAAATTGAATAATCTGGTCGTAGCATTCCTACGGTAAGTTAAAATCAGACTTGAGGTTCAACAGCCGTATCACTACATACATGATAGAATGAGAATCACAACCGGGTATAACGAAGTATCGGCATGCTTGAATATATCATAGAACTCTTTTGCATCAGGATTCGGATCCTCTGGATAAAAACTTGGACCGGCCGTATCAAATACCAACTCACGTGCCAAGCTTCGATGCTGATATTCAAAGTAATTTTCGAGAGTGGACTCTCCCACCTCCGTATTGAAGGAGGACTGATATTGCGAAACCAAAGGTTCTCTTTGAGCCATCCACTCGTTGTAGTTCGGTACGAAATTCTTCTTGTAGAGGGCGCTTTCACGAGATCAACCTCTTTGAACGATATATTTTACATTTGACACAAGGGCACTTTATGAGCCTCTCTTCCATGAAGTAAGGTTGGCTACTGGCGTATCTTAGAAATTCTTCGACGCTCGCCTTGAAATCATCTGTTAAACCAATCTTGCTCTCATGTTACCGATTGTACATCCACAAACAGTCAACTAAGTATCGACTCTTTGTTCTCTTATACGTGAATGATTCTGCACGTACCGTATATATTCAAACAATATGGATTAGATATAAATCATGTATACATTTGCCATAATGAGATATATCACTTTTCTAAATTTCCTTCCTAAACTTTGGCTATAAGGTTCAATAAGGAGTCTATATGTGTCATTCCTTCTCTAACATCTAATAAATTTAAAATCCATGTAGAATGTATGGAAATGTTAAACGACTTAAACAATATAGATCATTTTCTTTCGTAAACAACCTAAACTAATAATCTACTTTTGACAATTTTGTTTAATTGTCTAGGTGAAGCTTGTGGTAATAAAGGATCTATTTGGTGATAGGTACTAGAACAATTTTGACCCCTTGCTATCTCTAAAAAAGAATTCATATCACGTTCATGATGAGCTTTATACACGGAAGTGGTCAACTAAATCTAAATCTACATTTTTTAGTTCTTGACAAGAAAATTATATCTTGATAACAAGTAAACCAAACTTTGATTATCTCTAAATTTCACAAAGTGATTTATTTTCTTAATTTTTTATTTTTGTTTTATTGTTAATTTGTTTGAGAAAAAGGATGAGATCAAGAAGACATTTTGCCAAACTTGAATCATAGCAAATAACTATTCAATAGTAAAATATAACTTCATTTTCATTACCTATGAGTATAAATCAAATACATGATAGATTATACTTAATCATCAGTATAAAGGAAAAATAACAGTCAAGATAGAAACTTCAAACATTTCGAATAAGATGAGTTACTTCATTGCTTCGAGATTTTTTTTTATTTGGGTTGTATCCAAACATTGGATTGAAGGCAGTTACACTAACATGAAATCCCTCTATGGCAACATTTCTGAGTAACTCCAGCTAATCCATAAACATTTACTGAACCAACAACCTAGAAGGTCCCTAAAACTAATTGTCCTTATAAATCAATAGGAGGAACTCTTGAGAAGTTTGTAACAAAATTTAGGGCTATAATGCTCAAATTACTCCTAAAATAATCACGTTATGTACATTGACAATATACAAATTTACAAGGAATCTAATAGATGATGAGCCACCAACTATACTCTTGAGACATTCTTGCCAAATTTGAATCTTAGTAAATCACTATTCAATAGTACATTAACACAAGTATCCATTCCAATCCTAAATTAGGTCTTTTCATTCCAATCCAAACTAGCAGTACATACTATCCCACCAAAATCAAACCTCGGTTAAATTGACAACAACATCAGTAGTAGAAACTGAAACAAAATATAACCTAACAAAAAAATTATACCTGAAGGAGGAGGCTGTGTCAGAGATCAACGAGGAGGAGAGGGGTTCTTTTGCTAGGTGTCGGAGAGGTGGAGGGCTGCCACTGCCGTTCGAGTCGGAGAGGAAGAGGAGGGGGGCTTTGGTCGGGGAGAAGGAAGAAGGGGGGACCAGTGCCGCCATCAGGAGGGAAAGAAGGAGAGGGGCTTTGGTCGTCGGAGAGAAGAGAAGGGGGGCCGCCGTGGGGGGTTGTCGCGTGCGTGAGGGGGTGTCGCCGGATAGTTTGGTTGGAAAATAAAATTTGGGGTAAAAATTTGAGAGTGAGAAATAAAGGATTAATGTTTCACTTTTATTCGTGGATAAGGACGAAAATATCCGTCACTAATCAATCGATATATACATAGCGACGAACTAGAGACGAAAGTAGCGACAAAAATATATACTGTATTTTACATAAGATATTATTAGTTAATCAGTCGTTATTCCGTCACTACTTAGCAACTTTTTTACTTCCGTCGGTAAGATCAGTCGCTAATTAACAGTATTTTTGTAGTCATGTAAATGTAAATGCAAATGATTTGATACTTAAATTTGAAACTTCACTTTTTTAGATTGTTCGGGTTCACTGGTAGTTCATTTGCACTTAATCTTGGTTGTTTGCTCTAAATTATGCAATATTGCACATATATTTCACTTAATCTTGTCTTTGACTCTATTATACTGAACTAGACATTGATACTTGAATTTTGAACTTATATTGATCTAATTTATGAAAGTTAAACTTTGTGCAAGTTTTTCCACAATACTACAATTTTATCATAATCTAAAATTAATAATGAGATTCATATTTAATTCTTTAATACAAATTTCAGTAATTAATTCATATACGTTTTATTCACCCTGAGTTATACACATACATTGACAACTAAAAAAAGCTACTATAAGTATCATAAATATTATAAGTTTCAACCAAAACATTGACAAGTTGAAATCTTCTTCAAACGCAACTTTAGCTCCAAATTCTCATGAGACATTGGGTAATTTAATATAAGGAGAATAATTTATTGGGATTTTTTTCGAACCCGAAAAACCTAAGAAAAGACTAAAAAAATCAGTCTTTTATTAATTTTCTCCCCCTTCTTATCTATCCTCTCGTTCCTAAACTTCGTTTCCTTCCCAAATATGTACTATTGTGCACACATTTTTTGCCCAAAGCCCCTCAAATAAACAATTATATGGTATTTCCACTAGAAAAATACTGAATCTATTATGATTTGGATTCTTCAACGAAACTACCAAAATGAGCCCAAATCCAAATAGAACTTATTTATAACTTCTATTAGACTTAATCATAACAAATATCTCCAAATATATAACTTGTTTTAAGTCTGAAATTTAATAAAAACATGAGAGAATTCTCAACAATTACCACGCTGAGTCAAGGTTTCCAACTAGCAACGAGCACGTAACGATATTCAACCTTCAAGTAGTAGTCACGATCTTAAGAACCAACCCCTTCTCGCTCAGCATCAATTGATGATACTCTGAACTCTACTCAGACCGAATTCTCGCTTCACATCTATAGCATTAATTTTTCACGTCAGAGCATTTTGAACTCACCATCAATGCACTTGGGTCGACTGAAAAACTTACTTCCCTTCCTCGAGCTACTAAAGTTGACCTACTACTAAGGTAATATACTGAATATCTAGCACTTTCGTAGTAGAAATCACAAGAGCACCACATTGCATGTTGTCCCCTATCAATCAATAAATTAATGTTACTATACTTCTGACCTTTCATAAGTATGGTTCCGCAAATGTCATCCTTAGGACTCTTATCTCTTGTAAAAAATCCACAAATCACAGAATCTAAAATGCAAACAATACGAGATACTTGTAGGACAGATAGTAGGAACGAGTTGTAAAGCGCAATACTCTAGAGGGGACAAGATCACAGATAATATATCACAGATATGTAAATAAAAGTAGAGAGTAGAGAGCAAACGCAAACACAAGGATGTATACTGGTTTTCCTCTTGTGAGGACTAGTCCAGTCGGAAGAACTCTAGCTTCCAGTTGAATCCACTATGGAAAATCACCACAAGTTTTCATCCGAAGTTCTTGCAACTTCTACAACGCGAGCTTTGATCCGAAGTACTCGACCAACTTCAATTGTGAAGTATGTACCTTCAATCAAGCCTCTAATTACAACCACTCTGAAACTTCTAGACCGTACCGCACTGGCAAATCGACTAGAGGATTGTAACTGGCTTGAGATTTGAAAATGAATAGCTCAGAATACTTTGGAAGATGTAGTAGGCTTATAGAGAAGAGATATGAAAGTGAATGAGTGAGTTGAAATGATCGAAATCCTTCTATATTTATAGTTTTTCCAAAGGCAAAATTTTGACAGAATTCGGGCAGAACTCTATGAGAAAATCTCGGTAGGATCCGTAACTGCAGGAAGACCAAGTTCAAAAAGTAACGTTCACTAACCGAACTCTGGCCGAACTCTGGCCGAATTCGGGCCGAACTCTGGCCGAATTCTGTCCGAGTTCTGTTGGAGTTCTGTCAGGGTTTTTGCAAATTGGTTTTGGGCTTTTTGAAAAGTCAAACAGTTAGGAAGTAGTTTGGGCTTTTGTAAGTGGGCTTGTTTTCAAAATAAAAGGGTATTTTGAAAACGTTTCTTGGGTAGGTCGTTAGAGGGAGGCCGAACTCTGGCGGAACCCCCGATGCGAGGCCCCGGATAGGTCGTTAGGCGGTTCAGAGAAATCTTCTTGTATAACGTCGTCTTTGGCCCATTAATAATTCTCTATTGCATATGTCCTGGTTTGATCATGTTTGATCATGCTTACAGCATGTCTACAAATACATGTTAGACAAACAAAACAATATGATACAAGCATAGCAATATGATATAGAATATTTGGGACAATGCTAACATTAGGACAATGCTAAGTTTAAGTAGCAACATGATAATGATTAATGAATATTAGTGATGTCGATATGTTAAACTTAATTGATTAGCCATATTCAAAAACATGATATAATCATTGGGCTAACAATACTTGTGCACCTTTGGCACATATCATAATATACTAATTTGCGCATTACAACATCGTGCATCTTGATTTCTACTATCCTTTCACCGACAATCTTATAAGTTGAGTTATCACCCAAGCTAACAATATAAGTCTTATTCTCCAAGAAGGAAAATAAGATGCGTGTGATCATATGTGTAGAGAGCTACTAGCATCTAATATCCATTCAGGAGAAGTTTTGTTATTATGGGAGACAATAAAAAAATTGTCCCAAATGTCACCAAGAACCTACGCCCCCATTGTCGCATCTTCTCGATCCTTCTTATTCTTCATATTTCCTAGAGAGTTCCTTTTGATAATCGATTTCTTTGTAGTGACAGCATGCACTCTTCTTTCTTGACAATGATCAAGATAGTGTCTATCCTGACCCCTTGTATAGAGACCCTTGTTTCGTCTATCACCATACTAATTGCTCACTCTTAGAAGTAGTGCTTTTCAAGAAATGATTAGATACAAATGACGTTGTGACCACCTCTAGCTTCACCATATCATTCTTATATAAAAGTATTTCAAAAAAAAATGGTCAGAACAAGAGAAAGGAGAAATAATAAGAAGCAACAAGACATTTTCTTCCTCCACTTTTATGTTAATAGATTCAATATTCACGTAGATTTTTACCATCATCGCCAGTTCATATAATTGTTGCTTAAGGTAGAGCCTTGTCATGACATATTTTGCCATGTGCAATCTTTAGTTTTTCTCATAGTTTGAGTGTAGTTTTCTGTTCTATGTGATGTTAAAGAGGACATTATCGGCTAAGTCCAATATAATAGAAGCAGTAGTCTTCATCATCATTTCCTTCTATTCATCATTCTTCGTTGACTCTAAGTTCTTTGCTTTTTCCAACACGACTTTTTGAAGGCTTTATTGCACCAATAGATTTTTGTTCCTCCTCTGCCAGTGTGTGTAGTTCTTTTTCCATCGAACATCTTCATCTTGAAGTGTTCAAGAATTATCGTAAACTTTACTGCCATTACCGATCTTCTAGATCTCCAAAATAAAGCTTTGATACCACTACCACTTAGGTTTATTCTCCAAGTATCACACCTGGGACAAACACAATGACGAACCAGATGAGCTACTTTTGCAATAAAGTAAAGATCACAAAAATAACACGAAGAGATAAAAGATCATTACCAGAATTAGTCAGATTAGCGACGCCGAGAAACGTCGCTAATATGCAAAAAACGTCGCAAAAAAATTTAGCAACATTTTTAGCGACGAATTCATAATGTTGCATAATCGATGGTCGCTGACACCAAAAACGTCACTATTCGTCACTATAGCGATGTTACTTAGCAATGAAGTAACGTCGCTGATTTAGCGACTCATACAGATGTGTCGTTGCTAATCAGTGACATCAAACTTTGTTGCTAAGCGTCGCGGATTTAGCAATAGATAGAGCGATATTTGGCTACGATACTGCTGATATGGCATGCTTTGTCATGTCAGCTTACTAGCGACATTTCGCGACAGAATTATCGATGTTCGATTTCCAAAAGCTGACATAACAAATTTTGTCATGTCAGCAAGGTAGCGATGTTTAGCGACGTTTATCGACGGCGCCGATACAATTTAGCAATGTTCAGATACACATTTAGCGATGTAAAAATCTTTGTTGAACGTCGTTGAACGTCGCTAAACGTCGCTAAACTGCAAAAAAATAGAAAAAAAGAAAGTAGTTTGTTTTCTGTCAAAAATTGGCCTGCATTTATTAAATCACAGTTTATAAAAACTAGACCTGTAGCAACCCTCCGTTGAATTTTCTGGGTTCACCGACCCCTTTGGTGGAACACTCAATACCGAAAAAGCATATAGAGTGAAAGCATACAAATACATAAATTTGCACTACTTTAAACAAATAGAATATAATGTCACATCAAATACTGTCAAATAAAGACCCAAGAGTGGGACAGCACATCACATAAAGTACAACAATCAAATAATGTAATTGAAAGTCTGAAATAAATATATAAGACCCAAAAATGGGCCAACACTCAAACAAACAAACACAAACAATCCAACGAAGGACTACGACTGATCAGGAGGAGGACTACCACCACATATCTGGGATAACATGAAATCATACTGCTCCTGTATAAGCATCATCGATGATGATAAAGGAGGCAGTGTAATCGATAGAGTCGGTGTCAATGTCGGTGGACCTGGAGCACGAGTCTGCTCCAATGCGTCAAGTCTAGCATTGTATATATCCAAGGCAGATGCCAGTCTCATACTGCTATTAGCCATTACATCCTGTAGCCTCAAAAGCTGATCGCCCATGGCCATATGTGTCCCCTGCAGTGCTGTAACGCTATATCTATCCTCTCGCCCATCTCCATGATAGCACGCTCGAGCGTATCAAATCGTGCGTTGAACATTATATCATCCATTAACGACTGATATTAAGGTTGCTTTATAATCCACCTCAGCATCTCGTCACGCAGATCAGCAACCTGTTAGGCAATGCTCTCTTCGACTCGGGCCGATTCCTGTAAGGGCTGTAGAAAATGCACACAATGGCACAGGACATCCTGGATGACTGTATCACAACAAATGTGCCGTAGGATCACGTACCATAGTACGTACCCCTCTAAAGACTACCAATGACAGTCATCCAGATCTCGTTTGTCGACGGAGCTGGAGAGGTTACGAGGAAGTACCAGCCCCCTCTACGGGTGCATTAGCACTCGCCCGCTCACATAGCCTAAGATACTCATCCTAGAAAAGTATGCATCTCGATAAGCATACTTTTTACTATCCAATCGTTGTAGTTGCTATTGTCCAAGGTACTTATTACTAACTATATGGATATCTTTTTGTATATTTTCTAAGTTATATTAAAGTTAACGAAACATAAATAGCTCTATTAGCCCTCTCATCGATGAGATTTTTGCCCTTCTGATGGGTGGCCAGGAAGACGGTCACCATGTTGGCATCCTCACCCCTATGTATCTATTAAAAATACATACCAGAGGACAAAAATGTTTTGTCATGGGAATCGACCCACCATACCACTTTTTTGTCCTTGACCTAGCCGCCTTCGCCTTCTCCGAACGATCCTTGTACTGAGTATCGTCGAATCTAGCCCTCATTGAAGTCCACTGCTCAGGCGTGATCCAACTTTGGATCAATTTTCTAGAGCAATAACGAGCCTCCTGGTCGACGATCACATCACGGATCAACTTGGCGGCAACGGCAGGAAACTACTTCTCGATTCCTAAGCCCGGTGTGGTAGATATAAATATGTTCTCTAGAAGAAGTAAAGTAGTAAGTTATATAATATGCATAAAAGATAATTCATATTAAAAAATATATACTTTATCTTGGAGTGGGTAAACCAGAATGTCTTCCTATCGTTAGGGGCATCCAAGTAGTTGATCCAAGCCCTACCACAGTTCTGCCTCAAAAAATGCCCCAATGCTCTTTGTATCGACGAGGGACGCTATCTATACATAGATAATTATATTCCTGAATAAATGAATATATATTTATACATGCATAAGAAAAATAAACCTAATTAACTTACTTTATAGGGCCCGTCGATCTAAATCTTCGTCCTTGTCTCCTCCGGAGGAGTACACAGAGGATCGCTCTGAAACAAAGAGGGTGAAGGTGCATTTGGCGGCGCCTGCTCCTCGTTCTCCATGGTACAGTCAGCAGGAGATAGACGGAGGAGTAGTCTCAGGCCTGGAACTGCTCGTCCCAGGAGTACTACCAGTAGGAGATAGAAGTGGTCGATAGACTGGAGTACTCGGAGACGAGGACCCAGTACCATGTCCCGAAGGAGAATTGCTCACCTCAGGAATAATGGACAACATGACATGTCCTCTAAGTCTACCTCTGGAATGACCGAATGATCCGCGTTGTCCTGTCATACCTGACTTATGATAAACAAAATAAAAGCTACAAGGAAAGAGTTTAAATACATTACATGTAAGGAGTTAATACATAGCCAGAAGTCTAGACTTTAAACCAGAAACATTCGTCTAATAATAAATTAGAAACTTCTATAAACATCCAAGTCTAGATAATAAACTATAAACATCCAGAAACATCCAAGTCTAGATAATCATAAAGATAATACAACTTGGCATTCTCCGACAAGATCTCTATAATCAACTCCATCAGTCAATTGTAGCATTCTTGAGACATGTTAAAGTTAGACTTTTTGCTCAAAAAAGGAGGAGTTAATACACAGCCATAAGTCTAGAATTTAAACCAGAAACATCCAAGTCTAGATAATAAACTAGAAACTTCTAGAAACATCCATAAACATTCAAGTCTAAGATAATAAACCATAAACATCCAAGTCTAGATAATCTAGAAAGATAATACAACTTGGCATCCTCCGATAATATCTTTATAATCAACTCCATCAGTCAGTTGTAGCATTCTTCACTACAAGCAAATATAGCATTTACGGCGTACAATTTACGGCACGCAGTTGCTGCAAGTTGTAAATGATACTCTTTTATAACGTGCAAATCTGTGCGCCGTAAAAGAGTTATTTTTTTGTCTTTTTTTACCGCGTGTTTGACATGCGCGTTGTAATTGAAGACTCATTTACGGCAAGCATTATTGTGCGTTGTAATTGAAGACTCATTTACGACATGCATTATTACGCGTTGTGAAAGAAGACTCGTTTACGGCGTGCTTCAGCATGTTGCGAAAGAAAACTCATTTACAACATGCTGAGCATACTGTGAAAGATATTTTTTTAATTTTTCCATTGTAATTTTTTTACTTAAAATTTTCACATTCCCGCACAAATTTCACACTCATTTTCCAACTCCCTCTCCATTTCTCTCCACCTCATCAAGAGTAAAAAGGTTTCATTTCTCATGTGATTGATTGTGGTATGCAAGGGAACAAGAGAAAGGAACTAGTTTAAGTCTTCCTTCCATCTATAGATGGAGAATTCAATATCCTATATATGTCTAAAAAAGCTAATTTTGGTATTAACCACCATATTCCAAAAAATAGCTAGCTCCATAAATTAGTTTCTATGTAAATTAAAAAGAAATTAATTAAGAAAGAAAATCAAACAACTATTCAAATATCTTTTAGCAATCGACCCATCATTTACCTGAATCATGGCATTTGAAACATGAGGGATAATGTTAAGTGAAAGATTTTTTTTTCTTATTATTAATTATCTTGATGCCTTTACATCCTTTTGCTAGGTATGGTTAGTTGGGAATCCTTTGCAATAAACTTTAACCAAATTTAAGACTTAAAAACAAATGTTTGTTTTATTATTTAAAACACCTTATCAATTAATAGTCGCATCAATTTAAATATTAAGTAGGTAAGACAGTCCATACTCAATTGATTTAATTTCCTTCTAAAGAACCATCCACGCTCTATCTTGTCATTAGTTTACTTATGCACTTTTCTGTTTTTCTATGTGAATGTGACTACTCTACATTTCTTAAGAAAAATCACAAAATGAGTACTTATCTATCTCATCAACTTGGACATGTCGATTTCTCTTATGTGTTCACTGCAGCTCTTTGTATTACTGATGTTGCTCTGGTGGTTGAATGTATGGAGGTTGCATACAGAAAGAAATAGTTCCCAAGTAGGAACTGGGAGAGAATCAGGCTTGTTTTGACTGTTAACAAGATGTATCGATGTTTCTTGGAGCTTCAGGTTGACGGTGAAGAGGCATATCAGTCTTTTTATGCGAATGTTATCATGAAAAAGTCCTATACATTTTGGATGATCCTTTTTCTTTTTGTAACTTAAGAGGTTATGCAATGTATACGGTTAGACACCATTAGATGAAGAATAATTATAATTGTGAATATTTTTTATTAATACAACTAATGGTATTATTTATTAATTTTGAATGTGTATTGACGGATTGACTTATGTAAATTATATTTTCATAATTAATATTGGTCGATAATTGAGAGCTTAAAACTCGGCATAATAGAGCCATCGATTAATTTTAAAAAAAAAATTCCATTTATTATGGTAAAAAATTATTGGAAAATGACTGTTTTGGTGTAGTGCAGCGTTCGAATGTGCATTGTAAAAAGATGGAGATGGACATTTACATCGTTTGAAAGCGTGTTGTAAGAAATATGGAGAGGGTCATTTACAGTATTCGAATGCGCGCTGTAAAAAAGGGTCATTACAGCATTCTGAAGCACGTTGTAAAAAAGGGTCATTTACAGCGTTCTAATACGCATTGTAAAAAGTATCATTTACAGCGTGCAAATGCGCGCCATAAATAATAGCGTCATTTACGGCATGGCCTTTTACGACACAAAAATGTACGCCGTGAAAGATCATTTACGGCACGTTTCGTGCGTCGTAAAAGATCAATTTTCTTGTAGTGCTTGAGACATGTTGAAGTCAGACTTTATGCTCAAAGGTCTCGTAACCATCTCCAATGGTGAATGATCCTCACAACCATGATGCAATGGAATCCTTGCATTCTTCATCAACTCCATGAATTTTACAGCATCCGGTGCCTTCTCAACCGCATCATGATTGTCCGGATCAAAACTAGGCCCCGCAGCATCGAAAACCAAGTTCATCCACCTCCATCATAATCTGTGTGGTTATGGACATCCATATATGGCTTCACATAAGGCTACGGCTCCGCTGCTAAATACACAAGTTCTCCGTGTGAGGTCCACCGATAGTAATTCGGAATAAAACCCCTCTGGTTAGTAATTCGGAATGAAACCCCTCTGATATAAACACTACAACAAAAATGGTTAATAACGACACTTTACTGTCGATACTTTATAAAAAAGTGTCATTAATTATTTTTTTATGATGACACTTTGTTAAAACGTGTCATGATAATAAAATATTTATCATCAACCATGTCATTATTTTAAAAGTGTTGTAAACATGTCTTTAATGACAACATTAAAATGTCATATAATTTAGATGATAAAGACAACAGTTTTCTACTATCATCCTAAAAATTATTCCCCTCATTTTTTTCTTTTGGCGCCCTCCCGATTATAATTCTCTTTCCCAATCTTCTCTCACAAAATTCTTTCCTTTCTCAATCAACTCTCACATACTACCTTTTGATCTCTTATTAGAGTTTATCGAATTTTAACATCTAGTCAACTCTCAATTTTGTGCAAAAGTTGTCAATTCCATACATGGGGCATGTAAAATCCCTCATGCTCTCTTTTGCGTCCTCTCAAAATTAGGGTTAGGGTTTCCTTATTGAAGAAGAAAAATGGAAGAAATTAAGAGCACAATCCCCCAAAATGAAACCAACGGAGTACTTCTCTACTACTACTACGCCTAGATCATGGATGTCTCGTCCCTTGTTTACTTCTTTGACTCCAACTGCAGGTCCCTCTCCCTAAATCGCCCAAGGCATCAACGTCACCGTAAGAAAATTAGGGTTTCATAAAGCTGCCATCTTTTTCGATCTCTTCCCCAGGTTTTTGACCATTGGTGCGGTTCGATTCGAGCAGGTTGGCGAAAAGATATCGTCGCTGAAAATGCACATTGAGAAGATGCGGTGCGATGGGTTATTGGAGGGGACCGACTTCAAGCTAGCTCCCTGTGGTGGTCCTTCCGACGAAAGGATCGCGAGGGGGTACGGGTTCACCGGGCTGTTTGTTCTGGTAGTCAAGGTTTTTCTTTCGTCCATGGTTTTGTGTTTACTTTCGAGAATGTGTTGGAATTTGTAACTGAAATTGCCAAAGTTTTGTTTTTGACTGTTATTTGGTCGTCATCATCCAAGCCTTGTCCCATCACAACATGGGTCGGCTATGTACCACAAGAAAGCTCCGTAAAATTGACAAAGCTTTTCTGGTCATGACATGTTTGGACATGAGATATATACTCCAAAATATACCAGGACACACCAAATCAATACCCTGTTTGTGCTGCAAGCATGTAACTAGTCGTGTCATATTTGTAAAGGTTGGGAATGGTTTAGGTGATGGGAAGTTATGTTTACAAGAGCAAATGCCATTTGTTCGTTGAGGATGGTTCGATATATATAGACTTGGTGTATATTCACTAATAATGAAGGCAGTGGTAGTTGATTGTTCATGGCTCAAATGAGATCAATCTGATATCAAATACTTGTATTTTTCGTATATTAAACTATATGATATACTAAAAGATTTAGGATAGCCATTTAAATTTTGAGTATTTGTAGTAGATCAAAACTAATATATAAATAGCATGTTGTTAATCCAGATTTGGCAATATTACACATACTTCAAACAAGATTATGCATGTGCTTCACACATTTTTTCCTTCTTTTGTTGTTCTTGCACATATTGAGGACAAATTAACCTTGTAACATTATGCATCTACATAACATGATAAGATACAGACAAAATTACTGAATTCTAACTTTGATGTATGTCATAGAAATGAAACAATAGATACGTCTCCCTTTCCAGTTCCAAACGTAAAGATGTCACTTCACATTACAATAAATTGGCACTATGGTCGCACGAACACGCCTCTCTCATCCCAATCCATATTTGTTCGGATTTTTTTGTTGCTTTGTTCTCTTTACAGTTAATGTTGTTAAAATATCTGCCAATAAAATTTTAATTTTCATGTTTAATGGGATAAACTTTAAGGGCAAAAAGAAATGAATACAGTAGCTGCTAAGGGTCCAAATCAAAAGAAACAATAATGCAAAACTAAGGGTTGTTCTTTTGTGATAAGACATGACACATAAGGAGAAAATGTACAAAGTACCACACATGGCGTATAAAGAAAAGTACATTTCTAAATTTGATCTATTTTGAGGTTAATTTAGATTTAGTACCAAGAAACTCATGGTAGTTAGATTCTGGTAGGACTACCCACATTAATGTTCTAGGCAAGGTTGCCTGAGTTACCGAAAGTCAACTGATGGTGAAAGATACATCTATGTGGGTGATGGCAATTCGATAGAAGTGAAGCAATAGGACATTTTAGGTTATTTTTAGGAACTGATTATTATTTGTATTTGATAGACACTTTTATCGTACCGTCTTTTAGACGAAATTTAGTTTCAGTTTTCTTAATGGACAAATCTGGTTATCATTGTTCATTTGGAAACAATAAGTTTAGTCTATCTTTAAATTTAAATATTATTGGTACGGTTCCCTTAAGGTTTATGATAACCTATATTCAGTTGAAACTTTTGCATCTTATAATGAAACCTTGCAAGTGAAGTCATGTGGTACTAAACACAAAATTAACAATTTTTTTTGCTTCATTATGACATAAGTATTAGGTCACTTCTCTAGAAATAGCGTTGAACGATTTGTGTCTGATGAGATTTGGATTCCATTGACTTTATAGACTTTAATGTTTATATTAAATGTGTAATGGGAAGACAGACCAAAGTTAAATTATAAGCAGCTACTTTATTGGTTATGCTACAGATCAAGGGGTCGATAATTATACAATCCCATACTAAGAAAAAAAATTGAGACGAAAAGTGTAATATTTTTTTGAGGATGTTGAGTTTGGAGGAGAAATAAAGTTCGAATCATTGTCTTTGAGAAGGAATCAATTACGATTCCTACTATCACTTTTGACGATGTACATGATTCTATACCTGTCATGATCAAGAAGTGAATTCGGAGTCTCAATAAGACAATGTCGAATTACCTCCATAAGTCGTTGTTGAGATACCTTAACAACGACAACGTAGCGGCACCCCATTCAAGATAAGGTAATTATTCCTAAGGAACAAACTCAACAACCTCAAGAACCGGTAATATTAAGATGGTCCACCAGAGAAAGAAAAAATATAATTTTGGATAATATTGTCATATTTCTCTAGGAACGTGAGAAAGACTGTGGATACTTGAAGATGATCTACAACTTTCGTCGGGCCATGGAAAGTTCCAGTTCTCAATGTAGATTGATACAATAAATAAGGAGTATAAGTTCATGCAAGACAATAAAGTTTAAGAACTTGTCCCAGTACTAAAAGGTATTAAATCTATTGGTTGTAAATGGACATTTAGAACCAAGAAGGATTCGAAGGGTCATGTGGAGAAGTATAAAGTATGTCTTGTAACTAGTGACTTTACTCAAAATTTTGGGATTAATTTTAAAGAGTTTTTTCTCTTCGGTATCTTTGAAAAACTCCTTTAAAACAATCATAGCACATGTTGTACATTTTGATCTTGAGTTACATCAAATGGATGTCAAAACGACGTTTCTCAATGGTAACATTGACGAAACTATTTATATGGTGCAGTCAGAAAACTTTGTGTCGAAAGATCCAAATAATATGGTTTACAAATTGACAAAATCCATGTATGGACTCAAGCAAGCTTCTCGTCAGTGGTACTATAAATTTTACCAAGTTGTTACCTCGTTTGGTTTTGAGGTTAACGTTGTTGAAGATTGTGTGTATCACAAATTCAGTGGGAGTAAAATTATTTTTTTGGTTTTGTATGTTAATGACATACTGCTTACCACAAATAATATAGGCATATTGCATGACACTAAGAAATTTCTATCAAATAACTTTGAGATGAAAGATCTTGGTGACGCCTCTTTTGTATTAGGAATTCAAATACACCGAGATCGCTCTCGAGGTATTCTTGGATTATCACAAAAGAGCTATATCGATAAAGTGCTTAAAAGATTTGACATGCAGGAATGCAAACCAGGTGACACCCCAGTCACTAAAGGAGACAAGTTCAGTCTCAATTAGTGCCCTAAGAATAGCCTTGAAATTAAGAAAATACAGTAGATTTTTCCTTCATGATCAGTTGTAGGGAGTCCAATGTATGCTCAAGTATGTACGTGTCAGGATATTGCGTACATATTAGGATGTTAGGTAGATATAAGCAAATATAGATGGATCATTGGGTAGCAGCCAAACTACTTAAGTAATTAATAGAGAATAAGAAATTATATGCTTTTTGTAGGAGATCGGATAATTCTGGAGATCATAAGGTATTTCGACTTCGATTTTGTTGGATTCCAACATAGTAGAAGATCCACATCAGATTATGTTGACTAATGACGATATATTTTAGATGAGTGTCAAACATGTACTCATAATTTCTTCCACCATGGCAGCAAGGTTTATAACATGCTGTGGGACATCTATTCAGGGAATATGGTTGCAAAATTTTGTCACAAGGCTGCGCCTACAGTACGGTGCTGAAAGACCACTTAAATTATGGTGTGACAATAAATTAGTAATAATGTATTCCAATAACAACAGAAACTTGTATAAGTCAAGGATATTGACATAAAGTTTCTAGTTATGAAGGAAAGAATTCAGAATGGTTAGTGTCCATATAGCACATTATGACAAACTCCATTTTAGCGGATCCGCTCACAAAAGCATTATCACCCAGGGTCTTTCATGAGCATACTGCTCATATGGGTGTTATCTCAATCAAGTATATGGCAATATAGTGGGAGTTTGTATTTCATGTATTTGGGTGCTATTTGGTTTTGGACACATTTATGTATCAAAGTATTTTGGATATTTATCTGATCAGATATATGGAAATTCAGTTCATTCTGTTTTTATTATGTTAAAGTATTGATCTCATTAAAGTTAAGGAGGATCAGTTAGAAATAGACATGTATTGATCAAATTGCGTATAATTTCTATGCTACGCATCCATGATTGATCTATATCGTTTAGCTTTATTGGTATATGTGACCATTGATGGTTTAGTTACGCTATATGTGACGAAGGCCGCTTTGATCCTATGTTGATTTGGTTAATTGACGAGATTGTCTGGATATACCCTAAGGATTAAGATAGCAATTTATGAGCTCACTAAGGTTAACACAATTATAAGGTTACATATGTGGCCCAGTAGGAGATTGTTGGAATTATTCAATAATTAAGGGGCCACACATGTAAAATTAATTGTGTTTAGGCTATCTAAATAATTAAGCCAAATTAAAGTGGTCTATTTAGAAATTGGCTTAAGGGTATAATTGTCATGGAATTAATGTGTAAATGTCGGAGATAATTCTAATTTGATGAGGGGCAAAATTAGAAATGTCAAAACATATAAATATATGTGTTCATTAGGGTTATGGTCCCCAACTTATACGGCCACCAAAAGAGAGGTTTTCTTTTTTTTTTCTCTTCTGCATCCTCATCAACAGAAAGAGAGGGACAAAAGATTCAGATTCTTCTTTGTCATTAAGGGTCGTAGCAAGTTGGAAGATCGAACCCAATAAAGAGACGTTCGCTTCAAGATCCATCAAGTCTAGCAATCGATTCAGGTACGCTTCCGTAATTTAATTTATGTGCTTCATCTCATGAATAGATAGGGCACAATAAAATTTCTAACATTTCAGAGTTATACCAGATTTCTGAAAAATACTAGAAAAGGCCAAGTATTATAATTTTTTTTCTAGGATTTTTTGTTTTTTGTTTTTTATAATTTTTTACTCCTTTCGTTCTTTGTCTTTTCTGCTATTTTTCAGAAATTAGTATAACTCTAAAAGTCTCAAAAGGCTTACAGATATAAATTTACTTTTCAGAGAAGGACTGGCATGGACACTTGACTTTGGTCTGACACGGTATACTCACTCTATATACTCTAGATACTTCCATATAAACCCCAAACTTACCTTGACAATTATCCAATTCCCAAATATTTCGGTATGATCTTGATATACTTCTAGGATATTCATTCTATACACTCTAGGTACTATGATATTCCTTAGTACCTTCCTTAGATTACCCTTGACCTCAAAGTGTCCAATATAAACATAGGTGTTGACGTCTTCTCTAGGTATTTGGTATCTTGGTACCAACATACTTGACACTTGGTATCTTGGTACCAACATACTCTAGGCCACTAACTCTTGACACTCAACAAATATTTATATCTACTTCTATATCTGTATATTTCTCGACCCTTATATATGTATTGATCTATCTTTAAACCTAGTAGACATGTGGAGAACTTCAATTTGAGGATATAGGTGTCGCCGCGTATCTTGGTATCAAAATATAAATATAGATACATATATACTTAGATGGATACATATGTTTCGTATCTTAGATATCAAAATATATCTAGGATACAACCTTCCATAGATAGCCTAAATTTAGGACCCGTTATGCACATACAACCTTCTAGGCCTGTCAATGGTAGCTTATTTGTCGGATGTTGGCATTACCACTGGCATTACCACATCCTAACCAATAGCTATCGGATACATCTATAACCATCTGATATCCGATCGGATGGGAGTTTTGACTCTCCTGTTCGTTACCGATAATTTTAACGGATATCGGGTAATATATGAAACAATAAACTACACATTTAAAAAAAATGAATAATGAAGTATGAAAGTAACCAAATATAAATAAAAAAAACATGAGATCAAGTTCAAAAATCAGAATGAGAGAATTCAAACAAAGAGAGAGAAAGAAAACCGAAGAAGGAAAACATACCTAGAATGAAGATCTGAACGGCTGGTGCATATGTGCTTCACATCCTTAAGTTTGGGGTAGAGAGAGAGAGAGAGAGAAAGAGAGAGAGAGAGAGAGAGAGAGATAGTCTCTTTTAGTTTTAGGGTTTTAGAGTCTCATTTAGTTTCTTTGTGATTCTATCAAATATAATCTACATTGTTCATATATATATATATATATATATATATATATATATATATATATATATATATATATATATATATATATTATCAGGTCAGATGTTATCGGACCGGATATGGCACTTTCCGTATCTGCATCCGATAAATATCCAGTAAGACATCTGTATCCATAACCATATCCAAAATTTTGGATATTATCGATTCGATTGTGGATCATATGCAGATTTTCGATCTACCATTGACAAGCCTACAACCTTCCTTAGATTATGTCACCCCCCCTCCCCGATCCCGATATACGTATTCTTTCATGAATTCTGTACACGGTATCCCGTATTTAGCATATGCATAATTCTATTTATTATTATTTAATGGTTGCATATAGCTTTTAAGCATGTCATTAGTGGAAGGGTTAGAGCATGTTTCGAGATTAGGGTTTTCTTAAGCCAACCCAACCCCTATTTATATTCTCTTCCTCACTCTCTCTCCTCATTCACTCCTCCATTTATTTCCCTCAACCACCATCCTTAGGAAAGTACAACTTGCTCAAAAGTGGAGATTTGTGCATTTTTTATTCTAGATTTTTCTTTTGATATTATTTATCTATATTGTTCTTCTCTTCATTCTCTACAAGTTTAGTTCTTGGAGTTTTTGATTCTAATGGCTAGTTTTGTGTAGATCTAAGTTTCTAAAACTAGACTTTTAAGTATTTACATAGTTTTGATCTGTCAAACTTGGTTATTTTCAAAAATTAATGGTCCTAGATTGTGGAAAATTTGATTCTACATAATTTTGACCTTTGAAAAGTTAGATTTCGACTTGCTTTGAGAAAGTTATGACCAAAATAATATTTGAACATTTTCTATGTCATCTGCCCTGGTTTTGGCAGGGACGATGAATAGTACCGCATGAATAGTGCCGAGCCACAGATGGAAGTGCTGTATAGTACCGAGCCACAGATGGAAGTGCCGCATAGTGTTGCATAGTACCGAGCTGCAGATGGAAGTGCTGTATAGTGCCGCATAGTGCCGAGCCGCAGATGGAAGTGCTGCATAGTGCCGCATAGTGCCGAGCCACAGATGGAAGGGCTGTATAGTGCCGCATAGTATCGAGCCACAGATGGAAGTGCTGTATAGTGCCGCATAGTACCGAGCCGCAGATGGAAGTGCTGTATAGTGCCGAGCCACAGATAGAAGTGTTGTATAGTGCCATACAGTACCGCATAGTGCCGAACTGCAGATGAAAGTGCTGCATAGTACCGCATAGTGTCCGAGCCGTATATGGGAGTGCTGTATAGTGTCGTATAGTGTCGCATAGTGTCTATTTGGCTGTTTTTGGCTGTTTTATGCCCCTTTTGGCAGAATTGTGGCCAGAATTTCTCCAAACTCCTAACATGAAAGTTGTAGATCTTTGTCTTGGCTTCAAGAATCTTCAGGTCTCACTATAACCAGAATTCATATATGACTTTGGCACGTTGTGCACCTTGCTCCTTGTGCACTTTTTACCTTGCACATTGCCCGTGCGCCGTTGGGGCCACTTCATGACTTGCGAGCACTTCATACCCTAAGTGTATAGTTCCTTCTTGTTCTATTTCCTCTTGTGTCTTGGTCCTCATTCCTAATCTGACTCCTATGCGTATGCTGGATAACCCTATGTGTGTACTAAGGTACAATCTATGTGAGCACCGATGTGCTATTTAAGTGCTAAGTGTTCCTATGTGATACCTATCAGTACCTCCAAGAGTTCAGCATTTACATAGCGATTGGTCTGTAGCAATGATGTGGTATGTGATGTGTTGTATTACACCAAGAAGGGGTACATATGTATGACTCTATGAGCTAGTACGGATCCCTTCTTGGGGTACTCGTATAATGTACGACATCTAGGGGAGTGAGCATGTGACCACAACATGTGAACTCCGAGGATAACCTAAGGATTAACTAGGCAACTAACTTGGTAGATGCATTGGGTGGGAAGAATCCCGAGATTGGGCCATACTAGCCACCCTAGGCCCAGTCCTGACGTGTCGGGTTGGCCACCACGGATATGGTTTCACTCGCCTATAGCGGATGGCTATATCCGACTGCTACGAGCTATGTGTTATATGTTTTAGCGCGGTAGCCCTCCGGAGGACCGCTGTGCATAATCAATGTGCTATATGTCTTATGGTTTGGCTAGCCCTGCTAGGTTGACACGGTCTGAGGATTCCTTTTAATCAATATCGTGGGGATTACTCCGCCAAATATAAAAAGCCGCATGAATGAATGGCCGTTTGAAAAATAACTTGACTGTACCTTTTAACTTTCGTTAGTAGCCGAGGGACATGGACTGTCATGGTGCGTGGTCCAACCCATGTCCTTGTTTGGTTGTTGGGTTGGGCTATCGTACTAGGACAGGCTGTGGACCGAGGTTACGACCGGAAGCTTTTATTATTACTAGTATTATTATTCTGTGCTTGGGTTTTATCTTACTCTTTTGTGCTTCCTTGTGGTACTTGCTATTCGGGGCTGACCCTGCTGGTTTTGTTTGGCCAGATCTCGTAGCAGCGCCTGAGGATCCAAACTTCCTCCCCGACGTCAATGGTGCATACTAGGAGCATGGCTGGCGGAGAACTAGAGTGGGTTTCTTCTCCACCACTCTAGTAACTTTATTTATGTTCTGACGTTTAGCCACCGGCACCTGTTTAGCCGGCTAATCTGGATATTTTGTCTTTGCATAATTTGTAATTAAATCAGACTGCAGCTGAATACAATTATGTACCTATGACTCTCTGGGCTAGCTAACTTATAAAGCTAGATCCCCATGATCATTTTGATGAAGCGTCGGGGACGCCTTACTGCTTTATCTCATATGTTAATTAATTGATGTTTTCTTGCTTGGAATGATTGAGACATAGATGCTCTGTGAGACCATAGGAGACTTGAATGTAGCATGCACCCCTTGTCTCTTGACAGCCACGATCGCCATATGACGTTTATATACCTCATATGGAGTAGCTGGCCTAGTTCGTCTCCGTATTTCGATACTGGGGCGTGACAATATTTTATTGGTGGCCCATGCAGGTCTGATTTTCAGACTTGTGGGGTGTTATTATTATAAGAGTCTCAATCAAAACTTGTTCTCTTTGAATCTCTTGCCTCGATTTCTCTTCCCTCACCTTGATTGATAACTTGAATTGCATCCTCGAATCTTTCTCGTCCTGTCATTTGATATCATGTATCTTTCCCTATAGGGGTGCTTCATTCTCAGTAGCTGGTGAGGCCAACATGGAGGAACGTCCAGTAGAACATGGCTCGACGGGGCAGCTGCCGGAAAGAATGCCTTCTCCTGACCAGATCCGAGTGGAAGTGATATCAGAGCCAGTAGAACCGCAGGTTCTAGAAACTTCTGTACCCCCAGCGGTGCCGGCAGCGACGACAGTGCCTGATGCTGCAGCACTCTTGGAGGTCATTCGGGGATTCCTGGCCACTCAGCAGCATCAGGTGGTAGCCTATCAACAATAGCAGACCTAGCAGCAGGAACAGAATGTGCTACTGAATCAGGGATTACAATTAGCCCTTGAGAGAAGTGTCAGAAATGATTCGGGGGCATCGGAAAGGTGTTGTCGACTCAACCTGAGATATTTTGACGTCATGGAGGACGCCATCACGACGGATGCATGACTTCAGGATACTGAGGCCATATTGACTGCAGCTAAGGTTCCCGCAGAAGAGAAGGTTGACCAGGTCAGACTGTTACTTCAGGATCTCGTCCGCGACTGGTAGGCATCGGAAGAGGTTAGAATGAGGCGTCTTGTTCCTTGGGATAGCTTCAATACCAGATTCAAGGCCAAGTACTTTGGCGTAGTAGCGCAGTATGAGCTACAACAGAGGTTCATCAGTCTCAAGCAGGCTGGTAAGACGGTAGATGGATATGCAGCGGAGTTCTGCAGACTGAGTCAGTTTGCAACAACGATGGTGGCTACAGAGCCAGAGAAGGCGATGAGATTCCAGCAAGGACTTCATTTGGAAATTCTACAACTAGTAGAAGGGCACGACTATCAGACTTTTGATGCCGTTTTAACGGCTGCTCGGAGGCATGAACTCACCCAACAAAGGTTGGTGATAAGACATGGGGGCCAGAAGAGGTCCCATCCCCAGAGTAGGGACAGAGGAGCAGTACAGCGAACATCGACGCCAGCACCCGACATCCGTATTAATGAGTCAGGAGCGCCGCGGAGGACGGCGGTGTCAGAGATAACAGCACCAGTCCGGCATCAGCAGCAGAGGAACCAGCAGCAGCGCCAGGGGGCACCCATTGGATGTACTTACTGCGGTAAGGGAGGGCACACTAGGGATGTGTGTCATTCAGCTAACGGATTGTGCATGAGGTGTGACAGACCGGACCACAGGATTGCCAATTGTCCTATGATGCAGAGGTCAGGAGGGCCAGTTCAGCAGTTTTCGGCGTTGCCAGCTCCGGGGACAACACCGAACAGAGGACTGGCATTGGCCGTAAGGCCGCTAGCCCAGCGTCTGTCGACGCAGGCTCAGATGTTTCGCCAGGCGCAGAACCAGGAAGGCCTACAGAGGCCGCAGCGACAGCATGGTCGAGAAAGGCAGCAGGAGGGAGCTCAGCAAGGCCAGGGCCATACCTTCACCTTATCACTGGAGGATGCACTAGCTTCAGGCGACGTGGTTGCAGGTAATATTTCTGTTACCTCTTTTTCTGTAGTAGCATTGTTTGATTCGGGGGCTATCCACTCTTTTATATCTGCATGATTTGTGACACGTATTGGATTGAAGTTCGAGGCACTGCTAGAGAGGATGAATATACTCACTGGTAATAGGCTCGTAGGAGTTAGCAGAGTGTACCTAGCATGTCCGGTCGTAGTGAGTGGGCGATTATTGCCCGCATCTTTGATTGAGTTCCCTATAGGCAACTTTGGTGTTGTCCTAGGCATGGACTGGTTGAGAGACAGTCATGCGATGATAGATTGTCGAGGAGGTAGGGTAGTATTTAATGTACCTGGCGTTGAGGAGTTCGTCTTTGTCCGATCATTGGAGGATCGACCCAAGGGCATCATTGCAGAAGCAATGACAGAGCATGAATAGATTCCAAGAGTGGTTAGAGAGTTTCCTGATGTATTTCCCGATGAGCTTCCAGGTTTACCAGCAGTGAGAGATGTAGAGTTTTGTATTGAGATGAATCCTGGAACGGAGCATAAAGTCGGCAGAGTTTACAGGATATCGCAGTCAGAGTTGGACAAGTTGCACCAGCATGAAGAAGAACTGAAGGCGAAGCAGTTTATTCGAGACAGTGAATCGCCCTGGGTAGCACCGGTGATTTTAGTACCCAAGAAGGATGGATCGATGCGAATGTGCATTGATTACCGGCAGTTGAATGCAGTAACAGTGAAGAACAAGTATCCGTTACCCAGGATTGATGACTTGTTCAATCAATTGAGTAAGGCCTGCGTCTTATCTAAGATTGATCTTCGATCTGGATATTATCAAGTGAGGGTCCGGGAGCAGGACATACTTAAGACAACATTTAGATCGCGGTATGGGCATTATGAGTTTCTGGTGATGCCATTTGGACTGACTAATGCCCCAGCCGTATTCATGGACTTGATGAACCGCATCTTTCTACCCTATTTGGATAAGTTTGTAGTAGTGTTTATAGATGACATCCTCGTTTATTCCAGTAGTGAAGAAGAACATGAGAAACATCTTCGGACAGTTTTACAGACCTTGAGGGAGCATCAACTTTATGTGAAGCTTAGTAAATGTGAGTTTTGGTTGGATCATATTTCCTTTCTGGGACATATTATTTCTGGAGCAGGAGTGTCAGTAGATCCGAAGAAGGTTGAGGCAGTAGAGAATTGGCCAGTTTCGAAGATGGTAGCAGATCGTGCGTAGTTTCTTAGGATTGGCAGGTTATTATCGGAGGTTCGTGGCAGATTTTGCCAGAATTTCGGCACCCTTGACGCGTTTGACGCATAAGGATGTAGCGTTTGTTTGGTCAGCAGAATATCAGACATCATTTGAAGAGTTGAAGAAGAGATTAATCTCAGCCCCGATCTTGACACTTCCAGTATGATCGGGAGGGTTTACAGTGTATTGTGACGCATCCGGAAAGGGACTTGGGTGTGTATTGGTGCAGCATAGTAAGGTGATAGCATATGCATCTCGACAGCTTCGGGACCATGAGAAGAACTATCTGACCCATGACCTGGAATTAGCAGTAGTAGTATTCTCGCTTAAGTTATGGAGGCACTATTTATATGGGGATCGAGTGGAGATTTGCACTGATCATAAGAGCTTAAAGTATGTATTTACCCAGAGGGACCTGAACATGAGACAAAGAAGATGGTTGGAATTACTGAAGGACTTTGATGTGAATCTTCAGTATCATCCAGGCAAGGCGAATGTGGTAGCAGATGCCTTGAGAGGAGAGGTGGTGCATTCATTTTAACCTCGTAGAGGCATATTTTGGAAGACCTTCAGGAAATGGGAATTGAAGTGATCTTGCCACAAGATACATGAGTTATGGCCAGTTTGCAGATTCAGTCTTGTCACCCCCATTTCCTGTATTTCGTATTTGTACTCGTAATTGATTTTTGGCACGTATTTTTTTCACGACTTGCGGATTTTGGTTTCTCGTAAATGGGTTTGGACCATGGCTTGGTTTTATTTTGTAGAGTTGGTTTGGTTTGGTTCACCATGAGTGGAACACTTTAACCTACACTCTACCCTCAACATAACACACCCACCTCCATTAAATTGTACCTAACTTTTCTCTCTCCTCTTTATTTTTTATTTACTTCTCCATCTCCTTCTTCTTCCTTCCTCTACACAACTCCCCAACCCATAGGCAAGTGCACCTTGCCATCAAATAAGCACCACTTTTTATTTGTCCATTAACTAGATTAGGCCATGTAGAACAACTTTAGAACTTGACATTTTGTGATTTGGAGCTTTCATTTTTCTGGATCTAGGTTTTGACAATTTTTGGATTTACATGGTTTTGATATATTTTGTTTGGATTTTTGTGGGTTTTGATGCTTCCATGTGGAAGAGAATTCAATTTTACTCAAGTTAGACCTTTGAAAATCTAGATTTGGTTTTGATTTTACCAAGATATGAAGTTTTGAACCTTAGAGTTCTTGGAGTCTTCTTCTCGGCCTGGAGAAGAAGACAGCAGCCTGCGCTCTTTAGCGCAGGGCTGGATTGCGCATCCCCCTCGGCCAGCGCTCTTTAGCGCAGCACCGACCGCGCAGCTTGCCCCTTGGCGAACTGCGCTCAACCCGAGTGCGCATGGATTCATGCGCAGTCTGCTCATGCGCAGTCTGCTCATGCGCAGTCTGCTCATGCGCAATCTATCCCTGCGCACTCCACTCATGTGCAATCTGATCCTGCGCCATCCATTCCTGTGCAACCTGATCCAGCACAATCCATCTGCTGCGCCATCCACCCCTGCGCAGCTCATCCCTGCGCAGCTCACCCTGCGCACTTGGTACCCCTGCGCAGCTCATCCTGCGCACTTGGTACCCTGCGCAGCTCACCCTACGTACTTGGTACCCTGCGCAGCTCACCCCTGCGCAGCTCACCCTGCGCACTTGGTACCCTGCGCAGCTCACCCTGCGCACTTGGCACCCTGCGCAGTACATACCCTGCACAACCTACTTGTCTATGATGAATTTGTTATTTCTTGATCTTGGCTCTTCTATAGTCCTATTTTTATATTAGTATTTTATTAGATATTTTACGCCCATTTTATATCCTTACGCCTTTTGACATGAACTTGATTTTGCTTAATATGTTTGGAATGACTATTGTACATAACATGGTATGACAAGGAACTAGCATAACATGACAGTGACCCGTAGTGGTGCACTCCTGACATGACCAACCTGACTTGACAGTGACCCATAGTGGTGCACTCCTGACAGTACCCTGACATGAATTATCTTGATAACTTGATAGTGGCCCGTGGCGGCGCACTCCTGACTTGACTTGACTTGTAACTTGTGACTTGACTCGTATAATTAACTTGACACCGTGGGTGCTCCTGCTTGCTTGCTTGTACAATCTACTTGTCTTATCTTGCATCATGTCTAGGACATGACTTCCTGGGTACCACGGCCAGGAACTCGCGCTAAATTGGATTAGGCTAATTATTAGATCAAACTAGAACATGGAGAATTCCCAGTCACAGGCAATCTCGTTATCTGGGCGCTTTAATGGACTTGTAGCTTGCCGACGAGTAGAGCACATTTCCAGCACACTGTCATGTGTTGCACCCTCTAAGTCACCTAAGGGTACATTTGTCTCCCGGGCAATGTACCCACCTATAACTCTCAACCCGCGGAAGGATAACTGGATAGTCTGCAGGGCTTGGGACTGGAATTCTCACTTGCATCTTGTTAGTAATTAGGTTTGTGATAACCCTACTTAGTTAAAGTAGTAAGCCGTAGTATTTGTTTGGCCGATTGCGAATGGATGGTGTCCAACCTTGTCTAAGTCTTGTCTAGCTCCAGTACCTGCTATCTCCTGAGCATGTTTGTTTTACTTATCTTAACGATAAATGAGTAGAGACAGTGAGCTATTCAGGCGAAGGGTTACAACCCCGATCCTTGTCTGGTTTAAGGATTGTAACCTGACTCCCGGAATGGTTCCACGTCCCTAGTCGTTTATCGCCCTGTGTACTTTACTACTTGTACTTCTTTTATTCTTTATGTTCTGATATGCTGGCTTTTGTTCTTATTTGTGGCCTCCTTTGTGGCACTTGCTCTTTCTGGGGTTTGACCCAGCTGGTTTTGTGTGGCCAGATTTCGGAGCAGCTCCCGAGGATCTACCGAGCTTCCAGCCCAATGGTGACAACTAGACGAAACTCGGGCCAAGAGTGGGTTTTCCTTTTTGTTTCACCCACTTATATGTAAATTTATTCTTTTGAGGCGTTTAGCCGACGAGCACCTGTTAGCTCGATGCACATTTACTTACTGTCTGCCTACGGGCTGTAAACATGATTAACAAATCCTAGGGTTGATCATGTATGACTGAACTCTTGCTAGTCCCATCATTTTGTATGACTAGCTTCATGATCATCCAATATATAATATTTGGGACGCCTTATATATATATATTTGATGCTCTAATATCTTGTAACTCTGTTAATTGCTTGAGATTGAGACAATAGGCTTGACCTTAAGAGACTGCTGGCTTGTAGTAAACCCTCATATCTAGACAGCCGTGACCGTATAGTTGAGATGTATTCTATTTCAATATACGTAGCTGGCTATGTCTGCCCCCGCTCTCCAGTATTCTGGTTCTGGGGCGTGACAAGTCTACTTTAGTAGAGAGGATCAGAGCAACCCAGGCAGAGGATCCGCGGATCCAGAAGCTTCGATCAGAGTGTGAGTCAGGTCTCAGGAAGGAGTTAGTAATCCATGAGGATGGTACACTTAGGTTCAAAAACCATCTTTGTGTACCAGGTGGAGACCTTCGACAAGAAGTTATGTCAGAGGCTCATAGTTCTCCTTATTCCATTCATCTCAGAGGCACAAAGATGTACCAAGATATAAAGCAACACTTTTGGTGGAATGGCATGAAGAGGGAGATAGCGAGGTTTGTATCCAGATGTTTGGTATGTCAGCAAGTGAAGGCAGAGCAGCAGAGACCAGCAGGATTGTTACAGCCGCTACCTATTCCGGAGTGGAAGTGGGAGCACATCAAGATGGACTTTGTGACCGGTTTACCTAGATCTCCGACCGGTCGAAACGCAGTTTGGGTAATCGTGGATCGGCTCACGAAGGTTGCGCATTTTCGTCCTTTCAGAGTAGGGCAGTCTACTGAGCAGCTTGCAGAAATGTATATAAAGCATATCGTAAGGCAGCATGGTGTTCCAGTCAGCATAGTATCAGATCGTGGTACGCGGTTCACCTCTCACTTTTGGCGAAGTTTGTATCAAAGTTTGGGTACCAAGTTGAGGTTCAGTACAGCCTACCATCTGCAGACGGACGAACAGTCAGAGAGAACCATTCAGACCTTGGAAGATATGTTATAGGCTTGTACTTTGGACTTCGGCAAAACTTAGGAAGATCATCTTCATTTAGTAGAGTTCTCTTACAACAACAGTCATCAGGCAAGTATCCGGATGGCAACGTTCGAAGCATAATATGGAAAAAAATACAGGTCCCCTCTGGCATGGGACGATGTGGGAGAATGAAAGTTGTTGGGACCAGAGATGATCACGCAGACAGTAGAGACAGTCAAGTTGATCAGAGAGCGACTTCGAGTCGCACAGGACAGACACAGACACTGGGCGGATCAACATCGTAGGCCTCTAGAGTTTGGTGTTGGTGACCAAGTTTTTTTGCGAATTTTGCCTACTCGGGGTGTCATTAGATTTGGAACCCGAGAAAAGCTTAGTCCTAGATTCGTTGGTCCTTTTAAGATTCTCGCTCGGATAGGCGATATTGCTTATCGGCTTGCTCTTCTTCTCTCGCTATCTGGCGTACATGATGTGTTTTATGTATCTCAGTTGCGTGGGTATGTCCCGGATCCGAGTTATGTCCTCGACCATTCAGAGTTAGTCGTTGGTACCGATCTAACTTACGTGGAACAACCCGTGTGCATTTTGGACCGACGAGAGAAGGTGCTCAAGAACCAGACTATTAGCCTTGTCCGTGTCGCTTGGGGCCATCACTCTCCGGGAGAGTCAACCTGGGATCGTGAGGACGAGATTAGATCTCGATATCCGTACTTGTTCGACTCAGAAGGTATGTTTCTCCTCATGCCTTGGTAATCTGTTTACATGCCTGTTTTGTACCATTTTGAAATATATGATCAATGACTGCTAATGATAGGTTGATTGCGTAGATTGTAATTGTACCTTGCTTTCCCGGATTCCTCTATCATTGTCTTGGCTGAAATTCCGAGGACGAAATTTTTCTAAGGAGGATAGAGATGTCACCTCCCCGATCCCGATATACGTATTCTTTCATGAATTCTATATATGGTATCCCATATTTAGCATGTGCATAATTCTATTTATTATTATTTAATGGTTGCATATAGCTTTTAAGCATGTCATTAGTGGAAGGGTTAGAGCATGTTTAGAGATTAGGGTTTTCTTAAGCCAACCCAACCCCTATTTATATTCTCTTCCTCACTCTCTCTCCTCATTCACTCCTCCATTTATTTCCCTCAATCACCATCCTTAGGCAAGTACAACTTGCTCAAAAGTGGAGATTTGTGCATTTTTTATTCTAGATTTTTTTTCCTTTGATATTATTTGTCTATATTGTTCTTCTCTTCATTCTCTACAAGTTTAGTTCTTGGAGTTTTTGATTCTAATGGCTAGTTTTGTGTAGATCTAAGTTTCTAAAACTAGGATTTTAAGTATTTACATGGTTTTGATCTATCAAACTTGGTTATTTTCGAAAACTAATGGTCCTAGGTTGTGGAAAATTTGATTCAACACAATTTTGACCTTTAAAAAGTTAGATTTCGACTTGTTTTGAGAAAGTTATGGCCAAAATAATATTTGGACATTTTCTATGTCATCTGTCTTGATTTTGGCAGGGACGATGAATAGTGCCGCATGAATATTACCGAGCCGCAGATGGAAGTGCTGCATAGTACCGCATAGTGCTGCATAGTGTCGATCCGCAGATGGAAGTGTTGTATAGTGTCGCATAGTGCCGAGCCGCAGATGGAAGTGTTGCATAGTGCCAAGCCGCAGATAGAAGTGCTGCATAGTGTCGTATAGTGCCGAGCCGCAGATAGAAGTGCTGCATAGTACCGCATAGTGTCGAGCCGCAGATGGAAGTACTGCATAGTATCGCATAGTGTCGAGCCGCAGATGAAAGTGCTGTATAGTGCCGCATAATGCCGAGTCGCAGATGGAAGTGCTGTATAGTGCTGCATAGTGCCGAGCCGCAGATGGAAGTGTTGCATAGTGCCGCATAGTGCCGTATAGTGCCGAACCGCAGATGGAAGTGCTACATAGTGCCGCATAGTGCCGAGCCGCAGATGGGAGTGCTGCATAGTATCGCATAGTATCTGAGCCGCATATGGAAGTGCTGTATAGTGCCGCATAGTACCTATTTTGGCTGGTTTTGGCTGTTTTATGCCCCTTTTGGCTAAATTGTGGCCAAAATTTCTTCAAACTCCCAATATAAAAGTTGTAGATCTTTGTCTTGGCTTCAAAAATCTTAGGTCTCACTATAACCAGAATTTATATGTGACTTTGGCACCTTGTGCACCTTGCTCCTTGTGTACCTTTTACCTTGTACATTGTCCGTGCACCGTTTGGGCCACTTCATTACTTACAAGCACTTCATACCCTAAGTGCATAGTACCTTCTTGTTCTATTTCCTCTTGTGTCTTGGTCCTCATTCCTGATTTGACTCCTATGCGTATGCTGGATAACCCTATATGTGTACTAAGGTACAATCTATGTGAGCACCGATGTGCTATCCTAAGTGCTAAGTGTTTCTATGTGATACCTGTCAGTACCTCCAAGAGTTTAGTATTTATATAGCGATTGGTCAGTAGCAATGATGTGGTATGCGGTGTGTTGCATTACACCAAGAAGGGGGTACATATGTATGACTCTATGAGCTAGTACGGATCCCTTCTTGGGGTACTCGTACAATGTACGACATCTAGGGGAGTGAGCATGTAACCACGATATGTGAACTCCGAGGATAACCTAGGGATTAACACGACAACTAACTTGGTAGATGCATTGGGTGGAAAGAATCCCGAGATCGTGCCATACTAGCCACCCCAGGCCCAGTCCTGACGTGTTGGGTTGGCTGCCACGGATATGGTTTCACTCGCCTATAGCAGATGGCTATATCCGACTCCTATGAGCTATGTGTTATATGTTTTAGCGCGGTAGCCCTCCGGGGGACCGGTGCATAATCAATGTGCTATATGTCTTATGGTTTGGCTAGTCCTGCTGGGTTGACACGATCTGAGGATTCCTTTTAATCAGTATCGCGGGGATAACTCCGCCAAATATAGAAAGCCGTATGAATGAATGACAGCTTGAAAATAACTTGACTGTACCTTGTAACTTTCGTTAGTAGCCAAGGGACATGGACTGTCATGGTGCGTGGTCCAACCCATGTCCTTGTTTGGTTGTTGGGTTGGGCTATCGTACTAGGACAGGCTGTGGACCGAGGTTACGACCGGAAGCTTTTATTATTACTAGTATTATTATTCTGTGCTTGGATTTTATCTTACTCTTTTGTGCTTCCTTGTGGTACTTGCTATTCGGGGCTGACCCCGCTGGTTTTGTTTGGCCAGATCTCGTAGTAGCGCCTGAGGATCCAAACTTCCTCTCCGATGTCAATGGTGCATACTAGGAGCATGGCTGGTGGGGGACTCGAGTGGGTTTCTTCTCCACCACTCTAGTATCTTTATTTATGTTCTGGCGTTTAGCCACCGGCACCTGTTTAGCCGGCCAATCTGGATATTTTGTCTTTGCATAATTTGTAATTAAATCAGACTGCAGCTGAATACAATTATGTACCTATGATTCTCTGGGTTAGCAAACTTATGAAGCTAGATCCCCATGATCATTTTGATGAAGCTTCGGGGACGCCTTACTGCTTTACCTCATATGTTCATTAATTAATATTTTCTTGCTTTGAATGATTGAGACATAGATGCTCTGTGAGACCATAGGAGACTTGAATGTAGCATGCACCCCCTTGTCTCTTGACAGCCACTATCGCCGTATGACGTTTATACACCTCATATGGAGTAGCTGGCCTAGTCCGTCTCCATATTTCGATACTGGGGCGTGACAGATTATCATAAAAATATTTTCGACTTGTGTGTCGGTTACAACTTATTCTTTTTCGATATACTATAACATGTTTTACTTTTATTATATACATTGGTAGGAGATGTGACACAAGCCTATATTCACACCCTAAACTATGAAATACACCTATAATCATTTTACGATACCATACTGACATGTATCGATACTAACTCATTTATGTATCTATGTTGTCTCCTATATGTAATATCAATTCGATATTAATTAAACTTATGCAAAAATTATAATGCAATCCATACACATATATACCTACTCAATGACAAAAAGATCAGTGTGTGTCTATGTCAGTGTCCAATTTGTGTTCCATGTCACTATAATCTCAAATACATACCAATTCCTAATTATGTATTAGAATAGAACATAAACCCTAAACAAATTCTAAAAATTAACTAAATGAACAAAATAAACAAAATTTTGCAGCTACTGTAACGTGTTAGTGTGTCATTGTGTGTGTGTCCCTTGTTAGCGTGTCCAAGTCTCATTGTATGTGTCCCATGTCAGCGTGTCCAATTCTCTGTGCTCGGTGTGTCCATGTGTCCCGTGTCAGCGTGTGTTCAAGTCTCCGTGCTCGGGTATGTCCATGTGTCCCTTGTGTCCCTGTGTCCCATGTCCTAGTATTCTATGTCCGTGTCATAAGAAAGAGGGAGATTTATCGAGATAATGGAGGGTTGACTGAGGAGGAGGCCGACCGAAGAGGGGAGGAGGATCTTTAACACCCCGTTTTCTAAATGAGGGTAATTTTAAAATTTTATGTTTTAATTTATTTAATTATGATATTAAATAATAATATAATTTTTGGTGATTTTTAAAACTATTAAAAATTATGACTTGTGATTTTGATGTGCAGCTAGTGAAACCGTAGAGACTGTCTGCCCTAGAGCCTAACCATGTGATTATAATGTCTGTTTGTTACTTTTTTAGCCTAAGGGTATTTTGGTCATTTTGACTTATTTATGAAAATGAATTTTGATTGATTATTATGATGCTAATCATTTTATTAGAGACTAACCTAGTTTGGACCTAACCTACATGTTAATAATGTTCATGGGTGCTTAGTTAGAAGATTAGAAGACTTAATGGCTAAGTTGGATAAATATCTAGATATTTTGTTAAGAGATATTATGTAAGAAACCTACTTTTGTTCTGAGCCATTGATTTGACTTGAACTTGTTGGAGAAGCCTCAACCACTCATCTAAAACCCTAACCCTAGTTTTATCACAGCCATCATGAGCCCCTCTTCCCATTATAATCATCTCTTCACAAATATTGGCCTCTTGTTAATCTCTACAAAAATCCCCTTTAGTGTTTTTCCTAAATTTTTCACCATTTCTCTATTTCTCCTCCAAATTGGACCAAACCAATTGCATTAGACTCCTCAACCGTAGGGGATACTATTGGAGACTAGCTTGCAAGGAGGAGAGCTCTTTTGGACCTTGTTTGAGGAGAGGGACTTCTCTATTTGGGGCTTTCAAGAGGCTTGGGAAACCATTAGGTTAAACCTTCAAAAACCCTTTCAATTCCTAATCTCCTTGCATGGTTGCATTCATTTAGGGTCCCTCTAGGTGTCCCTCACGTTTGGTAGGAAACCGTGCCCATTTCGTGTCCGTATCGGACACGTATCAGTGCTTGTTGTAAGTGTTTGATTAAATGTCTCATAGAAATGAATGTTAATGTTTTCCAAAACAAATTACATATTTTTGTAGCTTAATATGTGTAGATTAATATTCTAGGTGACTGAGTTGAATTTGTGCACTGTTCATGTCCATTTTGGACACGAACTCACTGACTGGACACAGCACAGGGCACTGTAGCTTCCCCTGCTACCTGTGTCCTGTTTCTCATCGGACATGCCATGTGGACACCTCATCTTCGACACAGAGGTGGGGGACATCACTGACAGACCCCCCTTCGAGTCTCATGGGCTCTCGTGGCGTGTCGGACACGGAATCAATCACGTACCGATTTTACACTGTTGCACCCGCACAGGAATTCGCTTTCTGACACGCACTCACACACGCGACACGATACCATCTAGACACGATTCAGGGTGCTAGACCCCTAGCCCTATCCTAGGCGAACCTATAGGCACGAGCACGTGTCCTCTTTCGTGTCGTGTCCACGAATGATGTGTACGCATGCACGATGATTGTGTACACAGAATTGTGTCTGTGATGTGTGGTTGTTTTGGACACGTTTGTGTCCACCTTGTTGGACACGAACACCCTTCCCATGACATGTATCATGTGTACTGCATACTTTATTTACTAATTTAATTGGGTTCTTCAATTCGAATTGAGGTTTTCGAGTTCAAGTTGGAGTTTCTGAATTTTAACTGAGTTCGAAATTGGATTTGGTTGAGTTCTCTTGAATGTTTACATAATATTTTAATGTAGTTTTTCAAATATGAAGTTATGTTATTATCTGAGTTTCATGTGGGTTGGGATATCGAAATAAGTTGGGGATCATGTTAGCATGGGAATTAATATCACTGATGTGTACACTGTTAAGGTAGACTGTTAGTTACTGCCATATTATTAAGTTGTTGGTTCAATTTTTCAATATGAATTTCCTATATTTTGCTGAGTTTTAGTTGTATTAGGATTTAGGCTTGTAGTAGTGATTAGTTCGAATTTGCAATGGGCCTTGGGACTTCGTTTGAACTATTCTTCATTTCTTATTTTTTTCCGAGGACATTTTCCTGAGAAATTCTCTTTCTATTTCAAAGCTTGTAAACTAAGTTCAGACCACCCCCTGTCCTACACACATGGAGACCCTACACTATGCAACCTGAGTACACACACAGGAAAGCCCCATGTTCTCTGATGACACTACACACAAGACATATTGCACTGATACATGTTTCCCTCATTCACAACTGGAAATCTGAAACTGAGAAGTAACCCCCCTGTACATGACAAACACACACCACTGCCACATGAACTGATTTCCTTTTCTTCCACAGAAAACTGAGTTATTGAAGGTTCATTTATGAAAAAAAAACTGTGTAACTGAGTATAATCTTAGTTGTGTTCGATTCATGTGTTTAAATAAGTTAAATCCTTGCTGCATAGGTGTTGCATGATTTGGATTTGAAGTTAACACAGAAGTTGGGTTTTGCTCAATTTTCACTAATGCATGTTTACACTATTGAGAAAATTGAGGACTGAATGTATCACTGAAATCCTGAGCTTTTAAATGTTTGAAACTGAAATCAAATTCCTGAGTTTGCAATTGCCTGTTGATACACTGTTTTGTGACTCACAGTAAACCTGAGAACATGGCACACTGATTTATAACACAAACACACTATTCCTGTATTGTTGACACACACATGGCTCTCCCCATTGACACATTGCATTACCCTAAACACTAAGAAATCTGGAAAGGAACTGAACCTGTGAACCCATGCTGAATTTCTCACACATATTCACAGGACACACATTGTTTACCTATGTACCTATACACTTGACACCCTATTCACATACACACACTTGTGGCCTATCCCTCATATATATATATAAGTATATATATATGTTATAATGTATAATAATATATGTATCATGAATCTATATGTATTTATGTATGTATGTATGTACATAATTGTTATGTACTATATATAGTTGATGAATGCCTAATATTGTAAGCCTAATATAGAGTGCCTAATTGAATGCCTGTATGTAATGCAACCCATAACCCCTTAAATTGAAATGCTAGTTAATTTCAGATTTCATATGTAAACCACCATGCCATGTAACCCTCCTCTGATGATTGCCATGATGTATATAGATAATTGTAGAGTAAAGATACATGTTACATATATCATAACTAGTCTACTTCTAAAAATGTAAATAGATGTAACCTTGTTAACTTGTGCCATGTTCCAGTGTAATCTATAACTAATGTTTGATTTCCCCTTTGTTATGCACCTCCATGTTCACACACACACATAGCTATACATGCAACCCTTTCTCCCTCATTATACAATGTTGATTATAGCTCAATGTGAATGTACTCTTGATGTGTGGCTTGATGTGTTTGGCTTGTATAGCTTTGGTTGGTGTGTGCTTGCTAGGATAGACTGGTTAGGCTTAGTGAGACTTGCTGGAGTTAGGAGTGGCCTAGTTGACCTAGTTTGACTAGTATAGTTGACTGGAGTTGACTAAGTGTTGACTTTAGTCTAGTTTGACCTAGATAGCATGCAGATGCATTGTAGATTATATTTATCATCCCCTGTATACATCTTGACTTGTGTTGCTCTAACTAGGAGTCAGGTACCTCATCTCGGACAATATATTTACTACAACTATTCAGATATCAGGCAAGTACATTCCTTGATCATTTCATAACTTGCTTAAAATTATATTCCTGCTTTAGTTCACCTTATTTGATGCTGCCACGATATTATCACGGATTGGTACTATATGGATCTTTTCATGCGATGTTATCCCCCTCGGGAGCATCGGATACATCATGTCATGTGTTTCATGTACATCATGTATTCCTCGCTCTCATGTTATTCATGTTTCTCATGTTCTTCATGCTCGTTCATGTATGCTCATGTACTCTCATGTCTCTCATGATCGGTCATGTTTCTCATGTATCTCATGTATAACCTATACTTCATGTGCACTCATTTATGAGCCCTCATGTGAATTTTATGTGCACCCATTTATGGGCCTTCATGTGAATTTTATGTGCACTCATTTATGAGCTCTCATGTATACTTCATGTACACCCATTTATGGGCTTTCATGTGAAAACCATGTACGTAACATAACTTGTCTGGATCCTTGTGTATTGATTGGGGTATGGGGGAGTATAAATAGTCATGTGAACAATTCCAAAGTAGAATAGCCATGTACGCCTCTTTAGTATATTCATGTGCAAATTAAGCCGTTCACATGTCGACTTTGTACTCTAAATCACTAGTCACTGGTAGCTCTCTACTTATAGTAGATATTTCCATTACAGTTCTCTCTTTATTTACATCATGTACGTTCTTTCAGTTTTATGTATCGTACTCTCTTGCATGTCTATATTTTCTAACATGTTATGATCTGCGTGAGATGTATTGTGCTCGCTTCCATCATGACTGGACCTGTTGAAAATTTTACAGCGGATAATGAGGAACCCTGTACCCCTTACTTTGGAGCTTGCCTAGATGATACTCACGACCTGGACCCCTGGGGAGGTTCAGGCAGCTGCTGAGGATGATACCTTGCTTAGTATAGATAGCTTAGACTATTTTTTTCCTTTTTATGTTTAGTTCTTGTCCTTGATTTCAGAGTTGTATATTTTAGAGATGTTGAGACTGGTAGTTGTTGAGACTTATGTTATTTCATTTTGCTGTACCTCAGTTGAGGATTTCTCTCTCTTTTCTATCGTGCTATATTCTATATTTAGATGTGATTGAGACTGTATCCTGCTATGTCACCTCCATTCGGAGTGTATATACTGTACAGGTACCTTATATATTGTTAGATGATTGACCTAGGACAACGTTCTACCGCCGACACTGCGACGTAGGCTAGGTGCTGTTACGTACTCGTACCCTCACAATGGATGCGGGTCGTGACATGTTTTTAGTGGTGGCCCATGCAGGTCGAGTTTATGTAGTAGTATTCGAACTAGAGTATCACTACAGCCTGCAGTAGGATTATGATATATTTTTGAAGGTACTCAATCACAGTTAGGATTCCTTGAGAGATTCCTGGGACGAACCTTGAGAATCTTATTTAAACTTTAATTTGAAATCATTTTCCTTGTTTTGTTCGCTCTCACTCCTTGATTATTGAATTTGATTTTGATGGATCGTTGTTGATTTTGATTTTCCTATCGAGATGAATTTTATGGCCTGAGTTACAATATTTTCTGATAACATATGTTGACAGGAATAACAGGGATGGTAAACGTCTACTTGATTATGGAACCTGTAGTTTATCGCAGCCATATTAGCTGGCATGGCGGAAATATAGAGACCTGACTTCGGATGTACGTATCTTGGTTATAAGATTTGGAATTACTCGCAGCTATACTAGTCGGCATAGCGAGAATTCCAGACGACATGATTATAGAGGTGCATGCCCCAGTTATAGAATCTATCGTTTATCGCAGTCTTGCTTACTGGCATGGCGAGGGCTCTGAGTAACATGATTTTGGACAGACGCATATGATTATCAGACTGTATCTTGAGAAAGTTTTTAAACATATCATCTCTATAGTACCCTTCTGTTATAAATTGTATTCCATCATCAAATAATTTAGGAGTAGGGATATTTTAGCTTTATAGAGCTTATTCATATGTAGTTCTTTCATAGTGTAATGATATGATGACTTGTAGAGTGTCTGTACCCTAGAGATGATAGTTAGTATTGGTATTAGAATAGTAACCCATCGTAGATGATTTTCCTGTTATTTATAATACCTACCAGTTTTCATAGAGGATGTTAGTCTCCTCTTCAGCCTTGTTAATTTATTATTATTTTCCCTTGTACTTTCCAGTAAGGCACCCATGACCAGAGCCTGTTCTTGAGTATAGTTGTAGTTCACCTAAGACTGAGAGGTCTATATATATAGATATATTGCAGATGGTATTGACATATGGGATATGGGTTGGTTGGTATCTATAGGCCATTGTTGTGTATAATTATAGACATGTTGCTTAGCCTATATCTGGTTCAGATTTCTATTTTAGTTAAGTTCTCCTTGAGGTTAGTTCAGGCATGATAGATCAACCTTTATAGGCAGTGTGCAGACCCTTCACTAGATGTCCTGACCCTTGTTTATAAATTCAGTCTCCTTAGCATCATTTTCTTTTGCCTACATTGATGTTTCAGACCATTCATCCTTAGCCTAATTTCTGAGCATTTGTTCAGTTCCTTATAAGTTTAGTCTACTTTAACCCTTGATGATCAGTTATATATGTATGGATATATAGATGATATACTTAGGATATATATAATGGGTTGTTGTTCTTAAGCTTATGTATATATGGTATTGGGATTTGTGTGCTTAGATTATGGGTATTTAGTTATGGGTGACTTGATAAGATTGAGAAGTTAAGAGTTAGCCTATTATAGAGTTTTTTTTTTTTGCTAATCTCTAGTTGCCAACACCTAGATAGCTAGCATAGGTAAAACCCTAAGAAGTTGATCAGTTGATGACCAAGCACTTGGATGTTGACAAATTGACTAGTGGTTGACCCTTGACTACGTTTGACCTAGAAGTAGTATTACCATATTAAATTTCGAGGACAAAATTTTTCTAAGGTGGGTAGACTTGTAACACCCAGTTTTCTAAATGAGGGTAATTTTAAAATTTTGTGTTTTAATTTATTTAATTATGATATTAAATAATAATATGATTTTTTGGTGATTTTTAAAACTATTAAAAACCATGACTTATGATTTTGATGTACAGCTAGTGAAACCGTAGAGACTGTCTGCCCTAGAGCCTAACCATGTGATTATAATGTCTGTTTGTTACTTTTTTAGCCTAAGGGTATTTTGGTCATTTTGACTTATTTATGAAAATAAATTTTGATTGATTATTATGATGCTAATCATTTTATTAGAGACTAACCTAGTTTGGACCTAACCTACATGTTAATAATGTTCATGGGGGCTTAGTTAGAAGATTAGAAGACTTAATGGCTAAGTTGGATAAATATCTAGATATTTTGTTAAGAGATATTATGTAAGAAACCTACTTTTGTTCTGAGCCATTGATTTGACTTGAACTTGTTGGAGAAGCCTCAACCACTCATCTAAAACCCTAACCCTAGCTTTATCACAGCCATCATGAGCCCCTCTTCCCATTATAATCATCTCTTCACAAATATTGGCCTCTTCTTAATCTCTACAAAAATCCCCTTTAGTGTTCTTCCCAAATTTTTCACCATTTCTCCATTTCTCCTCCAAATTAGACCAAACCAATTGCATTGGACTCCTCAACCGTAGGGGATACTATTGGAGACTAGCTTGCAAGGAGGAGAGCTCTTTTGGACCTTGTTTGAGGAGATGGACTTCTCTATTTGGGGCTTTCAAGAGGCTTGGGAAACCATTAGGTAAAACCTTCAAAAACCCTTTCAATTCCTAATCTCCTTGCATGGTTGCATTCATTTAGGGTCCCTCTAGGTGTCCCTCATGTTTGGTAGGAAACCGTGCCCATTTCGTGTCCGTATCGGACACGTATCAGTGCTTGTTGTAAGTGTTTGATTAAATGTCTCATAGAAATGAATGTTAATGTTTTCCAAAACAAATTACATATTTTTGTAGCTTAATATGTGTAGATTAATATTCTAGGTGACTGAGTTGAATTTGTGCACTGTTCGTGTCCATTTTGGACACGAACTCACTGACTGGACACAGCACAGGGTACTGTAGCTTCCCCTGCTACCTGTGTCCTGTTTTTCATCGGACACACCACGTGGACACCTCATCTTCGACACAGAGGTGGGGGCCATCACTGACAGACCCCCCCTCGAGTCTCATGGGCTCTCGTGGCGTGTCAGACACGGAATCAATCACGCACCGATTTTATACTGTTGCACCCGCACGGGAATTCGCCTTCTGACACGCACTCACACACGCGACACGATACCATCTAGACACGATTCAGGGTGCTAGACCCCTAGCCCTATCTTAGGCGAACCTATAGGCACGAGCACGTGTCCTCTTTCGTGTCGTGTCGTATCCACGAATGATGTGCACGTGTGTACGATGATTGTGTACACAGAATTGTGTCTGTGATGTATGGTTGTTTTGGACACGTTCGTGTCCACCTTGTTGGACACGAACACCCTTCCCATGACACGTATCGTGTGTACTGCACACTTTATTTACTAATTTAATTGGGTTCTTCAATTCGAATTGAGGTTTTCGAGTTCAAGTTGGTGTTTCTGAATTTTAACTGAGTTCGAAATTGGATATGGTTGAGTTCTCTTGAATGTTTACATAATGTTTTAATGTAGTTTTTCAAATATGAAGATATGTTATTATCTGAGTTTTATGTGGGTTGGGATATCGAAATAAGTTGGGGATCATGTTGGCATGGGAATTAATATCACTGATGTGTACACTGTTAAGGTAGACTGTTAGTTATTGCCATATTATTAAGTTGTTGGTTCAATTTTTCAATATGAATTTCCTATATTTTGCTGAGTTTTAGTTGTATTAGGATTTAGGGTTGTAGTAGTGATTAGTTCGAATTTGCAATGGGCCTTGGGACTTCGTTTGAACTATTCTTCATTTCCTGTTTTCCTGAGGACATTTTCCTGAGAAATTCTCTTTCTATTTCAAAGCCTGTGAACTGAGTTCAGACCACCCCCTGTCCTACACACATGGAGACCCTATACTATGTAACCTGAGTACATACACAGGAAAGCCCCCTGTTCCCTTATGACACTACACACATGACACATTGCACTGATATATGTTTCCCTCATTCACAACTAGAAATCTGAAACTGAGAAGTAACCCCCCTGTACATGACAAACACACACCACTACCACATGAACTGATTTCCTTTCCTTCCACAGAAAACTGAGTTATTGAAGGTTCATTTATGAAAAAAAAAAACTGTGTAACTGAGTTTAATCTCAGTTGTGTTCGATTCATGTGTTTAAATAAGTTAAATCCTTGCTGTATAGGTGTTGTATGATTTGGATTTGAAGTTAACACAGGAGTTAGGTTTTGCTCAATTTTCACTAATGCATGTTTACACTATTGAGAAAACCGAGGACTGAATGTATCACTGAAATCCTGAGCTTTTAAATGTTTGAAACTGAAATCGAATTCCTGAGTTTGCAATTGCCTGTTGATACACTGTTTTGTGACTCACAGTAAACCTGAGAACATGGTATACTGATTTGTAACACAAACACACTATTCATGTATTGTTGACACACACATGGCTCTCCCCATTGACACATTGCATTACCCTAAACACTAAGAAATTTGGAAAGGAACTGAACCTGTGAACCCATGCTGAATTTCTCACACACATTCACAGGACACACATTGTTTACCTATGTATCTATACACTTGACACCCTATTCACATATACACACTTGTGGCCTATCCCTCTTATATATATATAAGTATATATGTTATAATGTATAATAATATATGTATCATGAATCTATATGTATTTATGTATGTATGTACATAAATGTTATGTACTATATATAGTTGATGAATGCCTAATATTGTAAGCCTAATATAGAGTGCCTAATTGAATGCTTGTATGTAATGCAACCCATAACCACTTAAATTGAAATGCTAGTTAATTTCATATTTCATATGTAAACCACCATGCCATGTAACCCTCCTCGGACGAGTGCCATGATGTATATAGATAATTGTAGAGTAAAGATACATGTTACATATATCATAACTAGTTTACTTCTGAAAATGTAAATAGATGTAACCTTGTTAACTTGTGCCATGTTCTAGTGTAATCTATAACTAGTGTTTGATTTCCCCTTTGTTGTGCACCTCCATGTTCACACACACACACATAGCTATACATGCAACCCTTTCTCCCTCATTATACAATGTTGATTATAGCTCAATGTGAATGTACTCTTGATGTATGGCTTGATGTGTTTGGCTTGTATAGCTTTGGTTGGTGTGTGCTTGCTAGGATAGACTGGTTAGGCTTAGTGAGACTTGCTGGAGTTAGGAGTGGCCTAGTTGACCTAGTTTGACTAGTATAGTTGACTGGAGTTGACCAAGTGTTGACTTTAGTCTAGTTTGACCTAGACAGCATGCAGATGCATTGTAGATTACATTTATCATCCCATGTATACATCTTGACTTGTGTTGCTCTAACTAGGAGTCAGGTACCTCATCTCGGACAGTACATTTACTACAGCTATTCAGATACCAGGCGAGTACATTCTCTGATCATTTCATAACTTGCTTAGAATTATATTCCTGCTCTAGTATACCGTATTTAATGCTGTCACGATATTATCACGGATTGGTACTATATTATCCCCTTCGGGAGCATCGGATACATCATGTCATGTGTTTCATGTACATCATGTATTCCTCGCTCTCATGTTATTCATGTTTCTCATGTGCTTCATGCTCGTTCATGCATGCTCATGTACTCTCATGTGCTCTCATAATCGGTCATGTTTCTCATGTATCTCATGTATAACCTATACTTCATGTGCACTCATTTATGAGCCCTCATGTGAATTTCATGTGCACCCATTTATGGGCCTTCATGTAAATTTCATGTGCACTCATTTATGAGCTCTCATGTATACTTCATGTGCACCCATTTATGGGCTTTTATGTGAAAACCATGTACGTAACATAACTTATCTGGATCCTTGTGTATTGATTGGGGTATGGGTGAGTATAAATAGTCATGTGAACAATTCCAAAGTAGAATAGCCATGTACGCCTCTTTAGTATATTCATGTACAAATCAAGCCGTTCACATGTCGACTTTGTACTCTAAATCACTAGTCACTGGTAGCTCTCTACTTATAGTAGATATTTCTATTACAGTTCTCTCTTTATTTACATCATGTACTTTCTTTCAGTTTCATATATCGTACTCTCTTGTATGTCTATATTTTCTAACCTGTTATGATCTGCGTGAGATGTATTGTGCTCGCTCCCGTCCTGACTAGCCCTGTTGAAAATTTTATAGAGGATGATGAGGAACCCTGTACCCCTTACTTTGGAGCTTTTCTAGATGACACTCGCGACCTGGACCCCTGGGGAGGTTCAGGCAGCTGCTGAGGACGATACATTGCTTAGTATAGATAGCTTAGACTATTTTTTTTCCTTTTCATGTTTAGTTGTTGTCCTTGATTTCAGAGTTGTATATTTAGAGATGTTGAGACTGGTAGTTGTTGAGACTTATGTTATTTCATTCTGCTGTACCTCAGTTGAGGATTTCTCTATCTTTTCCATCATGCTATATTCTACCTTTAGATGTGATTGAGACTGTATCCTGCTATGTCACCTCCATTCGGATTGTATATATTGTACATGTACCTTATATATTGTTAGATGATTGACCTAGGACAGCGTTCTACCGTCGACACTGCGACGTAGGCTGGACGCTGTTACGTACTCGTACCCTCACAGTGGGTGCGGGTCGTGACAGGATCGTAGCTGGAGGAGGACTCGAGTGTTGAAGGCGAGGCGGCTTGAAGCGTCGAAGGGTCTCGGGGAGGTGGGTTTTCGTCGGAGGGTTCGTCGGGGATACGTCGGGGTTCTCCTGTGGGTCGAGGGTTCGTCGAGGGGCTCGGGAACGAAGAGGTTGGGTAAGGGGGTGGGATTTGAAATTTTGAGAACAGAATAATGAAAAGTCGAACCAGAGCCAGAACCCAATATTAAGCAACTTAGCGACGTCCATACTAGACGTCACTAAACGTTGCTAGTTTTTAGTATGCAGCGACATATTACGTTTGGAGTCGCTAAACGTCGCTATTCTTAAAAATATAGCAACGTTTATCGACTACTCAGCGACGTCACCTTCCATAATATTAAATGTAGTGGCTAATTGTTGCCGAACGTCGCTAATAGTGACGTATTGTGACTGTTGGCCTATTGGTCATGGTCGAACCGATTTTGATAATCGTCCAAACTAGGACTCGATATAAGGTCTACTCGAACGGACTACAACAACCAAGTGTTGCTACCGTTCAAGATCTGCTCAGTCGTCGCGTTTGTATTTTTGTTCTATTCTCAAATATATTTTACACAAATTTTATTGAGTGTAGAAAAAATGCAAACCGTATCGTACTGGCAAATATGCTTGACCAAAAATATTTTCAAACTACACAATTTTATTTACAAATAAACTTGTTTTAAAACAGTCCACCTATGTTTAAAAATAACCCAGAAAGTCCACTAGGCTTTGACAAAAGCCCATTCAAACCTGGATTCTGACCTAGAATCAGACTACTAGAGTTCGAACAAAGTTCGGCCCGAATTCAGGTACCTGAACAAGTAAACCCTATGAACCAGTTCCTCATGCAGACTCGGCTACAACGGTCAAATTTTTGAACGTTTCATATCTGAATTTGACCTGAAATCATTTTCAAAAATCCTATAAATAGATAGGAGATTTCCATTTCAATTCACTCATTCACTTTCTATCCTTCCTTCTCTAAGATTCCTCAGCTATTCAAAGCTTCCATTTTCAAATCCCAAGCGAGTTCTATAACCTCTAGTCTACTTGCCAGTACGGTACAGTCTAGAATTTTTAGAGAGTTGTAATCAGAGGCTTGATCAAGAAGTTCACACTTCACAATTGAAATCGATCGAGCACTTCAGATTAAAGCTCGGTATTGTACGAAGTCGACAAGCACTTCGGATAAAATCTTGTGTTTCCAATAGTAGATTTCAACTTGGAGCAAGAGTCCCCGGCCTGGATTAGTCCTCACAAGTGGGAGACCAGGATATATCACTGTATTTGTGTTACTCCTTGTCTCTCTTATTTACTGCTTTTATGTAACTGTGACATAGCCACTGTGACATGATAGTAATATAGTAGTAATTTTATTTTAAGTGTCACTATTCCGCTGCATACTCTATTCACCACCCCCTTTAGAATATTTATTGCTTAGTATATCGTTCCTACAATTGGTATCAGAGCAGGTTAATTGACAAGTATAACTGCTTTCTGTCATTTATTTGCATATCTCTAGAGATACTATCACATGGCTACTATACGTGAAGGGCAATCCACCAACAGACCTCCACTGTTTGATGGAACCAACTATACATACTGAAAAATACGAATGATCTTCTACTTGAAGTCACTAGATTTTGACTTTTGGTCAATTTTATTGATGGCTGCAAAAAAATCGACACGCTAGTTGTTGATGGTGCACTTATTGATAAACCATGCGATAAGTACACTGATAATGAAAAGAAACAAGCTAGTCTTGATGTTCGTGCTATTAACACGTTGTTTTGTGCAGTAGACATGACTGAATTTAACAGGGTATCCACTTGCATAACATCTCATGAAGTATGGAAGCTTCTAGAGGTGACTCATGAAGGCACGACTCATGTCAAAGAATCAAAGGTTAGTAGATTGACTCGGGAGTACGAGGCATTCAAGATAAAGCCAAATGAGATGATTACTCAGATGTTTACCCATTTTCTTGATATCGTAAATCCGTTGTCTTCCCTTGGAAATGAGTATAACAATCATGAAAAAATTTGTACGATATTGCGGGGGTCTCACAAAGAACTGGAACCCCAAGGCTACATCAATCATTGAGGGAAACGACCTCACAACAATGTCGCTTGAAACACTCATGGGGAACCTGATGACTCACGAGCTGGACTTGCAAGATTTTGAAGAATCATCACCCAAGGAGAAATCAATTGCTTTCAAGGCACAACACAAAAAGTAGTTGAAGAGGAGTCTGAAGACGGTGACCCAAACGGTGAGGAGCAAGCTCTCCTGGTAAGAAATTTCAAAAAATTCTTGAAGTTTAATTGTCGAAGCAAGAACCTCCACAACAACAACAACAATTACGACGAAGAGCAAATATGTTATGGATGCAAAAAGAAAGGACACATCAAGAAAGGCCCAATATGACTTTTGTTCTAAGTTACTAAATAGATTCAAAATGATATTCTAGCTAGGTTAGAACCTAACCAAAGTTGTCTAATCTCTCTAACCTAGTTTCTATGGTCATGGCTAACATCTACACAATGTAGTTCTAAGATTTCAACAATTAATGACACTAGCACAACACATTAATTAAATAATAAAAAATAATCAAAAAAATTACCATTTACCAAAATACCCTTGCTCTAGAATGTGGTGGTGACAACAAGCAAATTGGGGAAGAACTATTTTATTGAATGATGAAGATCAACTACAAAAGGTAAATGCAGGAAATACTAAAGCAATTAGCTATGAAAAGAAATACAAGCTCACACATATCTTTCTAATTCTCTCCTTCTTCTTTTATAAGTGGTTGCCCATCCAGAAGTGAAGGACAATGGTGTGACCGTTTGTCAGAAGTTGACGTGGCTGATTGTAGGCTGACGTGGCTGATTGGCTGATATGGCTTGACTTATTTACTGACTGGGTAACTTTCTAATGCAGCCAGGAATATGGTTGATCCTGGGAATGCATCAGATCGCGGATGAAGAGTAGCGCCGGACCCAGAGAATTGGCACCGCGTGCTTGAGGAAGCGGTAGGGGCTCGACGAGGTCTCGTCGACTCTCGGGGAACTGGTAGTCCGACAGTGATGGTGGTGAGGGAGCGCAGCTTCATTGGACACTGCAGGGATGGCACTTGGACATGAGTGGATTCATGGAGGCGACGGCCTCGAGGCGGTGGAAGTCAGGGTTGAGCCATAGCAGCGCTGGGGGTTCATCAGGGTGGCCGGATCTGGTAGTTACGGCAAGCTTCGGAAAGGCGACCGGTGAGACTGGTCGCCATCAGTCGAGGCTCGACGAGAGGGTTTAGAGATGGTGGCGAGGTCGAGTCCTCCGGTGGACCTCGAGGGGTTCAGAAGGACGACACAGCTAACCGAGATCCGATGACGGCCAGGGTTGGAAACAGGCGACGATTGGAGTCGCCGGGTGGAGGCGAGCGTGCAAGGCAGCAGAGAAGCTGTTGGTGGTGCTGACTTCAGATCGATGGATGGGGGCGATCGGCGGCAAAGAATGAGCAAAGATTAGGGTTAGGATTTGTGTTTTGGTGATGCTGTGTTCCTGGACACGGGAATAGGACACGAGATTAGGTGTGTCGGTTGTAAGGGTGTGTCTGTGTCCTCGCGGTCGGACCCGAAACTTGAGGAAGAATGGTGGATTTTGGGATGGATGTCGTGTCCGGACAGGAGGTTTGTGGATTGTAATTGTACTAGCTAGATCTAATGAAATGAGATGGACACGCCGACAAGGCTAGGACAGGAAAATGATGGATACAAGAATTTTGGTTTAGGGTTTGGCTAATCAATATTTTGGGATAATTAACAAAGGACTTAGTGGCTATTTATAGCCTCCCAAAGGAACAATCCAGAAAAAAAAATTTCAAGAATATTTTTCTGAGAATATTCCAAGAAATATACTAGATTTTAGGAAATATTTCTTGGAATTAATTAACACTGATTCATAGTTAATGAAAGAAGACCTAGAAGGTTCTCATTCTAATATTCATATCTAATTACTAATTATGTCACTCCCTAATCATGGACTTCTAGAAAATTACCAAATATTTCTACTCTACCCAATTATTTACGACTATACCACTCCACCTAATTATTTACGACTATGCCACTCCCCTAAATGGTGGATTGCAATACAATGACTAATTACTCAATTGCCCCTAAAATAATTATTTAGAAAATTAGAAAATATTAATTCAGAAAATTCGAGAAATTCGGGAACAGGGTGTTACAAGTTTCCTGAAGACATTCTCAAGATGTATCTGTAGTAATTTTGTTGTACACAAGGATATCATCAAATTACACAAGAACAAACTTCCTTAAGTACCACTTAAAGATGTCATTCATCATTGCTTGGAAGGTTGATAGAACATTAGTGGGCTTGAAAGGCATTACTAAGAACTTATAATGACCCTCATGAGTTCTGAAAGCTATTTTGCGAATATCCCCCTCATCTATCCTTATTTGATGATATCAAGATTCCAGACCTCAAGTCCAGTTTGGAATAACACTTAGCCCCATGTACTTTATCAAATAACTCCTCCACCAAGCGAATTGGAAACTTGTCTTTGATTGTATTATGGTTTCACCCCATATAGTCTATGCACATTCTCCATGTGCCATCAGACTTTTTCACCAAAATAATTGGAGATGAATAGGAGCTAGTGCTAGGTCTGATAACCCCAGATTCTAGTATTTCTTGAATTTGTCTTTCAATTTCATTTTTGTGAATGAAGGGGTGCCTATAGGGCCTGCTGTAGACTGGGACTGTTCCTGGTAGTAATGGAATTTTATAGTCATAAGGCCTCTTTGGGGGTAGGCATGTGGGGTCTTCAAACAACTGCTAATATTGATATAACAGTTTCTTAAGATCCTCTTCTTCTCCTCCTTGATCTGCTTCTTCTTTGTAGTTCTGCCAGGAACACAACTGGATGACAAAGAATTGTGGTCTCTGTCAGAGGTCTCTCATTCCCAATTTACTCATCTACTTACTGGAGTGTCTCATTCCCTGGAACTGATGTTCTATTCTTTTATTAGTGAACCTCAGGGTGAGGTCCTGGAAATTCCACATGATATCACCAAGAGTGGTGAGCCAATTGGTTCCATGCACTATTTGACAGCCAGTAATGGGCAAAGGTAATAAATCAGTAATGATTTTAGTACCTTGGCATTCAATGATGACATCTTTGCCCCTTTGCTAGTAAGCTTTCTCCATTTGCTACCATACATCACAAGTGTTGCCATTAGACAAGGGAAGCTGGAACCTCTCACTAAAGGATGTACCAATGAAACTGTGAGTAGACTATGAATCAACTAAGTTGATCACAGGTTTATTCCTAACAGTTCCTCTCACCTTCATGGTGGACTGGTGTAATGACCCAGATAGAGTTTGTAGTGATATTTCAAACAGACTCTGAGAATTGCCTATTGTAGTGCCGAATTCTTCTGTTATGGATACTGGCTCATTAGTTTCAGCATTATCTTCATCAGCCACTAACATGTACAACTTTTTTTTTCCTTGCACTTATGCCCCCTGGTCCATTTTTTTATCACAAATAAAGCATAGCCCCAAATTCTTTCTTCTCAACAACTCATTAGGGGATATGGTAGAGGTTTGATTTCTGTAATTAGATGCAGTTCTCCCCTTTGTGCCTTGTGTAGGTCCTTTACCCTGTGTTTCACTGCTGGCAGTGTGATCACTGCTATTCCCAGGTGCCATCTTGTTAGGATAAACCATAGTTCTTACTCTTCCTGACTGTTGCTAATTTGGCTTCATTCAATCTAGCTACTTGCATAGCAGCTGGAAGATTAACTGGATTAGCAACTAATACCTTATACCTGACTTCATCTTTGAGCCCCCCCAAGTACTGACTAAACAAGCACTTCTCAGGAAACCCAGTTACTTTTTTAGAAAGTTTTTGAAATTGCAAGGTATACTCTTGCACTGTCCCTTCCTGTTTCAATAGCTTGAGTTCAATAACATGATCTGTAAACTGGGATGGGCCAAATTCCATCCTGATATACTGACAAAATTCATCCCAATTTACAGCCCTCCTCTGATTTTTATGAGCCAATCATACTAATAAGCAGCAGTTCCCTTGAGTTGCACAGAGCATATCTTCACCCTATCCCACTATGATATGCAGTAAAAAGTGAAGTGGTGGTTTACTCTAAGCAACCACTCTTCTACATCTACTTCACCATCAAACTCATGTAGCTTAAGCCTCAAGTATGGCTGTCTCCACCATTGCCCTCCCATGTTGGTCATTGGATCATAATCCCGTATGGGTTGGTGAAGCCATGGTTACTGCAGTTGGTGTCTACACCCCTTGTACTATTCTAGGGTTATGGGTTGGGGAAAAATAAATGAAGGGAGGATGTTTGAACTGTATCATGGATGGATGGTGTCCAAAATGTATGTTTCCAAACTGTGCTTGGTTTGAAAGTGGCTGGGAAGTGGATTGTTGGTGAGTTGTGTATGGGCTTGAGAAGGGGATTTGTGGAGTACTGGCTGATAATGTTGGGGGTGGTGGTAGGGTGATGGGTGACTACAGGAGTAGGCCTATCCACTACTCTCCTAGCTCTGCCCAATTCTTCAACTAATTGATCAAATTTATTCCTAAATTGACTGAATTTTGTAGCTCAACTCCATAACAGTACCTTCCTAAGTGTGGAGTCTTTCTTCTTCCTCTGGTGCTCTTCTTTCTCCAGTCGACTCATGATGAGATTCACGAGTGCTCGAACCCTGCTCTCGGCTGCTCTCGATCACAGGATCGAGATGCTCTGATACCAAATTGTTAAGACTCCTTCCTGTTGGGTGAATGGTGCATAATTTGTACAGCTTCAGTAAGTAAGAATCAATAAATGATGAAGATGAATGCTCTTTTTATTCAATGGCAAGAAGAAGAGACAAGATCTACAGGAAAGGAAAGCTTTACTCATTACTTTTTCCATAGCTTCTGGTACTCCCTCCTTTCTATATATATTGATACTCACAAATTCATCTAATTAACAAGTGCTGACCTGGCTAATTTGTTAACAGAAAATGCTGACCTGGCTAATTAGCTAATTGAATATGCTGACCTGGCTAATTGGCTAACTGAATATGCTGACCTGGCTGATCAATGTTGGGTTGTCTGCTCCCTGGTGAAGAACACTGCCTAACGGCTACTATCTCAGTTTGAATTCTACTTTCCCCCCTTCCTCCCTATACTGAGTATTGGAGCTGGGGCTGTATCAATCCCGAATCTGAATAGAACTTATCGTGACTAATTATCTCCAAGTTTAGAATTTATTCTTCAAATCCAAAATCCAAAACTAAACAGAAAACATGAGATTGTCTCCAACACAACCTTCATCATTGCTTTATAGTTACGTTAAAAGTTTCAGTAGAATGACATGAACTTTAACATACTTGACATGAATTTTAACATAGTACGGGAATAATTTATGTTTGAATCCTCTCTAACACATTTTAAACAAGAATTTACCAAAAAAAAGGATTGAGTCTGCAAGATATGTTAGTAATATAAATATTTAACCCTCAATTCTTGGTACTGCAGAGACTCTAGCATAAATAATTATCTTGCCTTTAAGTAATCAGCGGGCAGAGTTGAGTGCTTTGGTTCTCCTAAATTGTCTGCAATGAATTCTGGCACAGCCATTCCTTCCTCTGGAATAAGGTAATACTAATTAACATTTGCACACCTCATCGGACTTTGTTTTGCAAATTGTCGAATATTCATGATCAAACTATAGTTATTTATCGAAACTTTCGAAGATACATACCTAAATTGCTTTTCAAACACGTGTAAAGATCTATGCTTCAAAAACGTGTAAAGATGAAAACATGCTGATGAAAGCATGCTAACCGCACCTCGGCCTCGGTTGATGATGAAAGAGAATTCTTGATTCAGTTCTACAGAATTTGAAACTAACTATAGGCTCTGCACTTAGTATCTACTATTGCGTTGATATTGATAGAGGAGAAGAATGTTTGGGTTTCTGAAATGCTTTTACTTTCAGATCGGAAGGGAAGGAGGCGATGACAACAGGAGGAGCCAGTGGGTGGTTGCACGAAGGTGCTGATAGCGACATCCCCGATGACCTCGATCGGTCAGTCTGCCTCCATCGGCGGCAAAGACTTCAGCTGGTATCTATTCTATTTCAGAATGTCATCTTTATATACATGCAATAAGTAGGCATTGCAATATACTTTTTGGTTGCAATAATTCATAAGCATCCACAAGCAAGCCGAATATTGAAAAGGACGAGGAAAATACTAACAGAATCATATGGACTTACAAAATATACATAAAATTGAGAAGGGAGAGGAAAATACTTCACAGAAATATCTTGGCTTACAAAATATACATGGAACAATGATCACATGCTATTGACTAATATAACAATTTAATTATGTATAATCTTTCAGAAAACTTTTCGTTAGGAGAAAATACGTGTAACATTTCTTGAGATAATGATACATATATAAAATCTTTAAAGGAAAACCTCTCCCCAACAGCAAGTCACCAATACTACACAATTACGAAATGGCTGAATGTTGGCTACATGCCAATAAACGCTTCCATTGCCTCCATGACTGGGCTTTCATGCTGAGGCAAATTTCTACAGAGGACTACTTCTCAGTGAAGACGGGAGACTAGACCTGTGTAGCAAGAGAGTTTGGTATTAGACCAGTGAACACTCAAGTTAGGTGCTTATTTGACCAACGTATCCAAAAAAGGAGGGTCATGGTGCCTTCGGGCTAGCTAAGAGAGCAACCAATGTATGATGCTAAGAATATAGAATCAATTCACATGCAACCATTTTCAGTAAAGGAGGCCTTTTTTTTCTACTTTCTTAAAACTATTTATGAAACTGCCGAGGTAAGATCAAATTCACACGAGGCCAATTTGGAGTACAGAAATATGTAAGAAATATAGAAAACGAAGACGAACCTAGCCATAAGTCCAATTATAACCTTCATAGAAAACCTAGGATGTCTCATTCACCGACATGAACCAAGTGCCTATCCCTTAAAAAAGTAACATAAATAGCAAAGGTGGTGCCACATAGATGAACTATACCTTCTCATGCATTCAGTCACTGGAATGATACTTTGGAGCTTGCCTAGATGATACTCACGACCTGGACCCCTGGGGAGGTTCAGGCAGCTGCTGAGGATGATACCTTGCTTAGTATAGATAGCTTAGACTATTTTTTTCCTTTTTATGTTTAGTTCTTGTCCTTGATTTCAGAGTTGTATATTTTAGAGATGTTGAGACTGGTAGTTGTTGAGACTTATGTTATTTCATTTTGCTGTACCTCAGTTGAGGATTTCTCTCTCTTTTCTATCGTGCTATATTCTATATTTAGATGTGATTGAGACTGTATCCTGCTATGTCACCTCAATTCGGAGTGTATATACTGTACAGGTACCTTATATATTGTTAGATGATTGACCTAGGACAACGTTCTACCGCCGACACTGCGACGTAGGCTAGGTGCTGTTACGTACTCGTACCCTCACAATGGATGCGGGTCGTGACATGTTTTTAGTGGTGGCCCATGCAGGTCGAGTTTATGTAGTAGTATTCGAACTAGAGTATCACTACAGCCTGCAGTAGGATTATGATATATTTTTGAAGGTACTCAATCACAGTTAGGATTCCTTGAGAGATTCCTGGGACGAACCTTGAGAATCTTATTTAAACTTTAATTTGAAATCATTTTCCTTGTTTTGTTCGCTCTCACTCCTTGATTATTGAATTTGATTTTGATGGATCGTTGTTGATTTTGATTTTCCTATCGAGATGAATTTTATGGCCTGAGTTACGATATTTTCTGATAACATATGTTGACAGGAATAACAGGGATGGTAAACGTCTACTTGATTATGGAACCTGTAGTTTATCGCAGCCATATTAGCTGACATGGCGGAAATATAGAGACCTGACTTCGGATGTACGTATCTTGGTTATAAGATTTGGAATTACTCGCAGCTATACTAGTCGGCATAGCGAGAATTCCAGACGACATGATTATAGAGGTGCATGCCCCAGTTATAGAATCTATCGTTTATCGCAGTCTTGCTTACTGGCATGGCGAGGGCTCTGAGTAACATGATTTTGGACAGACGCATATGATTATCAGACTGTATCTTGAGAAAGTTTTTAAACATATCATCTCTATAGTACCCTTCTGTTATAAATTGTATTCCATCATCAAATAATTTAGGAGTAGGGATATTTTAGCTTTATAGAGCTTATTCATATGTAGTTCTTTCATAGTGTAATGATATGATGACTTGTAGAGTGTCTGTACCCTAGAGATGATAGTTAGTATTGGTATTAGAATAGTAACCCATCGTAGATGATTTTCCTGTTATTTATAATACCTACCAGTTTTCATAGAGGATGTTAGTCTCCTCTTCAGCCTTGTTAATTTATTATTATTTTCCCTTGTACTTTCCAGTAAGGCACCCATGACCAGAGCCTGTTCTTGAGTATAGTTGTAGTTCACCTAAGACTGAGAGGTCTATATATATAGATATATTGCAGATGGTATTGACATATGGGATATGGGTTGGTTGGTATCTATAGGCCATTGTTGTGTATAATTATAGACATGTTGCTTAGCCTATATCTGGTTCAGATTTCTATTTTAGTTAAGTTCTCCTTGAGGTTAGTTCAGGCATGATAGATCAACCTTTATAGGCAGTGTGCAGACCCTTCACTAGATGTCCTGACCCTTGTTTATAAATTCAGTCTCCTTAGCATCATTTTCTTTTGCCTACATTGATGTTTCAGACCATTCATCCTTAGCCTAATTTCTGAGCATTTGTTCAGTTCCTTATAAGTTTAGTCTACTTTAACCCTTGATGATCAGTTATATATGTATGGATATATAGATGATATACTTAGGATATATATAATGGGTTGTTGTTCTTAAGCTTATGTATATATGGTATTGGGATTTGTGTGCTTAGATTATGGGTATTTAGTTATGGGTGACTTGATAAGATTGAGAAGTTAAGAGTTAGCCTATTATAGAGTTTTTTTTTTTTGCTAATCTCTAGTTGCCAACACCTAGATAGCTAGCATAGGTAAAACCCTAAGAAGTTGATCAGTTGATGACCAAGCACTTGGATGTTGACAAATTGACTAGTGGTTGACCCTTGACTACGTTTGACCTAGAAGTAGTATTACCATATTAAATTTCGAGGACAAAATTTTTCTAAGGTGGGTAGACTTGTAACACCCAGTTTTCTAAATGAGGATAATTTTAAAATTTTGTGTTTTAATTTATTTAATTATGATATTAAATAATAATATGATTTTTTGGTGATTTTTAAAACTATTAAAAACCATGACTTATGATTTTGATGTACAGCTAGTGAAACCGTAGAGACTGTCTGCCCTAGAGCCTAACCATGTGATTATAATGTCTGTTTGTTACTTTTTTAGCCTAAGGGTATTTTGGTCATTTTGACTTATTTATGAAAATAAATTTTGATTGATTATTATGATGCTAATCATTTTATTAGAGACTAACCTAGTTTGGACCTAACCTACATGTTAATAATGTTCATGGGGGCTTAGTTAGAAGATTAGAAGACTTAATGGCTAAGTTGGATAAATATCTAGATATTTTGTTAAGAGATATTATGTAAGAAACCTACTTTTGTTCTGAGCCATTGATTTGACTTGAACTTGTTGGAGAAGCCTCAACCACTCATCTAAAACCCTAACCCTAGCTTTATCACAGCCATCATGAGCCCCTCTTCCCATTATAATCATCTCTTCACAAATATTGGCCTCTTCTTAATCTCTACAAAAATCCCCTTTAGTGTTCTTCCCAAATTTTTCACCATTTCTCCATTTCTCCTCCAAATTGGACCAAACCAATTGCATTGGACTCCTCAACCGTAGGGGATACTATTGGAGACTAGCTTGCAAGGAGGAGAGCTCTTTTGGACCTTGTTTGAGGAGATGGACTTCTCTATTTGGGGCTTTCAAGAGGCTTGGGAAACCATTAGGTAAAACCTTCAAAAACCCTTTCAATTCCTAATCTCCTTGCATGGTTGCATTCATTTAGGGTCCCTCTAGGTGTCCCTCATGTTTGGTAGGAAACCGTGCCCATTTCGTGTCCGTATCGGACACGTATCAGTGCTTGTTGTAAGTGTTTGATTAAATGTCTCATAGAAATGAATGTTAATGTTTTCCAAAACAAATTACATATTTTTGTAGCTTAATATGTGTAGATTAATATTCTAGGTGACTGAGTTGAATTTGTGCACTGTTCGTGTCCATTTTGGACACGAACTCACTGACTGGACACAGCACAGGGTACTGTAGCTTCCCCTGCTACCTGTGTCCTGTTTTTCATCGGACACACCACGTGGACACCTCATCTTCGACACAGAGGTGGGGGCCATCACTGACAGACCCCCCCTCGAGTCTCATGGGCTCTCGTGGCGTGTCAGACACGGAATCAATCACGCACCGATTTTATACTGTTGCACCCGCACGGGAATTCGCCTTCTGACACGCACTCACACACGCGACACGATACCATCTAGACACGATTCAGGGTGCTAGACCCCTAGCCCTATCTTAGGCGAACCTATAGGCACGAGCACGTGTCCTCTTTCGTGTCGTGTCGTATCCACGAATGATGTGCACGTGTGTACGATGATTGTGTACACAGAATTGTGTCTGTGATGTGTGGTTGTTTTGGACACGTTCGTGTCCACCTTGTTGGACACGAACACCCTTCCCATGACACGTATCGTGTGTACTGCACACTTTATTTACTAATTTAATTGGGTTCTTCAATTCGAATTGAGGTTTTCGAGTTCAAGTTGGTGTTTCTGAATTTTAACTGAGTTCGAAATTGGATATGGTTGAGTTCTCTTGAATGTTTACATAATGTTTTAATGTAGTTTTTCAAATATGAAGATATGTTATTATCTGAGTTTTATGTGGGTTGGGATATCGAAATAAGTTGGGGATCATGTTGGCATGGGAATTAATATCACTGATGTGTACACTGTTAAGGTAGACTGTTAGTTATTGCCATATTATTAAGTTGTTGGTTCAATTTTTCAATATGAATTTCCTATATTTTGCTGAGTTTTAGTTGTATTAGGATTTAGGGTTGTAGTAGTGATTAGTTCGAATTTGCAATGGGCCTTGGGACTTCGTTTGAACTATTCTTCATTTCCTGTTTTCCTGAGGACATTTTCCTGAGAAATTCTCTTTCTATTTCAAAGCCTGTGAACTGAGTTCAGACCACCCCCTGTCCTACACACATGGAGACCCTATACTATGTAACCTGAGTACATACACAGGAAAGCCCCCTGTTCCCTTATGACACTACACACATGACACATTGCACTGATATATGTTTCCCTCATTCACAACTAGAAATCTGAAACTGAGAAGTAACCCCCCTGTACATGACAAACACACACCACTACCACATGAACTGATTTCCTTTCCTTCCACAGAAAACTGAGTTATTGAAGGTTCATTTATGAAAAAAAAAACTGTGTAACTGAGTTTAATCTCAGTTGTGTTCGATTCATGTGTTTAAATAAGTTAAATCCTTGCTGTATAGGTGTTGTATGATTTGGATTTGAAGTTAACACAGGAGTTAGGTTTTGCTCAATTTTCACTAATGCATGTTTACACTATTGAGAAAACCGAGGACTGAATGTATCACTGAAATCCTGAGCTTTTAAATGTTTGAAACTGAAATCGAATTCCTGAGTTTGCAATTGCCTGTTGATACACTGTTTTGTGACTCACAGTAAACCTGAGAACATGGTATACTGATTTGTAACACAAACACACTATTCATGTATTGTTGACACACACATGGCTCTCCCCATTGACACATTGCATTACCCTAAACACTAAGAAATTTGGAAAGGAACTGAACCTGTGAACCCATGCTGAATTTCTCACACACATTCACAGGACACACATTGTTTACCTATGTATCTATACACTTGACACCCTATTCACATATACACACTTGTGGCCTATCCCTCTTATATATATATAAGTATATATGTTATAATGTATAATAATATATGTATCATGAATCTATATGTATTTATGTATGTATGTACATAAATGTTATGTACTATATATAGTTGATGAATGCCTAATATTGTAAGCCTAATATAGAGTGCCTAATTGAATGCTTGTATGTAATGCAACCCATAACCACTTAAATTGAAATGCTAGTTAATTTCATATTTCATATGTAAACCACCATGCCATGTAACCCTCCTCGGACGAGTGCCATGATGTATATAGATAATTGTAGAGTAAAGATACATGTTACATATATCATAACTAGTTTACTTCTGAAAATGTAAATAGATGTAACCTTGTTAACTTGTGCCATGTTCTAGTGTAATCTATAACTAGTGTTTGATTTCCCCTTTGTTGTGCACCTCCATGTTCACACACACACACATAGCTATACATGCAACCCTTTCTCCCTCATTATACAATGTTGATTATAGCTCAATGTGAATGTACTCTTGATGTATGGCTTGATGTGTTTGGCTTGTATAGCTTTGGTTGGTGTGTGCTTGCTATGATAGACTGGTTAGGCTTAGTGAGACTTGCTGGAGTTAGGAGTGGCCTAGTTGACCTAGTTTGACTAGTATAGTTGACTGGAGTTGACCAAGTGTTGACTTTAGTCTAGTTTGACCTAGACAGCATGCAGATGCATTGTAGATTACATTTATCATCCCATGTATACATCTTGACTTGTGTTGCTCTAACTAGGAGTCAGGTACCTCATCTCGGACAGTACATTTACTACAGCTATTCAGATACCAGGCGAGTACATTCTCTGATCATTTCATAACTTGCTTAGAATTATATTCCTGCTCTAGTATACCGTATTTAATGCTGTCACGATATTATCACGGATTGGTACTATATTATCCCCTTCGGGAGCATCGGATACATCATGTCATGTGTTTCATGTACATCATGTATTCCTCGCTCTCATGTTATTCATGTTTCTCATGTGCTTCATGCTCGTTCATGCATGCTCATGTACTCTCATGTGCTCTCATAATCGGTCATGTTTCTCATGTATCTCATGTATAACCTATACTTCATGTGCACTCATTTATGAGCCCTCATGTGAATTTCATGTGCACCCATTTATGGGCCTTCATGTAAATTTCATGTGCACTCATTTATGAGCTCTCATGTATACTTCATGTGCACCCATTTATGGGCTTTTATGTGAAAACCATGTACGTAACATAACTTATCTGGATCCTTGTGTATTGATTGGGGTATGGGTGAGTATAAATAGTCATGTGAACAATTCCAAAGTAGAATAGCCATGTACGCCTCTTTAGTATATTCATGTACAAATCAAGCCGTTCACATGTCGACTTTGTACTCTAAATCACTAGTCACTGGTAGCTCTCTACTTATAGTAGATATTTCTATTACAGTTCTCTCTTTATTTACATCATGTACTTTCTTTCAGTTTCATATATCGTACTCTCTTGTATGTCTATATTTTCTAACCTGTTATGATCTGCGTGAGATGTATTGTGCTCGCTCCCGTCCTGACTAGCCCTGTTGAAAATTTTATAGAGGATGATGAGGAACCCTGTACCCCTTACTTTGGAGCTTTTCTAGATGACACTCGCGACCTGGACCCCTGGGGAGGTTCAGGCAGCTGCTGAGGACGATACATTGCTTAGTATAGATAGCTTAGACTATTTTTTTTCCTTTTCATGTTTAGTTGTTGTCCTTGATTTCAGAGTTGTATATTTAGAGATGTTGAGACTGGTAGTTGTTGAGACTTATGTTATTTCATTCTGCTGTACCTCAGTTGAGGATTTCTCTATCTTTTCCATCATGCTATATTCTACCTTTAGATGTGATTGAGACTGTATCCTGCTATGTCACCTCCATTCGGATTGTATATATTGTACATGTACCTTATATATTGTTAGATGATTGACCTAGGACAGCGTTCTAACCGTCGACACTGCGACGTAGGCTGGACGCTGTTACGTACTCGTACCCTCACAGTGGGTGCGGGTCGTGACAGGATCGTAGCTGGAGGAGGACTCGAGTGTTGAAGGCGAGGCGGCTTGAAGCGTCGAAGGGTCTCGGGGAGGTGGGTTTTCGTCGGAGGGTTCGTCGGGGATACGTCGGGGTTCTCCTGTGGGTCGAGGGTTCGTCGAGGGGCTCGGGAACGAAGAGGTTGGGTAAGGGGGTGGGATTTGAAATTTTGAGAACAGAATAATGAAAAGTCGAACCAGAGCCAGAACCCAATATTAAGCAACTTAGCGACGTCCATACTAGACGTCACTAAACGTTGCTAGTTTTTAGTATGCAGCGACATATTACGTTTGGAGTCGCTAAACGTCGCTATTCTTAAAAATATAGCAACGTTTATCGACTACTCAGCGACGTCACCTTCCATAATATTAAATGTAGTGGCTAATTGTTGCCGAACGTCGCTAATAGTGACGTATTGTGACTGTTGGCCTATTGGTCATGGTCGAACCGATTTTGATAATCGTCCAAACTAGGACTCGATATAAGGTCTACTCGAACGGACTACAACAACCAAGTGTTGCTACCGTTCAAGATCTGCTCAGTCGTCGCGTTTGTATTTTTGTTCTATTCTCAAATATATTTTACACAAATTTTATTGAGTGTAGAAAAAATGCAAACCGTATCGTACTGGCAAATATGCTTGACCAAAAATATTTTCAAACTACACAATTTTATTTACAAATAAACTTGTTTTAAAACAGTCCACCTATGTTTAAAAATAACCCAGAAAGTCCACTAGGCTTTGACAAAAGCCCATTCAAACCTGGATTCTGACCTAGAATCAGACTACTAGAGTTCGAACAAAGTTCGGCCCGAATTCAGGTACCTGAACAAGTAAACCCTATGAACCAGTTCCTCATGCAGACTCGGCTACAACGGTCAAATTTTTGAACGTTTCATATCTGAATTTGACCTGAAATCATTTTCAAAAATCCTATAAATAGATAGGAGATTTCCATTTCAATTCACTCATTCACTTTCTATCCTTCCTTCTCTAAGATTCCTCAGCTATTCAAAGCTTCCATTTTCAAATCCCAAGCGAGTTCTATAACCTCTAGTCTACTTGCCAGTACGGTACAGTCTAGAATTTTTAGAGAGTTGTAATCAGAGGCTTGATCAAGAAGTTCACACTTCACAATTGAAATCGATCGAGCACTTCAGATTAAAGCTCGGTATTGTACGAAGTCGACAAGCACTTCGGATAAAATCTTGTGTTTCCAATAGTAGATTTCAACTTGGAGCAAGAGTCCCCGGCCTGGATTAGTCCTCACAAGTGGGAGACCAGGATATATCACTGTATTTGTGTTACTCCTTGTCTCTCTTATTTACTGCTTTTATGTAACTGTGACATAGCCACTGTGACATGATAGTAATATAGTAGTAATTTTATTTTAAGTGTCACTATTCCGCTGCATACTCTATTCACCACCCCCTTTAGAATATTTATTGCTTAGTATATCGTTCCTACAATTGGTATCAGAGCAGGTTAATTGACAAGTATAACTGCTTTCTGTCATTTATTTGCATATCTCTAGAGATACTATCACATGGCTACTATACGTGAAGGGCAATCCACCAACAGACCTCCACTGTTTGATGGAACCAACTATACATACTGAAAAATACGAATGATCTTCTACTTGAAGTCACTAGATTTTGACTTTTGGTCAATTTTATTGATGGCTGCAAAAAAATCGACACGCTAGTTGTTGATGGTGCACTTATTGATAAACCATGCGATAAGTACACTGATAATGAAAAGAAACAAGCTAGTCTTGATGTTCGTGCTATTAACACGTTGTTTTGTGCAGTAGACATGACTGAATTTAACAGGGTATCCACTTGCATAACATCTCATGAAGTATGGAAGCTTCTAGAGGTGACTCATGAAGGCACGACTCATGTCAAAGAATCAAAGGTTAGTAGATTGACTCGGGAGTACGAGGCATTCAAGATAAAGCCAAATGAGATGATTACTCAGATGTTTACCCATTTTCTTGATATCGTAAATCCGTTGTCTTCCCTTGGAAATGAGTATAACAATCATGAAAAAATTTGTACGATATTGCGGGGGTCTCACAAAGAACTGGAACCCCAAGGCTACATCAATCATTGAGGGAAACGACCTCACAACAATGTCGCTTGAAACACTCATGGGGAACCTGATGACTCACGAGCTGGACTTGCAAGATTTTGAAGAATCATCACCCAAGGAGAAATCAATTGCTTTCAAGGCACAACACAAAAAAGTAGTTGAAGAGGAGTCTGAAGACGGTGACCCAAACGGTGAGGAGCAAGCTCTCCTGGTAAGAAATTTCAAAAAATTCTTGAAGTTTAATTGTCGAAGCAAGAACCTCCACAACAACAACAACAATTACGACGAAGAGCAAATATGTTATGGATGCAAAAAGAAAGGACACATCAAGAAAGGCCCAATATGACTTTTGTTCTAAGTTACTAAATAGATTCAAAATGATATTCTAGCTAGGTTAGAACCTAACCAAAGTTGTCTAATCTCTCTAACCTAGTTTCTATGGTCATGGCTAACATCTACACAATGTAGTTCTAAGATTTCAACAATTAATGACACTAGCACAACACATTAATTAAATAATAAAAAATAATCAAAAAAATTACCATTTACCAAAATACCCTTGCTCTAGAATGTGGTGGTGACAACAAGCAAATTGGGGAAGAACTATTTTATTGAATGATGAAGATCAACTACAAAAGGTAAATGCAGGAAATACTAAAGCAATTAGCTATGAAAAGAAATACAAGCTCACACATATCTTTCTAATTCTCTCCTTCTTCTTTTATAAGTGGTTGCCCATCCAGAAGTGAAGGACAATGGTGTGACCGTTTGTCAGAAGTTGACGTGGCTGATTGTAGGCTGACGTGGCTGATTGGCTGATATGGCTTGACTTATTTACTGACTGGGTAACTTTCTAATGCAGCCAGGAATATGGTTGATCCTGGGAATGCATCAGATCGCGGATGAAGAGTAGCGCCGGACCCAGAGAATTGGCACCGCGTGCTTGAGGAAGCGGTAGGGGCTCGACGAGGTCTCGTCGACTCTCGGGGAACTGGTAGTCCGACAGTGATGGTGGTGAGGGAGCGCAGCTTCATTGGACACTGCAGGGATGGCACTTGGACATGAGTGGATTCATGGAGGCGACGGCCTCGAGGCGGTGGAAGTCAGGGTTGAGCCATAGCAGCGCTGGGGGTTCATCAGGGTGGCCGGATCTGGTAGTTACGGCAAGCTTCGGAAAGGCGACCGGTGAGACTGGTCGCCATCAGTCGAGGCTCGACGAGAGGGTTTAGAGATGGTGGCGAGGTCGAGTCCTCCGGTGGACCTCGAGGGGTTCAGAAGGACGACACAGCTAACCGAGATCCGATGACGGCCAGGGTTGGAAACAGGCGACGATTGGAGTCGCCGGGTGGAGGCGAGCGTGCAAGGCAGCAGAGAAGCTGTTGGTGGTGCTGACTTCAGATCGATGGATGGGGGCGATCGGCGGCAAAGAATGAGCAAAGATTAGGGTTAGGATTTGTGTTTTGGTGATGCTGTGTTCCTGGACACGGGAATAGGACACGAGATTAGGTGTGTCGGTTGTAAGGGTGTGTCTGTGTCCTCGCGGTCGGACCCGAAACTTGAGGAAGAATGGTGGATTTTGGGATGGATGTCGTGTCCGGACAGGAGGTTTGTGGATTGTAATTGTACTAGCTAGATCTAATGAAATGAGATGGACACGCCGACAAGGCTAGGACAGGAAAATGATGGATACAAGAATTTTGGTTTAGGGTTTGGCTAATCAATATTTTGGGATAATTAACAAAGGACTTAGTGGCTATTTATAGCCTCCCAAAGGAACAATCCAGAAAAAAAAATTTCAAGAATATTTTTCTGAGAATATTCCAAGAAATATACTAGATTTTAGGAAATATTTCTTGGAATTAATTAACACTGATTCATAGTTAATGAAAGAAGACCTAGAAGGTTCTCATTCTAATATTCATATCTAATTACTAATTATGTCACTCCCTAATCATGGACTTCTAGAAAATTACCAAATATTTCTACTCTACCCAATTATTTACGACTATACCACTCCACCTAATTATTTACGACTATGCCACTCCCCTAAATGGTGGATTGCAATACAATGACTAATTACTCAATTGCCCCTAAAATAATTATTTAGAAAATTAGAAAATATTAATTCAGAAAATTCGAGAAATTCGGGAACAGGGTGTTACAAGTTTCCTGAAGACATTCTCAAGATGTATCTGTAGTAATTTTGTTGTACACAAGGATATCATCAAATTACACAAGAACAAACTTCCTTAAGTACCACTTAAAGATGTCATTCATCATTGCTTGGAAGGTTGATAGAACATTAGTGGGCTTGAAAGGCATTACTAAGAACTTATAATGACCCTCATGAGTTCTGAAAGCTATTTTGCGAATATCCCCCTCATCTATCCTTATTTGATGATATCAAGATTCCAGACCTCAAGTCCAGTTTGGAATAACACTTAGCCCCATGTACTTTATCAAATAACTCCTCCACCAAGCGAATTGGAAACTTGTCTTTGATTGTATTATGGTTTCACCCCATATAGTCTATGCACATTCTCCATGTGCCATCAGACTTTTTCACCAAAATAATTGGAGATGAATAGGAGCTAGTGCTAGGTCTGATAACCCCAGATTCTAGTATTTCTTGAATTTGTCTTTCAATTTCATTTTTGTGAATGAAGGGGTGCCTATAGGGCCTGCTGTAGACTGGGACTGTTCCTGGTAGTAATGGAATTTTATAGTCATAAGGCCTCTTTGGGGGTAGGCATGTGGGGTCTTCAAACAACTGCTAATATTGATATAACAGTTTCTTAAGATCCTCTTCTTCTCCTCCTTGATCTGCTTCTTCTTTGTAGTTCTGCCAGGAACACAACTGGATGACAAAGAATTGTGGTCTCTGTCAGAGGTCTCTCATTCCCAATTTACTCATCTACTTACTGGAGTGTCTCATTCCCTGGAACTGATGTTCTATTCTTTTATTAGTGAACCTCAGGGTGAGGTCCTGGAAATTCCACATGATATCACCAAGAGTGGTGAGCCAATTGGTTCCATGCACTATTTGACAGCCAGTAATGGGCAAAGGTAATAAATCAGTAATGATTTTAGTACCTTGGCATTCAATGATGACATCTTTGCCCCTTTGCTAGTAAGCTTTCTCCATTTGCTACCATTACATCACAAGTGTTGCCATTAGACAAGGGAAGCTGGAACCTCTCACTAAAGGATGTACCAATGAAACTGTGAGTAGACTACGAATCAACTAAGTTGATCACAGGTTTATTCCTAACAGTTCCTCTCACCTTCATGGTGGACTGGTGTAATGACCCAGATAGAGTTTGTAGTGATATTTCAAACAGACTCTGAGAATTGCCTATTGTAGTGCCGAATTCTTCTGTTATGGATACTGGCTCATTAGTTTCAGCATTATCTTCATCAGCCACTAACATGTACAACTTTTTTTTTCCTTGCACTTATGCCCCCTGGTCCATTTTTTTATCACAAATAAGCATAGCCCCAAATTCTTTCTTCTCAACAACTCATTAGGGGATATGGTAGAGGTTTGATTTCTGTAATTAGATGCAGTTCTCCCCTTTGTGCCTTGTGTAGGTCCTTTACCCTGTGTTTCACTGCTGGCAGTGTGATCACTGCTATTCCCAGGTGCCATCTTGTTAGGATAAACCATAGTTCTTACTCTTCCTGACTGTTGCTAATTTGGCTTCATTCAATCTAGCTACTTGCATAGCAGCTGGAAGATTAACTGGATTAGCAACTAATACCTTATACCTGACTTCATCTTTGAGCCCCCCCAAGTACTGACTAAACAAGCACTTCTCAGGAAACCCAGTTACTTTTTAGAAAGTTTTTGAAATTGCAAGGTATACTCTTGCACTGTCCCTTCCTGTTTCAATAGCTTGAGTTCAATAACATGATCTGTAAACTGGGATGGGCCAAATTCCATCCTGATATACTGACAAAATTCATCCCAATTTACAGCCCTCCTCTGATTTTTATGAGCCAATCATACTAATAAGCAGCAGTTCCCTTGAGTTGCACAGAGCATATCTTCACCCTATCCCACTATGATATGCAGTAAAAAGTGAAGTGGTGGTTTACTCTAAGCAACCACTCTTCTACATCTACTTCACCATCAAACTCATGTAGCTTAAGCCTCAAGTATGGCTTGTCTCCACCATTGCCCTCCCATGTTGGTCATTGGATCATAATCCCGTATGGGTTGGTAAAGCCATGGTTACTGCAGTTGGTGTCTACACCCCTTGTACTATTCTAGGGTTATGGGTTGGGGAAAAATAAATGAAGGGAGGATGTTTGAACTGTATCATGGATGGATGGTGTCCAAAATGTATGTTTCCAAACTGTGCTTGGTTTGAAAGTGGCTGGGAAGTGGATTGTTGGTGAGTTGTGTATGGGCTTGAGAAGGGGATTTGTGGAGTACTGGCTGATAATGTTGGGGGTGGTGGTAGGGTGATGGGTGACTACAGGAGTAGGCCTATCCACTACTCTCCTAGCTCTGCCCAATTCTTCAACTAATTGATCAAATTTATTCCTAAATTGACTGAATTTTGTAGCTCAACTCCATAACAGTACCTTCCTAAGTGTGGAGTCTTTCTTCTTTCTGGTGCTCTTCTTTCTCCAGTCGACTCATGATGAGATTCACGAGTGCTCGAACCCTGCTCTCGGCTGCTCTCGATCACAGGATCGAGATGCTCTGATACCAAATTGTTAAGACTCCTTCCTGTTGGGTGAATGGTGCATAATTTGTACAGCTTCAGTAAGTAAGAATCAATAAATGATGAAGATGAATGCTCTTTTTATTCAATGGCAAGAAGAAGAGACAAGATCTACAGGAAAGGAAAGCTTTACTCATTACTTTTTCCATAGCTTCTGGTACTCCCTCCTTTCTATATATTTGATACTCACAAATTCATCTAATTAACAAGTGCTGACCTGGCTAATTTGTTAACAGAAAATGCTGACCTGGCTAATTAGCTAATTGAATATGCTGACCTGGCTAATTGGCTAACTGAATATGCTGACCTGGCTGATCAATGTTGGGTTGTCTGCTCCCTGGTGAAGAACACTGCCTAACGGCTACTATCTCAGTTTGAATTCTACTTTCCCCCCTTCCTCCCTATACTGAGTATTGGAGCTGGGGCTGTATCAATCCCGAATCTGAATAGAACTTATCGTGACTAATTATCTCCAAGTTTAGAATTTATTCTTCAAATCCAAAATCCAAAACTAAACAGAAAACATGAGATTGTCTCCAACACAACCTTCATCATTGCTTTATAGTTACGTTAAAAGTTTCAGTAGAATGACATGAACTTTAACATACTTGACATGAATTTTAACATAGTACGGGAATAATTTATGTTTGAATCCTCTCTAACACATTTTAAACAAGAATTTACCAAAAAAAAGGATTGAGTCTGCAAGATATGTTAGTAATATAAATATTTAACCCTCAATTCTTGGTACCTGCAGAGACTCTAGCATAAATAATTATCTTGCCTTTAAGTAATCAGCGGGCAGAGTTGAGTGCTTTGGTTCTCCTAAATTGTGTGCAATGAATTCTGGCACAGCCATTCCTTCCTCTGGAATAAGGTAATACTAATTACATTTGCACACCTCATCGGACTTTGTTTTGCAAATTGTCGAATATTCATGATCAAACTATAGTTATTTATCGAAACTTTCGAAGATACATACCTAAATTGCTTTTCAAACACGTGTAAAGATCTATGCTTCAAAAACGTGTAAAGATGAAAACATGCTGATGAAAGCATGCTAACCGCACCTCGGCCTCGGTTGATGATGAAAGAGAATTCTTGATTCAGTTCTACAGAATTTGAAACTAACTATAGGCTCTGCACTTAGTATCTACTATTGCGTTGATATTGATAGAGGAGAAGAATGTTTGGGTTTCTGAAATGCTTTTACTTTCAGATCGGAAGGGAAGGAGGCGATGACAACAGGAGGAGCCAGTGGGTGGTTGCACGAAGGTGCTGATAGCGACATCCCCGATGACCTCGATCGGTCAGTCTGCCTCCATCGGCGGCAAAGACTTCAGCTGGTATCTATTCTATTTCAGAATGTCATCTTTATATACATGCAATAAGTAGGCATTGCAATATACTTTTTGGTTGCAATAATTCATAAGCATCCACAAGCAAGCCGAATATTGAAAAGGACGAGGAAAATACTAACAGAATCATATGGACTTACAAAATATACATAAAATTGAGAAGGGAGAGGAAAATACTTCACAGAAATATCTTGGCTTACAAATATACATGGAACAATGATCACATGCTATTGACTAATATAACAATTTAATTATGTATAATCTTTCAGAAAACTTTTCGTTAGGAGAAAATACGTGTAACATTTCTTGAGATAATGATACATATATAAAATCTTTAAAGGAAAACCTCTCCCCAACAGCAAGTCACCAATACTACACAATTACGAAATGGCTGAATGTTGGCTACATGCCAATAAACGCTTCCATTGCCTCCATGACTGGGCTTTCATGCTGAGGCAAATTTCTACAGAGGACTACTTCTCAGTGAAGACGGGAGACTAGACCTGTGTAGCAAGAGAGTTTGGTATTAGACCAGTGAACACTCAAGTTAGGTGCTTATTTGACCAACGTATCCAAAAAAGGAGGGTCATGGTGCCTTCGGGCTAGCTAAGAGAGCAACCAATGTATGATGCTAAGAATATAGAATCAATTCACATGCAACCATTTTCAGTAAAGGAGGCCTTTTTTTTCTACTTTCTTAAAACTATTTATGAAACTGCCGAGGTAAGATCAAATTCACACGAGGCCAATTTGGAGTACAGAAATATGTAAGAAATATAGAAAACGAAGACGAACCTAGCCATAAGTCCAATTATAACCTTCATAGAAAACCTAGGATGTCTCATTCACCGACATGAACCAAGTGCCTATCCCTTAAAAAAGTAACATAAATAGCAAAGGTGGTGCCACATAGATGAACTATACCTTCTCATGCATTCAGTCACTGGAATGATACTTTGGAGCTTGCCTAGATGATACTCACGACCTGGACCCCTGGGGAGGTTCAGGCAGCTGCTGAGGATGATACCTTGCTTAGTATAGATAGCTTAGACTATTTTTTTCCTTTTTATGTTTAGTTCTTGTCCTTGATTTCAGAGTTGTATATTTTAGAGATGTTGAGACTGGTAGTTGTTGAGACTTATGTTATTTCATTTTGCTGTACCTCAGTTGAGGATTTCTCTCTCTTTTCTATCGTGCTATATTCTATATTTAGATGTGATTGAGACTGTATCCTGCTATGTCACCTCAATTCGGAGTGTATATACTGTATAGGTACCTTATATATTGTTAGATGATTGACCTAGGACAACGTTCTACCGCCGACACTGCGACGTAGGCTAGGTGCTGTTACGTACTCGTACCCTCACAATGGATGCGGGTCGTGACATGTTTTTAGTGGTGGCCCATGCAGGTCGAGTTTATGTAGTAGTATTCGAACTAGAGTATCACTACAGCCTGCAGTAGGATTATGATATATTTTGAAGGTACTCAATCACAGTTAGGATTCCTTGAGAGATTCCTGGGACGAACCTTGAGAATCTTATTTAAACTTTAATTTGAAATCATTTTCCTTGTTTTGTTCGCTCTCACTCCTTGATTATTGAATTTGATTTTGATGGATCGTTGTTGATTTTGATTTTCCTATCGAGATGAATTTTATGGCCTGAGTTACGATATTTTCTGATAACATATGTTGACAGGAATAACAGGGATGGTAAACGTCTACTTGATTATGGAACCTGTAGTTTATCGCAGCCATATTAGCTGACATGGCGGAAATATGAGACCTGACTTCGGATGTACGTATCTTGGTTATAAGATTTGGAATTACTCGCAGCTATACTAGTCGGCATAGCGAGAATTCCAGACGACATGATTATAGAGGTGCATGCCCCAGTTATAGAATCTATCGTTTATCGCAGTCTTGCTTACTGGCATGGCGAGGGCTCTGAGTAACATGATTTTGGACAGACGCATATGATTATCAGACTGTATCTTGAGAAAGTTTTTAAACATATCATCTCTATAGTACCCTTCTGTTATAAATTGTATTCCATCAAATAATTTAGGAGTAGGGATATTTTAGCTTTATAGAGCTTATTCATATGTAGTTCTTTCATAGTGTAATGATATGATGACTTGTAGAGTGTCTGTACCCTAGAGATGATAGTTAGTATTGGTATTAGAATAGTAACCCATCGTAGATGATTTTCCTGTTATTTATAATACCTACCAGTTTTCATAGAGGATGTTAGTCTCCTCTTCAGCCTTGTTAATTTATTATTATTTTCCCTTGTACTTTCCAGTAAGGCACCCATGACCAGAGCCTGTTCTTGAGTATAGTTGTAGTTCACCTAAGACTGAGAGGTCTATATATATAGATATATTGCAGATGGTATTGACATATGGGATATGGGTTGGTTGGTATCTATAGGCCATTGTTGTGTATAATTATAGACATGTTGCTTAGCCTATATCTGGTTCAGATTTCTATTTTAGTTAAGTTCTCCTTGAGGTTAGTTCAGGCATGATAGATCAACCTTTATAGGCAGTGTGCAGACCCTTCACTAGATGTCCTGACCCTTGTTTATAAATTCAGTCTCCTTAGCATCATTTTCTTTTGCCTACATTGATGTTTCAGACCATTCCTTTAGCCTAATTTCTGAGCATTTGTTCAGTTCCTTATAAGTTTAGTCTACTTTAACCCTTGATGATCAGTTATATATGTATATATAGATGATATACTTAGGATTATATAATGGGTTGTTGTTCTTAAGCTTATGTATATGGTATTGGGATTTGTGTGCTTAGATTATGGGTATTTAGTTATGGGTGACTTGATAAGATTGAGAA